>OZ038481.1:32471644-32484144 GCA_964036315.1 Acanthosepion esculentum | reverse complement strand
TGTTGAATTTATTGATATTTTGATTTTTATTCACAATGTTTTAGGATTAAAAAAACAACAATATATTAATGAATGTTTTATGTTTAAAACGTTTTATGTTTAAAAATGTTTTATGTTTTTAAATAAAAAACAAAATATTAATATAAATGCATACCCTCTTATTTGTTTCTTTGTATTCTAGTTTTGTTTTTTTGTATTTTAAAAATAATGGAGAAATTTGGTTGTTTTATTATATTTGTTTACTTATACTTTTAGTTTATTTTTTTTGTTTTTATTTATTTAATTATTTATTTATTTTTGTGTGTTTTGATCTGATTCGAATAAATAAAATACCACTACTAAAACAGAGACCAGAAAAGACATGTCAAGTTTGTGACTGTAAATTGTGATACATTGCAAAGATTTCCCAGGCTTTTTTACTCTCGATCAAAATCCACACATATATTTTTAAAATTTGTGAAAAAAAATATTAAATAAAAATAAATACTTTTGCCTGAAGTTATCATATTTCCTTCATTATTTCTTTAGCTTTCCGGAGAGTAAGGAATGCCAGTATATTCATTTTGGAGTTAAAAATGTATAAACAAATGTATGATCGGCAGAATTTCATCAAAAATATCTTAAAATCCTAAACAAATTATCCAATATTATCAGATAAAAACAAAGAAAAATATTCTGTTTTCCAGAATACGCAATAATAGAAAAGACACTTGTAAGGTAGCAACAACTCTAAGTAGAAGCTTATGAAGCTTGATTCGACCAATAGCGCTGACAAACGTTTTATCTAGTGTAAGGAAGGTTACAAGCAAGAGGGGATGTGATTATTTTATTACCACAATACTCACGTCAAGTATTCGATTTAAAATAGTTGATTATTTGTTTTAAAAAAGAATATGACTATAAAGATGAGGATAACAGTCCGAATAATGTTTGTAAATAATGTAATTAAAAAAATAAAATACGGTAAAATTTAAGAAAAATCTTCAAATTCAACGATATTGTTTACCCGAATTATTAACCTTTATGTGAAAATAAACACCTGTTTCTATCAGTTCAATAAAAATGTATAAAGTTTTAAATTAAAAGTCAAATTGGAATACCTTGTTTCAAGCGAAATTAAAACAGTAAACAAAACAGGTGTTTATCAATGAAGATAGAATGTTTAAATCCTTTGCATCTAGTATTTCATAGTTTAAGAGAATTTTCATATAATAATTTTTTTTTATAGATATGTCACGCAGAAAATACATAGAAAACATCAAGATGGTTAGACAAATTTCCTCATTTTATAAATTCTCTTTGACAGTCTTATTAATCGATTGATACAACGTACAAGGAATATGTGAGGATATCTAACAATTCCCAGTAAATCTATAAAATAGAAAAAATCATTGTCATGACAACAAATTAGCGTTTATTCATTAGTATCCAATGAACATCACCGGCTTGATAACCAGATCAAAACTTTTAATTATCTTTCATCAAACGAAAGACCCATTAACCAAATAAACTAATGAATTATCAGTTCAGTTCTTTAAGAGCAGAAGAATGAAAATACACGCCAAAAGAAATGCAATCGATAAAATATTTTCTTTGCTTAGATTAGCCTAAATACAAGGAGTTTCAATGAGGATCGAACCCGTGTTGTGTAATGTACTGAAAGATAAACTCTTGCTCAACGTTAAGTGCCTTGTTTATTTATAAACATACGGTCCCAAGAGAATGTGGCGACCTACGTTCTGATGTCATTTGAAAAAATTAAAATGGAAGTTGTTATGAATTGGAGAAAAATAATTTATTTTAATTAAAAATTAATAATCTAATAATTCATAATAAAATTACATTAAAATAATATATTTAACAAACAAAAATGATTTTTTTTTACAATTTAAGATGTAACATACCACCGAGAAAAAATTGAAATTATTATAATTTTATCTGAAAAAAAACATAATAATAAATAAATGAATAAAGTTTATTTTTACTTTTTTAAAATTGAAAATCAAAATAAAATAAAGCTCATTGAAAAAAATTAAATATGGCGCGTTTAATTTTCTTCGGTGGTATATAACAATTTAATTATAAAATAATTCATTATTTCATTTTAATTTCTTTTTAATTAAATAAATCACTTTAATATAAATTTATTATAAATTATTACTGTTATTTTTTTAATTATTTTTAAAAAAATTCTAATAACCTCCATTTTTCAAATGACGTCAAAGCATACGTCACCAAATCCTTCTACTAGTAATGTTTATAAACGTACCAGTTCATTACGAGATTTCAATCCCCACTCGCTGTCCAAACATTGTAACCTTATGACAGTCTGTTTTAAATAGGAATATATACGATTTAGAAACAATATCTTCGTTTCTCCCCACGACATGAGAAAACAGAATTATCTTTTTTCCACCGAGAAAAACTTTAATTATATCTCAGTGTAATCACGCGGCAAATATCCTGTTTTTTACATAAAATTATTCATTGTTAACATATATAATTTAATGTTTCATTATTTTATAGATATATTGTGTTTATAGCATAATTTTATTTTAAAATCTTATATTTTAACGAATATATAATTGTTTTTTTTAAATAAGTTTCTTTGCGTCATTTATTTTATAAAATTATTTAGTAATATTAAAAGTCTGGTTTTTAACTGACTATTATTTTCTAGAAAGTATCATGGATTATGACGCTACATTTATGGCGTTTGCAATTTATTCAATAAGTGTTTAAAATAAATTTTTACATTCCGACAAATAAAGTGTCTGGAATGCCGTATATTTAAGATATGTATATCTGTATATTAATAATTTAAAATAGTTTATATTTATTTCTGTAAACTGTGAGTTAACCAAAGTTTCTACACATGATATTTGTCGGGAATGAAACTTTTAAACCTTTTCTTAATAATTGAATTATATGAAATTGTAAATAATATGTATTCAAGTATTTTTGTTTTAATTACTTAAATAAAAGTTATATACACCCGTAATAATAATAATAATGATAATAATAATAATAATAATAATAATAATAATAATAATAATAATAATAATAATTTCATTTGAAAGCAAATAAGATCTTTTTTCTTATTTTTTTTTTTTAAATCTCAAAACGAAAGAATTAAAAATAGCTAAAAGCAAAATAATCCCATGAACGAAACAAAGTTCCTATATAAAAAAAAATAATTGACAGAAGCAAATAGATTGTTGAGTTTTCTTTTATCACTTACCTGGTTGTGGAGAGACAGTGGAAGATGGTAACCATGGAAACGAGGCGGACGGAACTGCCCACCTCGTGTCGTGGTGATGCTGAGGAAGAAAATGCGAAACAGTGGCGGGGCTTGCAGCGTCCGCAGGATTGCATCGTAAATTATTACTTGGTTTACTAAGAATCCCCGCGACACTAAATGAGTGGACTGACGGTGTGTGAAGTGTAGTAGTACCACTTGTGGTACTGGCCCCTAGCGAACTACTCCCGGACAACAGTCTGGCGTTAATAGCTGAGGTATTGCCGCTACTGTGATGAGTGGGATTGTGATCCTCGCCATCACACTTGTTGAGGATGCTGTCACCTTCCTTACCGTTACTTTCCAATATGTGTAGGTGATGGCCATCCTTGGCATTGTGCAGGTGCGAATGGCGATGGTGGTGGTGGTGATGGTGATGGTTGTGGTGGTGCTGATGGCTTCCGTTGCTAATGTGGCTCGAACCATTGGTACCAACCACGCTGCTATTGTTGTGACTATGATTGTCCGACGAAGCGATGATAGAGTCCACGCTAAAGCGAATAGCTTCTTTGCCCGACGAAGGGCTCCTGCTGGTTTGCGAACCACCCGAAATCGGGGTCGATCCTACACCGACGGGGGAGCAAGCCGGAGATCCAGGCGAGGAAGAAGAGGAAGATCCGGGAGATGTTTCCAAAATGTTTGGATCTGGTGTTACGGAGTTGTTCATTCGACAAGTATCAGGTTTACCACAGGAGGGCCCGTTATTAGAGACTGTACCTCCACACGTTTTGTTTGGGTTATTATTATTATTAGTAGTAGTATTAGTATTATTGGCAACACTGTGACTGGTATTGTTAGTGTTTGAGCTGTTGCTAGTCGTAGAGTTATTTGTTGTTGATGTACTTGTAACTGTTGTTGAAGTCCGAATGCTATGATCTACAGCATAATGATGAGCAGTACACGAACTAACAGGTTTACTAAAAGCAGATGTACTGCTAGTCGATAAAGTTGTCTTTAACATGGTGAAGTACAGAAAAAAAAGGTAAAAAAAAAACAAAAAATAATTAGCTTGACGGTGCGTCCGTCTGAAACACTTTAAAACTAATGTTAGACAAATTTTGTGGGAAACGTAACAAAATTAGACCGTCAAAATGAAAAAAAAAAATAATGACAAAAACAAAATGCTGTTTATCCTGTCATATCTCTTTCGTTTGCAAAATAAACTTTTTCAAATTCAAATGTCGAATATGCAATAAACATAAATTGACAAATAAGAAATGCAAATAAACAAGAAAAGTTGGGAGTTGCTTAAAAATATAAATTATGTAAAGGTGTTCTTCTCAAGGAAGACAAAAATATGAAAATTTAAAATGGAAGAATAGATATGCGGTTTAAAATACATAGGGGGAAAGCTATAAAATTCCAAATCAACATATCCGTATCAATGCGTATTTTAGGAGTGGATAAATATAACTGACATTTCTTGATTATTATTATTACTATTAGTCATTTATTTATATTTAATAATATACTGTAAATCCGGTGAGAATTCTGTCTTTTTGTGTGTATTTGTGATTGTGTGTATGTGTATACCTGTATGTGTGTGTATAGAAAATAATTTAGCTGTAATGAATAAGATAAATAACTTTCTTTTCGAGCTCGTAAATACCTCACGTTTATTTATTTTTTGTGTTGCTGTCTGATAAACACGACACCACAACTGGCTTGTTTCTCTTTTCGTTTTTTAAAATTTTTTTGTTATTTTTTTGTTATGCTTTTTTTTTTCACCCAAAAAAGATTTTAAAACGCCAAAGAAATCCTCAGTATATTTTAAGTAAAAAATTCAGCCATTTCCTCAAAAACTGAATCTTTTCTTTTTTTTTTTTTTTTTTTTTTTTTTTACATTTCACCAAGAATTCCCTTTTCTTTTCTTTTTTTCATTGGTTTTTTTTTGTTTTTGTTTTTTTGAAATCTATTTATGTCGATTTCTTTGTTCCTCTTGTAATTAAAAGCCACGTTCCATTTTAGTTCCTCTGAAATTCTGTCTTTTTTGCCTTTGTCGACAGACACTCGTGAATGGTCGAATTTAAAAGATTCAGTTAAAAAGGTTACTAAAATCACAAACAACGAAACATTGGAATGCTACAAATAAACCCCAAGAAGTGACACAGAAAGAGAAAAGAAACATATGAAGTAGTTATTAATCCAGTGGAAACAAAAAAAAATAAAAGTAAAAAATAAATAAAAAATTAAATAAAAAAAAAATCGACGATTACTGTGAAGAAAAATAAACAAAAGCGATATAAGTAGTTTTAGGCCGTAAGTCAAAAACGTAAGGCTCCGATTTGGTAATTTTTATACAATATTCTGTTTTCTTTCGAAAAATCTTGTCAAGCTGTGTTGTCCTTCTGAAAGGTTGTCTTCGTTATAGTATTGTTTTCTTTCTCCTTTCTTTTCTTTTTCTTTGGTTTTTTTTTTTTTTAATCTGGCTCGTCCCTGCTTCTTGCTAGCTGGGAAGAACAACCACACCAAACAGCGATGTGCCCGACTCTAGGCACAGCGACTAGACCAAACCCACATTTGAATCGAACAGGAAGTGACGTCACGCATTGAAATAATTGGGCGATACTACTGAGAGAAAACCCATAAAAAGTAAACGTATTCCTATCTGTTTATTATTAGTGTTCTTCGCTTTCTTAAAAAAAAAACGGGAAAAGATGCAGCCATCGTGAAACAGAGATGAAATGGATCTCATGTAGGTTTATTTTACAAACTCATATGTAATTATTATCTACATTTTATACATACACACATACTTATATATATATATATATATATATATATATATATATATATATATATATATATATGTGTGTATGTATAGGTGGGTAGGTGTTTGGGTGGTTGTGGGTGGATGTGGCTGTGTGTGCATGTATTTGCATGTAAATATATATAGCTAGCTAGATAGATAGATACATATATATATAGAGAGAGAGAGGGGGAGAGAGAGGAGAGGGAGGTGAGTGTGAATGAGGGAGACAGAGTGACAGACATACACTAATATATAAATATACATGTATATGTAAGTGCGTCTGCAATAGAATATATGCACATTTAAATATCTCTATCTAAAAAAGTGAATTAATTTATAGTTAACGTTTATTTGTTTCAGAGACAGAGGAAGGGAGAGATATACATTATATATATATATGTGTGTGTGTGTGTGTGAGTGTGTGTGTGTGTGAAATATACAAAATTAATATATATAAATAAATATTTTTCTATATGAACAGTTAAATTTCTCTATGAATGCGAATGCCCATCTGCTAAATATATATATATATATATATATATATATATATATAACACCATATGTGTGATATATTTATATATTCATTTATATACATATATATATATATATATATATATATAGAGAGAGAGAGAGAGAGAGAAAGCGAGAAGTATATATATATATATATATACTGTATATATATATAGAGAGAGAGAGAGAGAAAGAGGAAGCATATATATGTGTGTGTGTGTGTGTACACGTTTTTTCTCTCCTTAAACTTTACGCTTATTTGTCAAATGTTTAACAACTATTTGCATCTCATTTTCTCTCTTACTCCCATTAATGTTTCTAGATAGCCAGTTAGCTACCTTCGGAGGCACATACACACACACACACACACACACACACAGAGAGAGACACACACACACGCGCGTGTGCGCGCGCACACACGTATTCATATATGTGTGTGTGCGTGCAGGCGAGTGTGTGCGTGTTTATTGGAGCGTAAACTGTATTTTAAACGAATGGATACTGCCGTATTTCATATGCTTAATGCAAAATTGATTCTTACACACACACACACACACACACGCGCGCGCACATACACACCCACTCACGCGCACACACGCACGCACACACGTGTGCGCGTGTTTTTGTATGCGTGCGTGCAAGCGTGGCAAACATGCGTAGAGGGAAGGAACATCTGTAGGAGGAGGTAAAAGGTTTGTGCAGATTTGCATCTGAAGTTGGGCCTGAAAAAAAATACAAAAAAATGCACCTCAGTACATATTTATATGCATAATTGTGTTGCGTGTGTGTGTGTGTGTGTGTGTGTGTGTGTGTGTGTGTGTGTGTGTGTGTGTGTGTGTGAGTGAGTGTGCGTGTGAGTGTGTGAGTGTTTCTCTCTTCCATTCTCTTCCTCTCTCTGCTGGGGTGGTGGGTGACTAATTTTCTTCTAATTTTCAATTTTCCTTATATATTTTTTGTTGGTTTTTCTTTCTTATATTTTATTTCTTTTTTAATTGTGTCTCCCTCAATCACACAGCTATGACTATTTTGCGATCAGGCATCGAATGTGTTGATTGGGTGATTCTGAGCAGTAGAACACGGATGGTGGGGGGAGATTTAAATATGTTGTTTGGTATTCTTCGTGCTCTCCTCCTCTTCCTCCGCGCTCTTTCTCTCACTCTTCTCCTCCTTTCATTGTCAACATTAATCTTTTTCCCGCCCTTCGTCTAACTTTTCACATACCCCTCCTCTTTTACAATTTGATACTTTTCGCCTCCCACCACTGCTTCAGTCCTCCATTTTTTTTTTTTTTTTTCACATGTTTTAACATATGTTTAATTTCGTTTTTATTCATTATCTGACATTATTTACTTTCAAGCATTTTTTCTTTCTTGGTTTTCAGTAATTTCAAGTGTTTCTTACTTAGTTACAAAAATTATTATTATTATTATTATTATTATTATTATTATTATTAATATTTTTTATTATTATTATTCCTTTCATATCTGGTATATACTCATTTTTTCCGGGTCCCAACCAGCGAACTAATGTCAGAAATGGCATCATGACATTTTCCATTGAGCATTATTGGGAGAAAACAAAAAAATACCCAAGATCGCAGAATTATTATTATTATTATTATTATTATTATTATTATTATTACAATTACTTATGTCATTTCGTTTTTGACGGGTTTTACTGTATGTGCTGGTTTAGCATATTCTATGTAATATTTTTTCTTAATTTTCAATTTTTATCTATTTCAAATTCATTAAAATTACTGTCTCTAAATTATTGTTTTATTTCTTCATGTTTTTCCTTTTTATTTAACCTTTCTTTTCTTTTAGATTTGGAGATTTTCATTCATTTATTGCTTAATTATGTCTCCACTGTTCTACTCATATCCACCTCAGTTTTTTCATGTATATATATATATATATATATATATATATGTGTGTGTGTGTGTGTGTGTGCATATATATATATATATATATATATATATATATATATATATATATATAATCCACATGCTAGCCTGTCTCGCCGTATTATATATATATATATATATATATATATATATATATATATATATGTGTGTGTGTGTGTGTGTATATATATATATTTATATATATATATATATATGAACAGTGAGAGAGTGAGAGAAATTAAACTCAAATACGTATAGTGGTACTAACTTATTAATCTACTCTTCTTTCTCTCTCTATAGCCACACACACACACGGACGCGCATATATATATATATATATATATATATATATATATATATATATATATATGTATATGTATATATATATATATAGAGAGAGAGAGAGAGAGAGATAGATAGATAGATAGATAGATAGATAGATAGATAGATAGATAGATAGATAGATAGATAGATGTTTTCCATGAAAATCCTTGTCGTGCTCTCCACGTTGTGTATTCACTAATACATACATACATAAAAACGTTTGCGGCTTCTCCCTTTTCGTTAAAATATACACTTTTCTCTCGTTGTAACAACTGCGACCTCTCCATCATATGTATATGTATGTATATATATATATATATATATATATATATATATATATATATATATATATATATATATATATATATGTATATATGTATATATATGATAGGGAGAGGTACAGCGGAAAAGATATAAATAGACCGATTTACAAAAGCATCGTATAGATAGACATCACCACGCGGTAAGGCATTGTCACTTAAGCGGTGTTAATTCTTCTGTCCTCAAGGATTGCATGTACAAACTCACTATTCCCGAAACTGAACGATCTTCCCCGATAAATGCAGCAAATTTTAAACAATTTTCACCTATTCTTATAGCGCACATACATACACACACATATACATACATACGTGTATATATATATATATATATATATATATGTGTGTGTGTGTGTATGTGTGTGCGTGTGGGGGTGTATGTGTGTGTGTGTGTGTGTGTATTAGTAATTGTACATAATAAATATCCAACGTTGATAGGAATCGACGTTGGATATTATATAAAATCACTAATATATATTTAATAGCTCAGTTAGGTAACATTAAGCACTGTTTTTATAATATTTGAGAAAGAAATGTATGTATATATATATATATATATATATATATATATATATATATATATATATATATTTTATCATACTCATATCTATCTATCTATCTATCTATCTATACATACATATATATATATATATATATATATATATATATATATGAGTGTGTGTATGTGTGTGTTTCTATGTGTGAGTTTATTTATCTGTATATATTTCTTTTTTTTCTCGTTGTATTGCCTTTACCTATTTTTAATTTATATATTTTTATTCTGATGATGTTTTTACACGAATATTTTTTTATTATTTCCATTTTTAGCTCGATTGTTTTTGTTTTGGTTATCATTTAATTTTCTCTTTTTTATTCTTTTTAACCATATAACATGGATTCCAATTTTCTGCTTCATTTTTTACTCCCATATCTTTTTTTTTTTTACCTTTTTCTTCTTCTTTTCATTCCTTTTCAATATATCCGATTTTCCTAATATGAAACCAGAGAAATTTTACGTAAAGAACAATTCAAAGAAGTTGTTATTTATATCAAAAAGTTATAATTCAAGCAAAAAAATTCAGGGGTAAAATGATTGAGAGAATTCACATAAAATATTTCTCAAATCCTTTTAATAAAAAAAAAGAAATCAATTTTAATAAATGTAGTTTATTGAGATGAATATTCGATTAATCAGAATAGCTTGACTGTAAATTATAATCATTTTCTTCGCATTTAATAGCCTCATTATTTGGATTATTCCATATACGAGAACAGCAAGAAAATATCAAGTGTATGAATAAGAATTTATACTGACTTTTCGTAAAATTCATGATGCGAAATATCTATAATACAATAACCACATGTAAGGTTATTCGGCATTTTTTGTTATCGCGGAAACAAAACTTGGCGTAAGAATACAAGAATTTTAAAAAAACAAAAAGTGATGCAAAATACATATACATATATTGTACGCTGGTACATCGATAAATTCATAACGTACTGTAAAAGAAAAACATATATTACACAATAAATATAGTCAATTTTCCTGCCCGCACCTATATATTAGTACGGGCACACACACACACACATTCACATATATATAAATATCTATCTATCTATCTGTCTATCTATCTATCTATCTATCTATCTCTCTCTCTCTCTCTCTCTCTCTCTCTATATATATATATATATATATATATATATATATATATATTTACATATATATATATAAATTGCTCTGTAATAAATACATTGTGCTCTCTTTGTGGATCAGTTTTAATATTTTATTTGATTAGATTTCACTTGGATTACTTACCCACGGATTTTTACCCATATATATATATATATATATATATATATATTTAGGTAAAATGTATACATATAATATATATATATATATATATGTGTGTGTGTGTGTGTGTATGTGCGTGTATATATATATATATATATATATATATATATATATATATAGGTAAAATGTATATATATATGTGTGTGTGTGTGTGTGTGTGTGTGTGTGCGTGCGTGCATGTACGTGTATGTATATATATATATATATATATATATATATATATATATAGGTAAGATAATTTGGCATATGACTACTTTGACATGTTTCGCCGAAGAAACAACGTCATTAGATAATAGGAAACTATTTATTTTAATCATTTCACCCGAAAAAAGATAATAATGCCATTAGGACGCCAAGGGTTACTGGGAGTGAAAGGGAATGCGAAGACGTTAATGGTGACAAAATACAATAAAAGAACAGGTTCCACGAAAACACAAGAAGGCGATCTTTCGCATTCAAATTTTTGAATATTGTAGGCCGCAATGAAGCGAGAAATCTGAAGTGAAGGCGGGGAGTAAGAGAAAAGAAACTATAGAACAGAACATATTGTGGCATTTAGCTATTTCAACAGTGGAATTTTGAGACCTTATGGACAATCTCTAGGAGCAATCATAAAATTCATGCAGTCGAAGAATCAAGGAGGAATGCTCAAAAGAAAAACTGTCATGAAAATATTCAAAATTATTTTATATATGGTCACCATTCTGTCGGATTCTCATCCGAAATTATTCTCTCTTTCTCTTCTTCTCTGCTCCCATTCTCTCCCTTTATCTATATATCTTTCTCCAACTCTCCCTCCCTCTCCCCCTCTCTATCTCTGTCACACACACATATGTATTGATTAAATGTAAAAGGAGGAATATCTACGTATACATGCATTCACGCAAACTCTCTAATTCTCTCTCAGACACACACAGACACAAATACACATACATATACACACAGAGACAGGCGCGCGCGAACACACACATATATCTTATACATATCTATGTATCTATGTTTGTATCTATCATACATATATATATATATATATATATATATATATATATATATATATATATATATATATATACAAAATATTTTGGGGAAATGTACCCCAGTAGACTAAGATGTTTGGTTATTTGCTCATCGTATACACACACACACACACACACACACACACACACACACACACACACACACACACACACGAAAGCACGCACGCACGCACACACATATATATATATATATATTTACAATAAAGTTGAACCTTTACAAGGCCCGGCCACTCGCAATAGAGTTATGTTAGGTTGTGTGTATAGGAGTGGAAAATAACGGTTCACCCTAGCCTTGAACAGGTCAAAACTGTAATCATCGGGGAAACATCCTGTTGGGAAACGGTTTCACAACTTGAGTGTGTGTGTATGTTTGTGTGTGTGTATGTTTGTTTGTGTATATATATATATATAGAGAGAGAGAGAGAGAGATAGATAGATAGATAGATAGATAGATGTCTTATTTTAATCTAAAAATAACTGCACATGAAAATGCTTATTCAT
>OZ038481.1:32461644-32464144 GCA_964036315.1 Acanthosepion esculentum | reverse complement strand
TCAAAATTGTAAATGTTTTTACTGATGGAACCAAGAATTGAAACCTACCATATATATATATATATATATATATATATATATATTTGTGTATTTAGGCAGCAATCCTTCTTTCAAGCACATTTCATTAAAAACGACTGACAAGGTGCTTTTATTTAGTTTTTTATATAATTTCTCGTGCGATCTAATAAAGTTTTTCTTTTCAGAGGATAAATTATATAAAAATTGTCCGAATGTTCTTTTCCGAGCGCTTTCGGCTATACATTTAGCCATTATCAAGGATTATATTTCAACTGTTAGAATTAGAAATAGTTTGTTATGTGTATGTTTTATAAAGTGATTCATTTTTTTGTTTTATTGAACAATAAAAAGTATTAAAAAATGAAAATCTTCTGACACACTGGGTTGTATATTAATATACTATCATTTTTATTATTAATTCATTCAGATTCTTTCGACTAGATTCAGCCAACATGGCCATCATCAGAAGCAAAAAAATTTCTGCTTGCTAGTAGCAGTGAACTACAGAAATGAATGTCTTGATGCAGAGAATGAACTTTTATATATATATATATATATATATATATATATATATATATATATATATATATATATATATATATATATATATATATATATATATATATATATATATATATATATATATATATATATATATATATACATATATATGCATGCTTGTGCGGTGCAGGTGTAGACGACACGTTAACAAGTTCGCTTTCCGGTTATGAAACACGAGTTCGAATCTCACCGTAGTGGATTTGCCAGGAAGGCGACTTCTTGATTCTGTCAACCTTGGAAGGCATTCCGAGCAATTTTGAATCTGACCATCATACCACAAATTAAGGCAATCCAGGTGAATAAAACTGGAGAGAAGGAATTGTTCGTGAATAGTCGTGTGATCAAGCACTTTCTCCGAGAAGTTGTATCTATGGTCCGCTCAAAGTAGCTGCAGTATAAAGCACAGCAGGGATATGTGGATGTTGAACACACACAAATCTGATCATCTGATGGCCTACAACAACGACCGGCCTTCTTTTTTTTTATATATATATATATATATATATATATATATATATATATATATATATATATGAGGGAGTGGTCACAGTTGTTACAACCAGAGGAAGGTTGTATTTTTTAACGAAAAAAAAAGGTCTAAAACGTTTTTGGTTACAATGTGGATTTCAAAAAATATTATCTTTCTTTCTTTAATACAAATATATATATATATATATATATATATATATATATATATATATATACAGACACATACGCGCACACACACATTTGTATATATATATATATATTAAAGAAATGAGAGATAATATATATTTTTAAATGTATATATATATATGTATATTATCATCCACAGACAGACTGTTTCGCTTCAGTCTGGATATATATATATATATATATATATATATATATATATATATATATATATATATATATATACATAGGATAGATAGAAATGAATAGACTGAGATAGATAGATAGATAGATAGATAGATAGATAGATAGATAGATAGATAGATAGATAGATAGATAGATAGATAGACAGACTTAGGCAGATTTTGGTTAATATCTTTTAATTTCCACAAATATGCATAATTTTATCAGATTTCCATTACTTTTTAAGGTGCAAGATATTATGTACCTATAGGTACACTTCGAGGAAATTGTTAATGTTCAATTTCTGGCAATATTTAAATATATGATTAGTCATGTATTTATTAATAATTATAATTTCCTGAAGAATATTACCTTTAGGCAGGCCTATACTTACATGCCTATGAAGAAATATACATATTCATACATGCACACGACTTACATATGCATGAAAACATATGTATAGCAAATGTATAGCCTCAAAAATATATACTTTAATATATGTGTGTAAACTGAATGACGAAAAAATAGAAAACAAAAAATTTCCAATTTATGCGTTTCGTCCCTCAAAAGGACTTCTTCAGAATAATAATGATTTTATCGACGGAAAAGGGGCGGGGACGAAATAAAAGACACACGGGTCACAATTCTACATCTAGGTATGCTGAATATATTTTCATATATGCAATAATATAATCTATCTATCTTAGTCTATTCATATCTATCTATCTATCTATCTATCTATCTAGATATCTATCTCAGTCTATTCACATCTATCTCAGTCTATTCACATCTATCTATCTATCTATCTATCTCAGTCTATTCACATCTATCTATCTATCTCAGTCAATTCACATCTATCTATCTATCTATCTCAGTCTATTCACATCTATCTATCTATCTATCTATCTATCTCAGTCTATTCACATCTATCTATCTATCTATCTATCTATCTATCTATCTATCTATCTCAGTCTATTCACATCTATCTATCTATCTATCTATCTATCTATCTATCTATCTATCTATCTATCACCGCTTGGGAATACCAGGTGCCGTAAGCTTGCCTATACAGGTGGAGTTATGGATA
>OZ038481.1:32454144-32456644 GCA_964036315.1 Acanthosepion esculentum | reverse complement strand
CTGAAAATTGGACAGTTTATCTACAATTTTAATTTGGAAAAATTCAATAAAAAATTAAACAGACTTTTCGATTGATGCTTATTGATTTGTTTTTTTTTTTGTTTTTTACGGTTTATTAACCCTTTGTGGGTTAATTAAAGCTGAAATACATTTTTGATTGTAAGAATATTTATTTATTTTTGCGAGTAATATTGCAATGACAATTGCTTGAGAACAACAATAGCTTTTCCAAATTTCCGAGGGGAGGAGAGGGCATTTGCGCATAAGTGAATCTAACAGACTCGACCGGAATTCGAACTCAGTTCTCTGATCCTTGTCAGTTGAATTTATCAAAACTTCTTAGAATGAATTTTAAGTATGGCCTAAATATACCGCATATACATATGTGTTTATTATCCATATACACGATAAAATCTGAAATTTGATATTCTTACGAAACAGCCGACAATTTTAAGCCACATTGACAGCAGGCAAAATTTTAAACCAAATATGTATTTCACATCAGGCTCGTGCAAAATACCGACTAGCAAAATGTTTGAAGATTTTGTTTTTCTTAGATAAATGAATACAGCATTAATTGTTTTTTGTTTTTTTTTTAATTAAAGAGTTACTCAAAAATTAATTAATGAAGATCAAATATCCGACCATTAATACCCTTTTACCATTTTGCAGTCTATAAATAAATATTCAGATCACAGACGTATTTCAGTTCTACCAACTGTATAAATGAGCCTGTTGTTATTGGATTGGAAGATTGTTTTGCGCCATGGTTCAAGTCTAGTAGTGCTTACTCATATTAAATTTAGTATACCATTCTTTCATTTGCTTTTTGAAAATCGATTTTGTCTCGTTCATTACCATCTTTTGAGGAGATGACAGAAATTGTTCCACTCGACAACACTGCTTTTCTCGTCGAACAATACAGGGTGGGCGGAAAGTTCATTGCGGTGATGTCATTACTGTAAAGATATGATATTGTTACGCTATAGTAATTTTTGGCCCACCCTATATTTACGTTATTTTTTTATATTTTTTTTATTTCTTTGCCTTTGTTTTCATATGAAAAATGAAGATATTTATAGAATTGTGATAATTTCAGTCATTTAACAAATTAGAAAAAAAAATCGACTTCGAAACTTTTGGAACGACTTGTATTTAAGATCACACAGTGAAGTATTTGAAAGCGATGTTTAGCTAATTAGTCTGACAAACTATTATTAATGAATTCCATCCACGTCTAGTGGCCCATTGTTGTCTCCTTATGACTGGCATGGCTAAACGAAATAATAATCTATAAAGATAAAGAGACACGTGCAGGTTTACCCACTACCATGAGTGGCTCTTGATGCTTGTATTGGGTGAATATATATATATATATATATATATATATATATATATATATATATATATATATATTATGCATATATAATATATATATATAATATAAATATATATATATATATATTATGCATATATAATATTTATATATAATATAAATATATATATATATATTATGCATATATAATATATATATATATAATATAAATATATATATATATATATATTATGCATATATAATATATATATAATATAAATATATATATTTATACATATATAATATATATATATATACATACATATATATATAATATATATAATATAAATATATATATATATGCATACATATATATACATGTATGTATATATATATTGTAAGGCGTTTCTTTAGAACTTTATCGGATTTTGTCATACATTTTCCCTATAATTGTTCTTTATATGTAAAACTGTTTATCTCGTTTTCCATATATATATATATATATATATATATATATATATATATATATATATATAGTGAGATAGATAGATAGATAGATAGATAGATAGATAGATAGATAGATAGATAGATAGATAGATAGATCCACATCCAGAAATAGGTTAATATTTCGAATGAAGAAAGAACAATTTATTATTTCTTTAGAAATTATTTTATTTTTTTTAATCTGACATGTTTTTATCACTTTAAACGTCATTTTAGTGGATACTGGTACTTGAGTAGACGTTCCGTTTATTTTAAACAGGATCTTATGCCGTCTGCCGGCCTGAATATTCGAAATCATAATAATGAAGAACCTGAAGGCACATTTTTCTTTAGTGTTGAACTTGACTCATAACACACAATTTCGGCAATTTTTTTCTACATGCTTTCATAAATCGGTTATTTCAAAATCATAGGAAGCTCGCTAAAAAACGAATATGAATAAATCCAGGTTGGTAACCTAAGTATACTATGGTTAATATTTTTTATTACTCTAAATGATATTTTTAGTAGGTATACGTGTTTATGGGAGGGTTGTTTTTTTTTGGGGGGGGGTCTTTTTCCTACTTAAACAGCGAGTTTAGTTCCATCCGGAAATACGCGTTCAATTTTTTTCTTCTATATATAAATAAGATGGAAGATACTATAAATTAATATTCGATGCCATGCGTGATACAGGCTTAG
>OZ038481.1:32444144-32446644 GCA_964036315.1 Acanthosepion esculentum | reverse complement strand
CATAATTACCTCATTCACATGTAAAAAAACATTAAAAATAATAATAACAAAGAAAAAGCCAACACTTAATAATAATATTAACTCCGAACACGGCCACAACGTGCTAACAGTGTTCGGAAAATAAAAACATCCCTTTAACACTAAAAACACACACAACCCACAAACCCAATTAAATTGAAAAAATAAAATCATCCTTGATAATGGCTAAAAGTATATCCGAAAGCGCTCGGAATTATAGAGCATTTGGACACTTTCTACACACTATATGTCCACAAAAGAAAACACTTGTTCGAACACAAGAAAAATTAAATAAAAAGTTTAATCATAGTAACTTGTCTGTCGTCTTTAATGTAACATGAATATATATATATATATATATATATATATATATATATATATATATATATGTGTGTGTGTGTGTGTGTGTGTTTGTATGTGTGTGTGTGTATCTGTCTGTCTGTGTGTGATTAAACAATAAACAAATAGGGAAACGTTTATAGATTTAACATGTTTTGCTTTTATTTGATCTTCATCGGAAAAGTTCATTACTACCTTGATTGAATATTTTTACTCTCTTTGAAACGATATATATATATATATATATATATATATATATATATATATATATATATATATATATATATATATACATATACATATACCCAAGTATAGGATTGGTGTATACGGAATAAATTCCAATCACCAATAAATACTATACTTAAAAGAGTGCTCAATAGAGAGTAGAGCAAATATAATTATTTATTTGAAAATTATAGCATAAATATGTTATAAAATCGATACAAAAATTTTGTTAAACACTTCTTATCAAGTAATGATGTTGAATGCAGAATAAACGGTTTTAAAATGTTCAAATCAATCAAACACCCCTCGCTAATGGAAACGCTGTTACATAAGCTGGAATGACCAATCAAAATACAATACATATATATATATATATATATATATATATATATATATATATGTTTTTAGCTAGTTTAGTTAGAAGCATCATTTCAACAGCTTGTTAATTAATATTAACGGGTTTATTCATAATCATATGAAGCATGGATCAATGCTAATATTCGGAGGCCTCTACATTATTTCATGAATGAATCGAATTGTTGATGAGCAATATGTGGCATTTCTCAGAAAAGTAGATGTTTAATTGCGCCCATTTCCTCCCTAAAAATATATATATGACCATTTTTGTTCCAAGCAGCTGGAATTAAGACCTAACTTACTATAAAGATGGTTTCATGCCTTTCCAAAGGCTATAAATGCCGATTTGAAATCTGAACTACTTCAGGCCGAATTCCAGTCTGTTTTTACCATTAGACCAACTCTTTAGAAGTACTATTCAAATAAAAATTGAAAATAGCCTCGTGAATTTGGTGACATAGTAAATGTGAGTTCCATCCCTTGGCCGGGCAGTGTGCATCTTGTCTCAATGAGAACGTATTAAATGGATAATAAGATAACTTGATCTGATATTCCTACACATGGTCAGTGGAATGAAAATTATCTACACCCGTAAATTAAATAAAAGTTTCAGTTCGAAATTTCCGTGATGGTTACATGAGTCCACAAGCATTTTATGAAGGCCGGAGGGTAAAATGGCCGTAACGTTCAGATAACAAAAGCTCCGCTGTCATTTTAGCTAAATAACTAAATGCAGAAGGCAATATTGCACCAAATATGATACAACGCGATAATGATGAAGCAGCCAATCAGTAACCTGACTTGGGAAACGAACGCGCTAAGGAACGCTTGCGAGAATTGTTCTCTGCTGACAATTGAGACATTTAAAAATTTCTCAATGAATAAATTAAATAAATCCATATTAAACACTTTAGATATTTTAGGTGCAACCAGGCACACACACAAACACACACACATACACACACACATACATATATATATAAATATATTCATTCATACATGTTTCATTAAATAATATAGATAAGTGTTGTCTATATATTTTATGTAAGTTCTTTTCATGTCGTCTGATAAGCTTAATAACATTATCGTTAAACAATGAAAGAAAATCACAATATTGATACATATTTTTAATCCAATCTAAGCTTTCGGCTTACATAAGCCATTATCAAAGATGACAATTACACAATATATTAAGCAATACACGAACAAGAAATTGATGATAGTCTGTTTTTGTTTACATGGATGAATTCCAAGCAACGATAAACACACAATATAAATATATATATATATATATATAGAGAGAGAGAGAGAGAGAGAGAGAGAGAGAGAGGGGGGGGGAGCGAGAGAATATACTCGCATATCATGCGAGTTGTGAAGACCTAATTTTGAAGCTAATTTGACTATAGCAAATGGATATATAATTTGCTCAACGGCGAAGCCAGGCCCAGCATGCCAATCTTATATCTAGCGTATAAGGCAAACCCCTTAAAATTAGATTCAAAAGTAGGTCTTCAAAGTTGCATGATATGCGAGTATATACGGTAAATCTTAAAATATTTAA
>OZ038481.1:32431644-32434144 GCA_964036315.1 Acanthosepion esculentum | reverse complement strand
AGAAATAAGCGTTTGGACGGCCATTTTTAAGTTTGTTAGAAAGATAGCTCCTACATGAAAGATTGACGCAACACACCCTTCCTCTCCTTATTCCATCATTTAAGATTGTTTGCTAATGATAATTTTTTTCACGAACAATGCATTTATTGTCATTTAAAGAGTGAATACAATTTTGGGGACACCCTTGATATATATATATATATATATATATATATATATATATATATATATGTGTGTGTGTGTGTGTGTGTGTGTGTGTGTGTGTGTAATTTGTCAGCATTAGAGAATATGAGAAAATTCAAAAGAAAATATGCAAGACTATGTTGTCTTTAACATTCAATACTACATGTTTAAAATATATATATATATATATATATATATATATATATATGTATATATATACAAGTATAGGATTGGTGTATACGGAAAAAATCCAATAACCAACAATTAGCATTCTTAAAAGAGTGCTCAATACAGAGTAGAGCAGATATAATTATTTATTTAAAAATTATAACATAAATATGTTATAAAATCACTACAAAAATAGCCGTTTCGTTTCAACACCTCCGGTGTCTTATCAAGTGATAATGTTGAATGTAGAATAAAGGGTTTTAAAAATTTCAAATTAATTAACGATCCCTTGCACGGGGGACGTTAATTAATTTTATAACATATTTATGTTATAATTTTTAAATAAATAATTACATATATATATATATATATATATATATATATATATATATATATATATATATATATTAGCTGTATGTAGCAAGACAAGAATGATAGCTACTGAGTCATAACAACTGTGCATATCATGACTGTTATATAAAAACCTTACTTTCGCTCGGCACAATGGACACCTGTTAGGATTGACATCACTACTTGAGAGTATTGATTTACGAGACGTGCTTGCTCAAATCACACCGAGGCGTGCAATCTGTTTACTAAGTAGAACTTAGATTTGACAATAGGGCACACGTATAGGACACCGAATTTAGCTAGTACTCACAATCAAGGATTGTCTAGTTTACTGACCCCTAAACTACTTCGCGGTTTAGTGAAAATAGATAAGTAAGCGTGCTTCGAGCACTTTTCATTTTGATGTGGCTAAATGCCGGAGTTCTAGGCAACAAGACAGACTCTGAGAAATGCCAAACTATCATGTCTAGTGTATATCTGAAACGACACGGCGTGTAGGGTGCACACGTTGCGTTGTGATGAGTACCTGTTCCACGGAGGGAAAAAATACACCAGTTGCCGAAAATAGATTAGGCGGCCAAGACTTACTAATACAAGAAATAGATGGAATCTTTTCTGCCAAGTATAATGCATCTGAAATATTAATTTGGCACAAACTGCTGATAGTTTTAATTAAGGTAAAGGAAAGAATGCATCTCGGTGTCGTTCGATTCTTGCTGCGTATAGAGCTGTGTAGTCGCAAGCCTTTTCCAATCAATGATCATCACTGAAAGCTTTTTTTTACTGAGAAATCAAGCGTCGGATTGTGATCTTGTATCAATGATAAGAAAGTCTCCTGGTAAGGAACAAAATGAACGGCAGGGTATGTCATTATTTTGGAGTAGTGGCATCACGAGAACGGACAGTAGAAAAATACAAATACAGGAGAGTTATTGTGAGGGTCGGACAATGTTCTCCTCCTGTGTTCTGTGATCCATGCTGAGCGTCTTCTGTTGCGATCCACGTGCTTCGACATCATTAAAAATCAAGGAGATCCTTTCATGAATACAGTCAGTACGATAGCAGTGGCAACATTCAGCGTGACAATACACCCAGTCAAATCTTTTTTTTTTGTTTTGTTTTGTTTTTTTGTTTAACGTTTCCCAAGCAAGGAAACAAAGCCACTAAAATGCGGGGGGTGGGGATTACTGAATGTGAACTAATATAAGAAAAAGAAAACATTATTACAGAGACAGAACAATAAAAAGAACAGAAATTTAAAAAGCCAGGAGATAACGATTGACATTGCATTTAAATTTTTGAGGATCAAACTTGACTGAGGAGCAAAAAGCCAGAAAAGAGTTCCACAAGCAAGAAATGCGAGAAGAAACTGTTAGCATAGAACTTACGATTGCATCTAGCCATTTAAGCTGTAAAATAATAAGATCTTGTCGCCACGCTAGTACTACGTTTAAATTCACAAATCTAGGTACCATAGAGTAAAGAAATATTTATTTTGAGGATAGAAAAATGTGGTTACAAGGCCAAAAGGGAGGATAGGCGAAGGCTGGTCTTTAATCTGTCTTATCTTAAACTTAGCTAGCCACAATTGCTGACCCAGAAATACCACAGTATTCCTTACACAAAAAAAATACATTCTTACTTGCTATTCCTACTACAGTTACCATAATGCTTCAGTGTCTCTATGAAGTCCTATCTAGTTCCCATATGTACAATTTGTAGGTGGGGCGATAAAAATAACAACACTTTAAAAATGAAACCATTATGAATATTTACAATGATTACAATTTTAAATACA
>OZ038481.1:32414144-32426644 GCA_964036315.1 Acanthosepion esculentum | reverse complement strand
ATATATACATATATATATATATATATATATATATGTATATATATGTATATATATATATATATATATATATATATATATATATATATATATAAGTAGTTTACTTACGACTTAGGCGACTGTTGTATGCACGCGTCTGATAAATAACATCAGCTCTAATTAAGGTTCAAGGTTTTCATATTTGAAATTGGACCTAAGTTAAATTAGCCTTATGTAAAAAAAAAGAAGAAAAAAAAGCTAGTCTAATAATCTAATAATTTAGGATGCCTTTATATACATGTGTCGCACACTGATGTAGACATGAAGATAGTGTTTCTCACCTTCACCCAAATGGTCAACCAGTTTAATTCTGGAAGATAAGGTCTTTAAAGCAAGTACTCTTTGTAATTATGATGTTCGTTGTCAAGATTCTGAACACCAATAATAATGAATAAAATTAAATGTTCACATATCTTGTTTCTACTCTGTGTTTCGTGGAGACTACATTCAACAGGAGACATGTCTGTAAAGAAATTATACAATTAAGTCTTTTATTAGACCGTTATAGATAAATATAAACAGACTGCGATAGATAGATAGATAGATAGATAGATAGATAAAGAGAGAGATAGATAGATAGATAGATAGATAGATGGATAAGGAGACAACGTGATAGAGAGATATGAACAGACTCAGATATATAAACATGGTCAGATAGATAGATATGAACAAACTGAGATAGATAGATAGATAAGATAGATAGATAGACAGACAGACAGACAGACAGACTGACAGATAAATTTCATTTATTTTATCACTCTGTATATTTATACGTAGTTCTTGTTAGACAGATAGAGACAGCATGTTCGACTGCGAAGATTTTCTCTTCCATTCTTCGTACCCATGGCAACTGAACCGATCTTGTATTTCCCATCCAAGACTGTTGTTCAATCCCAGATAAAAGCCAGACTTTCAGATGCAGATTTTCAAAGTAAGCAGACTTCCTACTAGAAAGATTGATTCAACACTCTTTCTTTCTTCTATATTACTTTCTCCAGAACCTTTTTTTTGTAAAGAAAATCATATGCCTGTATATCTGTGTGTGTGTGTGTGTGTGTGCGCGCGCGCGAGTGCGTGTGTGTGTGTGTGTGTGTGTGTGTGTGTGTGTGTGTGTGTGTGTGTGTGTGTGTGTGTGTGTGTGTTTTATTGCAAGCTTAGGAATTGAGTCAAATGTAAATATTTACTTCACCTATCCTGGTAATAGTCCGTCTTTGTTTGTCATCAAATAAGGATTTTAGTTCTTTGACATAATGTACGAAAAAAAAATATATATCTTCATACTTAATGTACGAAAAGAATGTATCTTCACATTTAATTAAGATAATTAATAATAAAGATAATGAATAAATTTAATAAAATTCATCGGAGTTACTTTTCTTGATAATTTTTACGCAATAACCTTCAGTTGGGAACCGCGAAATTCTAAATAAAATACATGATTAGGCTTTTACAAATAATTCGCCTTAAAATAATTAATTATAACTTGTAGCAGTATCCAAACCAGTCACTTGGCGTAACATATGAAGCTGTGACTTATTTTTATTGGATTAAACATCAAACGGTTATGACTAATATTTTTCTTTGACGGTAAATTTAAGAGAAAAAATAGAGTAAAATTATTTAATTAAATGAAAGTATAATTTTGATTGTTCGACGCTTAATTCCGTAGACAAACATTATATTTTTTTTAAAAATGTTCACAATTATGCTTCTTTCGAAGAACTCCCCCAAAATTTGGTATAATCCGTTGGCACGGGGGAGTAATGAGGTAAAAGGCGGACCGTGTTCGAATTCCAGTTGAGTTCATTACATTCACTTACGTACAAATATCCTTGGGAAACGTATGGTGATTTTTAAAGCGTAGCTTAGATGTGGCACAGGGCCGAAAGTATGAAGCACCTAGTGAGGATAGAACTCATTACTCAGTCGTAATTGTTCTAGAGAGACAAGCTTGCTAACCATTACACCACGCCGAGGTGCCCTTGAATGATATTCTAAGCGTAGCTTAGATGTGGCACAAGGACAATAGTATGTGTCACCCAGTGGGGATCTAACTTACTATTCAGTCGTAATTGATCTAGCGAGACATGTTTGCTAACTATTACACCGCGTCGAAGTACCCTAATAATTTTCTAAGCGTAGCTTAAATGTGGCACAAGGATAAAATTAAGGAGCATCGAATGAGCATCCACGTCGAAGACCTCCTGCCTCATACGTTTTATGGCAACCGGTATAGGTAAACCTCAACTCTAAATTCAAAACCTCCAGTTATGGGTAAATAACAGGACAGACATATTAAAAGCCTCATTAGGACAGGTTATCTCGCTTCACCAACCCACTATTGGGCAAGCTTGTTTATTACGGCTACACCTCTGAATACGAGGTCAATCAAGGAGGGTTTGCCGAACAGGTGGGCCGTTGATTTGAATTTGGAATCTGATAAATATCTACAATCATTTCTTTAGCTCTATATGTCCGTCGTTCACATTTTGCTTCTAAAATATAGTTGCTGGATGGCATTTACTTGTTACTTTAATATAGCATAATATTACGCGTGTTGATTAGCTAAGTTTTCTTGATTATACGACATCTCAACCCTTGTTGGGTTATTTAATTCCGAATTTTGTATGAAACATCCAACAAGGATCGAACTCGCTCATCAATAGTAATAACCAATCACACTACGCTCGATGACCATTACCCTATTCCCAAGCGCTTGAAAATTATTTTACTATGAAAAGGTATTGCAAAATATTTTACTTTGAAAAGGCATCGCATAAGATTTTACTATAAAAATGTATTGCAAATGATTTTATTATAAAAATGCATTGTAAAAGATTTTACTATAAAATTGCATTATAAATGATTTTATTATAAAATTACATTGGAAATGATTTTATAATAAAAATGCGCACCAAATGGTTTTTCTATTGAAAACGCATTGCAAATACGTTTTTAAATTATTCCATAATGACATTACTGGTAGGTTACCTGTGCCAGATTAGAATTCATTCGCGATAAGTAAACTATTAATTAAACATTCGTAGTTAATCAATAACGGAATAATAATTATATTAAAAGTTAATTTTTTCAGTTTAGATCTCTTATCTAAACGATTAATACAACGTTAAAGAAATAAATACAACTAATAAAAACTAAGTAAAGTTCTATAAAAAAATAATAGATTTTAACGGAAGTGATGAACGTAACCGTTTCCTTATAAGGAAACATTCGGAATTCAGTGACCGGATAGTTAACTTTACTGTCGGATGAAATTTATAAAACCTTTATCTTGAAACAATTTTTCAAGAAAATATTCAAGTTCACTGACTGTTATCGCTCTTTCTAGTACTGATGAAAGTTTCCTTCCTAACCTTTTGATTACGGTAGTGGAGAAATTCAACATCTTGATTATGTCATTATTTTCTCTTCGAATTGATCTGTTCATTTTGTTTGTTGCAGATGTTGGAAAGTTTCAAGTGATGTGGTGTTTGTTCTTTTTGATTCTGTAGCGCCATTCTTTGAGATCTTGTCAAAGAGTCTTCTTTAACACTTGCAATTAACTTCGCTTGAAGTCATTTTTAATCATATATTTGTGAAACCGGTTGTATATAGCCTATAGTTTATATGAACAATTGGACACATTGCATGGTATCCATATGAGAGTCTAGATCTAACTAGGAAATTTAAAAACATGTCTCGAGTTCTCAGGTTAATCTCTTTATATATATAACAGAGGATGTCTGTGTGCCTGTCCGTCTGTCTGTGTGATACCTTTTCACTCGAGATCCATCCAACCGATTTTGGCCAAACTTGGCACAAGCGTTGTACAATATAAGAGATAGGTTCTTAGAGTAAAAAATCGATAATTTTTTTAAAAATCAATAACCGATAAAGCAGATCAAAAATCGATAAATTCAACTTTTTTTCCTCCGAGTTCATTCAAACTCTGTATGTAGGCTACTTACATCACGACGAGCTCAACGATACCTCATTTTTATTTCTACAAGACTGCGTTTAGCGAAAAACGGCGAAAAACGAAAAATCGATTTCAACACAAATCTATTCCAACACAAATTTTAAACAAAGAACTCCCTCAATTTTCATGCAATCTAATACAAACTTCACCCAATAGTAGCCAACAATAAGTTGATTGTTTAACAGTCATTTAACTTGATAACAGAATACACCCATATAGTTAAAACCCGTGTAAATAGCGAAAATGGCGATTTTTAATGGTTTCTTTCTTATTTTTCGTTGATCTTTCAACCAATTTTCATCAGACTTAATAATTGCTTTATAAATGTATCCGCTTTTATATCTCTGGTATCACAATGACAAATTGAATTTCAAAAACGCCAAAATAATTGTGATCTGAAGCGGGTTTTCATGTTGCCTGTTTTACCCCTTCATGACTTCGGCCAACTTCGATTGAATAAATACAGACTACTTTTGTTATATCAGTAACTGCATTAATTCAAAATGTTATTTAATGAAAGTACTTGAAAGTAATTGAAGAAGATAGACTCTGTTACATCTAAACATGATGCTGTTTTGCTCCATTCTAATTGAAGGCTTTTTCTGATCGACCAGCTGAGTATGGCCGCTAGTTAGTAATAAAATGACAAATTATAAGGAGTAAAGTAGACGACTTTCACGTTACGAGACTCGTACATCACCAGTGTTGTAGAAGTATAACATCGACATAAGCAGTGGTGTGTCTAGGGCAGAATAACCTGATATAGCCAAATCCTCTTCAGGTTTTTTTAAATTCAGTTTTCCTAGTTCTAGACAAGTTGCCACCTTAAGGGAAGATAGCCCAGTTACTTTATTCTTTAACCCTTAGATGGTGGAAAGCGACGAATTCATACCTGATCCAGGGGTAATTGCACGGAAGTGAATGTATCGTGAAAGTGAACGTGTATTTCGGACCCAATTCTCCTATTTCTCTTTCCCATTGGCTAACGTTCACACTATCTGCACATACGAAGTTGATTAAAACAATAATGACTATAAGCATATCTCAAAGACTAGTGCGTTCTGGGTATGACGATATCCGTCTAGTAGGGCCTCTGATCAGGAGGTTTTCAGCAGCTTAGAACCAGCTCTTAATTGCTGTTGTTCCCGGGTGCACCTTAACCCGAGGTGGCAGCACCTGTTAGGTTCCCGACTATGGGCAAATAATTAACCCCAAACGGGACTCAAAACATTTCGGCATTAAATGACCTATAAGGAGTTGATATGTCTCTAAATAATAAAAAATCAAATACAACTATCCTGAATTTGGGCGATTATGGCACTCAACAACTTCCTCTTCTTCGTTATTCTAAGCAATGTTTCCCCCTTTACTATTCTTCCCTAGTCCCAGTTCAGCCATCAGTTTACACAAGCTCGTTAGGGAGATTACTCAAGAACCCCCTCGTCCCACTTGCCTTCAGTATATCCTGTAAGTTTCAAATACTTCTTGTCCGCTATCCTGAAAATGTATCCCAGAAATTTCAACTGTCGCTTTCTGCTTTTCCAAGTGTCCCTTTCGTTTAAACTTTCCTTAAAGCTTCCACGTAGCTCACATATTGTGACTATGGAAAACTCAGAATCATTCTGTAAAACTATATCACTTTGGTTTCAAGTCAATTCTTCACCTGTGAAGAAAGTGAACAGCATTCATTGCTCTATAAAAAGATTGATATTACATGTATGTTCAATATTGTTTCCTTCGTTTCTAAGGAGATTATTCTGTTTATTGGTGTTTTGCTTAAGGACGCTTTCGCAATCCCAATACATCTATCTATCTATCTATCTATCTATCTATCTATCTATATATATATATATATATATATATATATTTAGGCAGCATTTTTTCATTCATACATGTTTCATTAAATAATATAGACCCACAAATATCCTTAAATGCCTATAATTAGTAACAGAAGCCATTGGTTCATACCAACGGCTTTCCATACTCAATACTCATCGGATTCACTCTCGCGTGGTTATGTGTGACGTCATGAGCTGTGGTGCGATTTTCGCTTTCAGCGTCTTATATGCAGGTGTTTATCGTTGCTTGGAAATCATCCATGTAAACAAAAACAGACCATCATCAATTTCTTGTTCGTGTATTGCTTAATATATTGTGTAATTGTCATCTTCGATAATGGCTTATGTAAGCCGAAAGCTTAGATTGGATTAAAAAATATGTATCAATATTGTGATTTTCTTTCATTGTTTAATGATAATGTTATTAAGCTTATCAGACGATATGAAAAGAATTTACATAAAATATATAGACAACACTTATCTATATTATTTAATGAAACATGTATGAATATATATATATATATATATATATATATATATATATATATATATATATATATATATATATATATATATACATATATATATAAAAGTGAACATAGAAGTCAACACTTAGAGGAGACAGTCTGTTTCATGCTAGATGCAATCATCGGGCGACCGATGATTGCATCTAACATGATGATTGCATCTAGCATGAAACAGACTGTCGCCTCTAAGTGTTGACTTCTATGTTCACTTTTATATTTACACACGCTCTATCTCTGATATTGAACACTTTATCCCATAAATATAGCACACTTTAAGACTATATTTCTTCACATATATATATATATATATATATATATATATATATATATATATATATAGTCTCCGATGAATTTCAGCCCCTAACACATCTTCCGACCAGAGACTTCGGATCACTGCCCTTTGTTTCTCCTTGAAGCACACTGCTAGCGGCGCGATCATGTTTACATTGTAATAGCAACAAGAAAACCGGCGCGAACAAGCTCAGTCTTCGATCACGTGCCACAATAGTACCAACTACAAGCACCCATGAGGAGAGAGCAGTTTAAAAAAAAACTAAAGATATGTTATAGCGAAAGTGCAGATAATTCTTTATTACACTCGCATATATTTATATATATATATGTGAGTGTGTGTGTGTGTGTGTGTGTGCGTGTGTGTGTTTGTGCGTGTGTGTGGTGTGCACGCGCATGTGTATTTGTGTTGTCAGGTAAATTCGTCCCTTATTTCTCAACAGTCGCGCCAATGTTGCTAACTTGACCGCTGATCAGGGGCTTCGTTGGGATGTTCTACCACACCCACCATATTCTACTGATTTAGCGCCTTCAGATTATCACCTGCCGCCCCCCACCCCCCGATCGCTTTCCAAAACCTGCGAGGCGTTTCGTTCAAAAATGGTGTGCAGTTGAAATGGTGTGGCTTGTTGAATTCTTTCAGTCAAGATCCAGTGATTTTTACAGTCAAGTCATTGACATTCTACCGGAACACCGACAAGCAGCCGTGAGCAATGAAGGAGAGAATACGTCACTGACTGATTTCTATAGACTCAAATCGTCCCAAGATCGCTGAATGTGAAACTCGGATTATGATTAAAGCCATCCTTTCATAGATATTAATTTTGTCAAACGGTTTTGCTCTGTCTAAGTAATCTAGGCGTTGAGCACTTTACTGAGTAGATAAGTGTTGGTCTTTTGGTCTTTACTTTTCTTTTTGACTTTTTCCTTGTTGTTGTTCTTGTTCGAGATTATCTCTTGATAAAAGATATTTAGGACTTTTGGTATTTAGGTCTTTAGATCTTTCCTCATATATAGATATACATGCATATATATATATATATATATATATATATATATAGATAGATAGATAGATATACATGCATATATATATATATAGTTTTAATTATGGAACATGATTAAGATAAATATATATATATATATATATACATGTTTCATTAAAAACGGCAGACAAGGTACTACGTTTAAGTTTTTTCCATTTAAGTTTTCTTGTGTTCGAACAAGAACTTTCTTTTCTGGACAAAGAGTTTCGGCTATACATTTAGCCATCATCAAGGATGATTCGATTCTTGAGCTTAATTGAGCGTGTGTATTATGTGTATGTTTTAGTGTGTTGTAGAGATGTTTTGAATTTCCGAATACGGTTAGCACATTGTGGTCTTGTTCGTAGTTAATATTGTTAAGAGTTGGCTTTTTCTTTTTTATTATTAAAGCTTCTATTATTTTTAATCTTTTTTTGCAGGTGGATGAAGTTATTATATTTGTGTTTTCTATTAGTAATATATACATATATATATATATATATATATATATATATATATATATATATATATATATATAATATATTGAATATATACATATATAATATATATATATATATATATTGAATATTATATATATATATATATATATATATATATATATATATGTGTGTGTGTGTGTGTGTGTGTATTGAAATTTTAAAATATCTGCTATCACAAGCTGGAGAGTTTATTTCGAGTACGAAGTATCCAATAGAATAATGTTTGAAGTAATACAAATGTCGGATTAAAAATGAATCTATTGTTTACAAATTGCTTCCTTTACTTTTCGGATACAACACAGCAGATATCAAGCTTTGAGAAAAATAACCTGTGTGAAGATGAGCTTTCATTAAAAATGGAAAATAGTACAAATCGATATCTATCTATCTATCTATCTATCTATCTATCTCTCTATCTCTCTCTCATTCTCTCTCTCTCTCTCTCTCTCTCTCTCTATATATATATATATATATATATATATATATATATAATCAAAAGGTAATCATACAATGAATCAATTAGCAATATTCATGTAATTAATGACGAATTCTCTTCGCTAACAGACTTAATATAAGCATTAACTTACTAATGATGCACTGAATGACGCGAATGTATAAAATTGTTCTCAGATGGATCTGGTGTATTTTTAGAGCAGCAAGTACTTTCGTAAATTTCATGTTCTCATTGTCAGACTGTAATTTTTTCATTAGAAATAAAACTCCAAGACGAAATAAATGTATAGTAGAACAAAAAGAATGTGTTTTTTTATCAACGGTAGAACGTGCAAGTCGCAACGCTAGAGTTCAAATATTTCAAGTGAGAATTTTTTACATGAATTTTGTAATGTGGTAAATCCACGAATTCTTTTATTGTAAATGTTTTTGCAGTTAACGTGACATGAACTAAGTATATAGTTCAATTAATAGAGTGATATGTCTTAATAGTTATTTTTCCGGGATTTCGTACTGCATATCCTTATGCATAAAATTGCTGTCAGATGGATCTGATGTATTTTTAGAGCAGCATATATATCTATATATAAAAATGTATATTTTTGGCAGCAACCTTTCTTTAAAATATCTTTCTTTGAATACGGTCGACAAGGAAGAAGCAATTAATTTTTATTAAGTTTTTCCATCACCCTCAAATTTTTCCGTTTTGTAGGAGTTAAGGAATCTAAAAATTGTCCCTGACTGTTATTGCCCCAAACGTATTTGGACACCTCTATAGACATTTCCAAGAATGAACGCTCCTTTTTCAAAAAACAACTTAAAAATAATTTACAACTTAACAGTCAAAACATGAGGAAAAATAACAACACCAGAGACAAAACACCCTATTTTTATATTGGCTATTTTTTACAGTGAGTTTCAATCTATACAAGGTCGGAGAGCCACTCGATATAGAGTATTACAGAGTAAGAGACACAATTTATGCGGATAGGTGGGAAAGTTATCGGTTAACCTTATACTTGGACAGGTTAAGTTTGTAGTGATCGGAGAAACATCCTCTTGGGAGTGGGTTCCACAGAGCAGTTCGTGGGAAGAAGCTGGTCGAGTGCTACAATGTGCGTAGCATGACGTGTCCTCCACGTGAGGGTTAGAACTGGTGGAACTAAGTAATGTAGTTGGTCTGAGTACTTGCCATGGAAGTTATGATAGAGCAGTAAGAGGCTTGTTACATCCCGTCTGTGAAAGAGGGTGTGAAATAATTTGTCACTCACAAGGACGTGGAGATGCGTTTGGACTTTGTCAATACTGGAAAGTGAGGATCGGGCAGCACTTGCCCAACTATACATATATATATATATATATATATATATATATATATATATATATATATATATATATATATATTAATTAAGGCTCTACTTATGTATTGGGCACTGTTTTTTTAAAATAAAAAACAAAAATACTAAAGACCTTTGGATTATTAGCCTAACGGTTCTTCCCTATTTTTCTATATATTTGCACACACACACACACACACACACACACACACACACACACACACACACATATATATATATATATATATATATATATATATATATATATATATATATATATATACAGCATATGTGAATATATCTTATATATGTGTATGCTCTTGTATGTACAGGGATATATGCAAAGTTCGCATTAAAAACTTGTGCAGTTTAAATTTTAACCGGTTTCTTTCCTTCTGTAAGTCCTTGTGTGGAAAATTAACCTTTGTTAAAGGCACAGACATGTAACAGACATGCCTGGTCTCGAGTGATTCCACCTCCAGAGTAGCAGCCCTCCAGAACTCGAAAGCGGATGTTCGTAGGCACCTCTGGCGTCTTTACTGTAGAAATCGCAGTGATGCGAGAATTTACACTTCCTAGTACAACAACTGAAATATCTAGGAAATGTTTTAACAGTGGACGAAAAATGCGACATCAAAGTCCGAAGCATCATTGGGATAGAAAATGATGCCTTCCAAAAGCGAAGAAAATTATTAAGAAACATGGGAATCTAATTATAAACAACTAAGAGTGGCGTTATGTAATATAGGTCCTCTCTATGGCATTGAATACTAGACAATCTCTTCACAGATGCAGGAAGATCTGAGACAACAAAAAATATGGTTCTATAGAAGGATGTTGAGGATAACATGGAGTGATCATGTGGACAACGAGGAAGTTCTAGGGAAATGGAAATAAAAGACAACTTATGATTCGAATCAAGAAGAGACAGTTGAAATTTCTAGGGCACATAACGAGAAAAGACTACAGAAAAGTTGAAATCCACATGCCATATTGGAGACAAGGTGGGGGTGCAGAGGCAAGCAATGTATAACCTACCTAACGAGCTTACGTAAATGGTTGGCAGAATAGTCATGATTGGCGACGTCCTGAAGGGACACGGTACATAGAAAAAGTAAAAAAAAAGTAATCTCGCATTAAACTGAACCTGGTGTGACATTCGCAATCGTGAGGCGCTAAATAAATATTCACTTTTATTCGATACAAAATAAAGAAAATTTAAAATTCGAAATGTTTAATTCAATAAAACCTGGCTTTTCATAAAAGATCTTCGTTCGGGGATAACAAAAAGCGACCAGCAAATATATGTTAAATAAAAACCGGTGCCGAATGTGTTTGATGAACTTCAAAAACGAATTGACCTTTTGCATTCAAAATTCAATGGATGTTGTAAGACAATATTCTCTCTCTCTCTCTCTTTCTCTTTCTCACACACACACACAAATATGTGTGTGTTTGTATGCATGTATATATGTATGTGTATACATGTATATATATACATTTATATATATATACATTTATATATATACATATGTTTATATATATACATATATATACATTTTTATATATTTTATATACATTTATATATGTATATGCACATATGTATATATATATCCATATATATATATATATATATATATATATATATATATATATATATATATGTTGTCTTTTGTATAAACATGTTCATTTACATATTACATATTATTCATATCATGCATTTAACAGGATATGCAAAAACACTTATATGCAAAAACACGTCGGATATATTCAACACGTTGTGAGAAAATTGATATAAATGATTTTCTATCCCATCGCAAGGTTTATAAAATCACTAGTCTAAACATTTTTATCAGCGTGCATTTTTAATGGTTATAAATTTCTTTCAAAGTTTTACATTCTTTTCTTTCTTTCTCTCTCTCTCTCCTTCTCTTTCCATACATATATATATATATATATATATATATATATATATATATATATATATATATATATATATATATATATATATATACGCATTCTCTGATTTTTGGCTTCTTTTTTTTGTCCTTACAAAAATAATTTTCAGATGAAAAAAGGACGTACACATTTTTTATATTGTACAGAGCTCATATTCAAGATGATTGCAACGTTGTTTCTTAGGGATTTATTAAAATACTTTCTTTTTCCTTACCGAATATTAAAAGTATCCATCTTTTGCTTCGATATTTATAGGAGGATTTTATTGCTTGTTCTTAAGCATTAAAAGCCAACATGAGATTTTCAAAGAAATTGCAGATGGAGCTCTGCTAAAGTAAGGAATCTTTGAAGAAAAATCTTATTATCTTGGAATAGGGTGAAACTAACATTATTCGCGAGAGTGTTTTTTTTTCTTCATTTTTAATGTAATATTGTGTGTCATTATTTGCTCGGATGCGAACAATCTGAAACAAGTTGAAATTACTTGCTAGAAATTTCAGTGTTTAACTTACGACGCGATGAATAAGGCGGTTTTATGATCTTTTGAAAGCCGACACC
>OZ038481.1:32406644-32409144 GCA_964036315.1 Acanthosepion esculentum | reverse complement strand
TTAATTTATTTTGTGGAAACGTCATTTTTTATGAATACTTATATTCGAGCAGAAGCTCTGTCTTTTAATTAAAGAATATTTTTTTATCCAACTACATCTAGCGGTCTGAATATTCGAAAAATCTTGTCAGAAAATATCTTGCCGGAGAACATATATTTTTCTGATTTTCAGATTTCTCGAATATTTAGATTTTCAGATTTCTCGAATATACAGATTTTCAGATTTCTCGAATATTCAGATTTTCAGATTTCTCGAATATTCAGGCCAGTAGATGTAGTTGAATAAAAAAATACTGTTTAATTTTTTAAAAAAAAGGAAAGAAAAAAAAGACAAAGCTTCTACTGGAATATGAGTCTACATCAAAATAATATTTGATTTGTTGTATATTTGAGTTGTTGTCAGACGGAAGTAAAGACCCTAGTACTTTCGACAATTTCAAATTGTCATCTTCAGGGCGCAATTTTTTTTTCCATATACAGAAAAAAGACCAAGCAACAGCCCAAATATAAGGATCGTGTTATTCAAGGAATTAATAGTAAGTTATGGTCTCATTAATTCTTGTTAGTGAAGGGATTTCGCCATTAATCTCATTAACATTGCTAATTAATTCTTTGTATGAATTACTTCTTTATGATATAATATAAAAGCTGCGCATTCTAATTACTCTATTGTGACTAATTTACAATCGTCTGAGGAGAAACACGACTGCAATTGTGTAGCTATTTTTACATGTTGTTTTAATATCCAAAAATAAATAATATTGGTCTACTCTGTATTAAACCCTCTTTTAAATTAAATGTACGACCGTTGGAATTGTACTCTATTCATTCTCAGTTTACCTGTATATATATATATATATATATATATATATATGTGTGTGTGTGTGTGTGTGTGTGCGTGCGTGTATGTGTGTGCGCGGCCGTGTTTGCGTGTGTGTATATGTATATATATATATATGTGTGTGTATGTGTAGTTTAGAATAATATATATATATATGTATGTATAAATATAAAAGTGAACATAGAAGTCAACACTTAGAGGCGACAGTCTGTTTCATGCTAGATGCAATCGTCAGGCAAGTTCTATGTTCACTTTTATATTTACACACGCTCTATCTCTGATATTGAGCACTTTATCCCATAAATATAGCACACTTTAAGACTATATTTCTTCATATATGTGTGTATATATATATGTGTGTATATATGTATATATATATATATATATATATATATACATATATATATATATATACAGATAATATATATATGTATGTATACATATATATATATATATATATATATATATATATATATATATATATATATGTATGTATGTATACATATATATATATATATGTGTGTGTGTATAGGGCCGGTGTGTACTACTTCCGAACCCCGTTCAGAGAGGGTGCGGGTCTCATGCACTTTTTTATGACTCTTGCTATCTCATCAAAAAAAAATTATTTTTACCTACATTTATATACGCTACAAATAAATTATTAAATTAAAGGATTTTGATGTTATTCTGTTTTTTTTTGGGGGGGGGGTGTCCTAACACGATAAAACACTATATAATGTTCACAATTTTTTACCTATAATGTTGAATGTGCTAAAATTATTCAACTTTTTTAACAAAAAAAAGTTGATATTAAAAATTGTCGCAAAACCTTGTTGATTTATTAAGATGGAATGATCTATCATGTAGATAGATTGTAGTTATTTTCAATTTTTTTTACTTCAATAGCTATATTCCATATGACTCATTATTGTGCGTAATTTTTCTAGTTGAATTGTTTACCTACATTGCATACGATCCATTACTGCACATAATTAGGTTAGAATAAAATTTATATTTTATATGAATACTACCTTATGAAAATTGATATGTAGTTTGAGTGGTGGCCCCGTATTATATATGTATAATATATATGTATGTATGTATATGTGTGTGCATGTATGTTTGTGTACACACGAATATATATATATATATAGAGAGAGAGAGAGAGAGAGATAAAGTAAGAGAGAGAGATTTAATAATTTCAGTTGATAGCAAATGAGAAAAATCAAAACATTACTTAGAAAAAATAGAACACGAATTAACTGTGTGCTTAAATGAGTCGCTGACCAGAGATCAATTAGGGTTCATTTAAACAGATACAGAAACATGCCAAACCTCAGCCGCAGCATTTATATAAATAAAAAGCTAAACATAATGGAAGCATTGGTAATAAAAAAAGAAAAAGCCAACACTCAATAATATCAATTATGAACACGGACACAACGTGTTGACTGTGTTTGGAAAATAAAATTAAAAAAACATTCCCATCATTCTAGAAACATATAATAACATCTACAGGCTGAGTTAAAAATGAAAATAAAACATCCTTGATAATGGCTAACAGAATAGCCGAAAGCGCTTAGACATACAGAACATTCGTACAATTATCCAGAAAAGAAAAAAACTTTACAAAGAAAAAGAAATTAAATATTGCAACAGA
>OZ038481.1:32379144-32394144 GCA_964036315.1 Acanthosepion esculentum | reverse complement strand
ACTGCCTTCGGACATGACAAGAACTCAACAACGATTCTGTCCCAGTTACTGAGGGAATCATCTTTACAGACAGCACACTCATTATTTCAGTAAGAAGATTTTTTTTGTATGTGCCATGGCCCTCCACCCCTCCTCTCCCTTGTAGGTCTTAATAAGTTTTTGTCTTTTCCTTATTTCTCCCAGACCCTGTTCTGCCATCTACTTGCTTAAACCGCTAGGTATGTCACGCGTTGCTTTCCCTTGTCATTCTTTCCCTCTATTCACCCTGTGTGTATCAGATTCTCCAAGCCCTCCTTTCTCATTATGGGTCCCAGAAATTTCAGCTGCCTCTTCCTGAAATTAAGTATAAGCTTCCTTCTTGTTTGCATCCTCTCTAAAACCCCATCGTTGCTCACATGTCCGGTCCATGGTTTTAATAGCAAGATATACTTGCTAAACATTACACTAAGCTGAAGTGTCCAAATCTAACGATATAAACTTTGAGAAAATACGGCTGAATTTATTATTTAAGACTAGGAAATCACTATTTGAATCCTTTAGATTCAGTAAAGAAAATTTTATTTTTGGTCTGATAACGAGGAGTTATAATTATTTACATTATTACGTATTTATATAAAATGAATTAAATTCAACAAATATTTTAATATATTTTCTGTTTTATATGTTTTTTTTATGAATACACTTGTTTGAGTAAATGCTCTGTTTCTTTTAATTAAACAATATTAATTATATTTACTGGCCTGAATGTTCGAGAAATTTCGTAGAAGTTATGCGTTCTCCGACAGTAATCGAACCTGCATCCTATACGGAACCGTCATTAAGCCTGACGTGCTACGACTGTTAAATTATTATGCTTTAGAAACCTTCTAACGAGCTACATTATTTACTTCCACCAGTTCATACCTTTAAATTGAGGAACCCACAATGCCACGTACATAGTGTTGAATTATCCTCATTCCCTTTGTATTCCGTTGGTAAAAAGGAAGTTCCATTTCGACAACTTCTTTCCGAGATCCGCTACTTTGTGGAACAGACTCCCCAGAGTTTCCCAGATCGCTACAATCTTAACCCTTTCACGTCTACAGTCAACTGCTACCTACTTTCAGCAACTTAATTTAGTAACCCCCAATACAGAGTGCTTCATGGGCCTGGTATTGGGTGATCAACAGTAAAATAAACAAATTAAAATATAACATAACCTTCTTCATGTGTCCGTCGATCTAGGTAACCAAAGAATTCCGAAATGAACCCTTTATTTAATCTACAGAGTGTAGATTGTTTTCATTCTGCTGTCAATGTCTACGAATATCTGGTCCTGATTTTTCTAGTACTGTTCAGTTATTGCTAGCCCTATTCCCACTGAATGCCACCGAATTAACGAAGTAATACACTTTCCTCTTTAATTCACAAGAAACTAAAACATAAACCTAATTATATTATTGCCTGTCACCTCCTATGCTGCTGTGACGCTTGAACACCTTGGCCGTCGCTTCTCTTCCTTACTTAATACCTTAAGAAAGAAAACGAAACTAGGGCAGAGATAGAAGCTTAACAAGGCTTCAAAATGTTAACTGGATTGACAGTCACCTGAAGACGGTCGGAGCTCACAACGATCGAAACATTATGATAATAACATGAAAGATGAGACCAGTAGTTCGAGTATAAATAATCATTGTATTTTGTTTAGTGGAAATATTTGTTAGCTTAAATATGTGTTTAATATACCGTTGAAATATTACTGAAGAGACGTTTTCTTAAATGTGATAGGGAAATGGTTATTGTATAGTAAGTGTGCAGTTGACAGGTGGGCTAAAATGGGTCAGTTAGTTTCATGAGTTTCCACTGGAATGAAAGTCGAAAATTGTGCGCACACTCCCACTGTCAAATCGAACAGCTAGTGATAATCAACTACAACTGAAATGTTCCTCTTTTCCCGATACATCCTCATCAGCTTGATAATATCTGTTCTAAATGGAATGCAAAGATTATCTTGAACCAATCGTTAAGTCTGTTGCTATGAAAGTAGGTACATTGTGACAATTTTTCTCTCCAAGATCTATCTTGCACATTTGTAAGTCTACCATTCGTGAATGCATCGAATGCTGATGTCACATCTCGTCTGGTGCTTCTGCTATATATCTAGAAATTTCTTGAAATAAGGTCTGTTGCTAGGAATGTTGGTTCATTGTGTAGTGACATGCAATTTTATGAACATAATCTATCTTAACATATTTTATGAGTCATATCATTCGTGCATTCATTGAATATAGCTGTCACATCTTGTCTGTTGCTTCTGCTATGCATTTAGAGATTCTTGATAAAATCGAAAGAAAAATCTGAAACGTTATCGGTCCTGACCTGATATCTCGGTTTCAGTCACATTCCCACCGCCGTAATGTAGCTTCCCTCAACCTTTTCTACAAATATTTTCACAGTAGTTCTTCTGGTGAGCTTTCCTCTTTTGGTCCCTTGATTTTACGAATTTAAACGCAGTACTAGATTGGCAGCTACTTCTCGTCATTTTACAGTTGAACCGTAAGTTCTATGCTAACAGTTTCTTCTTTCGAACTTCTCGCTTGCGGAACTCTTTTCCCGTCTCTTTGCTTTCCAGTCAAATTTGATCTTCAAAAATCTAAAGGCAATGTCAATCCTTGTCTTCTATCTTCTTGTTCTTTTATTGACTTCTCTGTTTCTTTCGCGCTCGGTAGCCCTTTGCATCTTAGTGGTTTTAGCACTTTGCTTGGGGTAAAATGATAAAAAAGCGTGTTTCACTTTCTTTGATGAACATGACAATTCTGATTACTCTTGAGGCCTCATGAATTTAAACATCCTACGAGGCTGGCATCCCTTTCATTCCTATCTGCTCTCGCTCCAAATCTTCTGTAACCCCCTTGCCTTGATCGATCCACTGTCTTTCTCTTTCTCCACATCCTCTCCTTTACCACTCCTATCTGCTCTTCCTCCAACCCTTCTATAACCCCTTGCGTGATAGTGGCCTCCAGCCTTGCTTGGGTTGATACGCTTAAAAAAATATATATATACCTTCGTCAAGTTGCGTGCAGAAGGGGTGGGGTTAGAGGGTGTGACGTTCCAAGGCATCCATAACGGGAGAGGGCATCCAATCAAAGAGTGAAATTTAGTTTATAATTATTTTGAATGAAATGTTTCTTTCATGTTTCATCTGTTTTTACATGTCTACCTTTCTCAAATTTATCAGTGCTCGGCCCTATACCCACCACTTGTGCCTTAGGGGCACACAATCAAGGAGTTGGCTGCGTGCATCACCAAACCTCTGCACGTCCCTGCCTTCGATTTTCAGGTTCTTCATTTTCTATACCTAGACCACAGTAATCTATCTAGTCTTACCTTTTCTTCCAGTCCGTGTTCTTTTTGTCCAACGAGCACACGGCAGTTGACTTCCTGTAGACCATTGTGAAACGACTTTTTTTTTTTTTACTTTACACACTACTTCCTTCCGTAATTTCTGAAGGTTCTAATTTCAACATTAACTTCAATGCAAAGTAGCCAGATGTATAAACTTGTTAATGGACCTCTTTGGGCGGCTTTGAACCACAGAATCGGGACCAGGGTGGAGAAAGCACAAAGAGGATATCTCTTTTTCATATTTTTATACAAACGTATTCCGGTTTGCAGGTGTCACTAAATTCGCTTCTTTTTTTTTTTGTATGTGTTTGAAGAAAAACTTTTCAGCACGTACAGTTTTTTCATTCAAAGATTCAGTTTAGGCAAATTCCTCCAGCATGTCACATTCACTTTGCATATTTATAAACTTCTGTTTTTAGTACTTTCACTTTTCCAAAATTATAAAGCTATGAAAGCACATTGCAGTTAGTCATTGCTTTGATAGCAAGAAACAACACAGGTGGCCTTAATGCTGGCCTACTTATTATAGTTGTATTTCAAATAGCATCTTTTTTTTAATCTTCTCACACCAAGTAAGGCAATAAATCCACTAAGGCCTAAGGATTTACTGAATGTAAAAGAATATAAAGAAAAGAAAAACATTACTAAGGAGCGAAAACAATAAAAGAAGAGGAATCAACAAGACAGTAGATTGTCATTTCATTTAGTGTTTTGAAAATCAAAGAAGGCTGGAGAGAAAGAAGTCGAAAGTGAGCTCCACAAGCGAGAAGTGCGAGATAAGAAACTGTTAGCACAGAACTTCCAGTTATATCTAACCATTTCAACTACAAATTGATGAGACCTTATCGCTAATCTCGTACTTCGCTTAAATTCATATAGTCTAGGTACAATAGAGGAAAGCTCATCAAAAAAATTACCATGAAAGTATGTATAGAAAAGGCACAAGGAAATTACATTATAGCGACGGGAAAGTGACTGAAGACGAGATTCCAGGTCAGGACCAATAACATTGCGGATCCTTCTTTGTATTTTATCAAGAATCTTTAAATATATAACTGGGACACAAAACCATATGTGTTAGCAATATTTAAAGTATGGATGAATGGTAAACTGATATACATATATATATATATATATATATATATATATATATATATATGTTTAATCATTTCAGGTCAAATAAGGCAATATAGCCACTAAGACACAGGCGGTTACTGAACGTGAAAGAATAAGAAAAAAGAAAAAAAACATTATTAAAGGTCGAAAACAATAAAAGATGAGGAATAAAGAAGACAGTAGATAAACGATTGACATTTGAATTTTTGATGATCAAAGTTTGTTGGAAAACAAGGAGAGAGTTCCACAAGAGAGATGCACGAGAAAAGAAACTGTTAGCAAAGAACTATTATATCTAGCCAATTCAATTATAAAATAATGAGACCTGGCAAATTCCATCAGAACAATTACCATGAAAGTCTTTCTTGTCAATGTTGTATTTTTATATACCTATAGCATGCCTCAGTCAGTTTCGGGAGACTACGGAGTCTACTAGGGTGGCTAGATAATTCTTTTTGCAGACCCCCTACTAAAGAACATTTGTGTTTCTTAGACACTCATATAATCAACCGTTTAAGCGAGAGAACGCACTATCTGGGGTGATTAAGGCCAGAAGCCATACGAAGATGATTCCAATCTGTGGAAATGGCACGGTGTGTCCTCGCGGTAAAAGTCTGAATTGTTAGACCTAAAGAGTGGAACTCAACTGAGCATTTACAGTAGAAACAACGATAGAGTAACGATGAATTTGCTCTCCAAGATAGTGTAAACGATTTCTATCAAAGCTGGAAAATGAAGATTGAGGTATCTCCAGCCTAGATTTGGAAGCAATACTCCATTTCTGGTTGAATCTAAGTCTTGCAGAGATGAAGCATGGCAGAAGAAGTCTGGAGCAATAGAATGAGACGACGAGATATCCAGCATCTTTATCAATGTATTGTGTCAAATGTATTGATACTGTAAAGTAAAACTCACAGCTGCATTAGAAAATTCCGTTGTTAACCGGGGCAAAGAATGGCATGTAAATATTAATACCGTCCAAACGGAACTTTTATCTTTTAATCACCATAGTGAAACCTTTTTGCCTTCCACTAGCTAACCCCCAGGAGAGAAACTCATTGTGCCATCTTGGTCTCATATTTATTTTATAACTTGAGGTGTAGTGATTATATTGAATCACTTGCTAGGTCTGCTACAAAGAAAGTTTTTTCACTGCGTCATGCCAGACAATTTTTCGCCCCAAAATCAATCTTACATATTTTCAAATCTACCATTTATCCATGCGTTGATCATTGTCATATCTGGTCTGGTGTTCCTGCTAAATATTTCGAGATTTGTTCGTTCCATGAAAATAACTGCAAAAATTTCCCCTTCGCAAAAGACAAGAACAGATCTAAGTCGGATAAAACCGAAAGGTGGCCGATTTCATTGGCTAGGAAGAAATCCCGACATGCATCTGTGCGTTTTGTCTATCTCGTTGAACTCACTACGGTCATGGATAGTTCGAATCAACGTATAGACAAAGCGTACATATGCATGCTGGGATTTCTTCTCAGCCAATGAAATAGGCTGCCTCTCGGTCTCATCCGACTTACTTCTGTTCTTTCTTGTCTTGAAGCCAGAATGCTGTGATCGCATGTCTGCATCCTCTTCTGTGTGTTAACACCATTCTTACTCGTTAACTTTTTGCCTTATTACTGTTATTTTGCCTTGTTGTCGTTATTCTGCCTTACGTATAGTGTTAGTATTACATTTGCCCTGTTTTTTTGTTTTCTTCCTCTTGGTATTGTGTATTGATTGGGAACGTGGTCGAGTGATTAGAACGTTCGCATTCTGACCATAAGATTCGGGTTAGGAGACTTCCCAATGTAATCGCACTGGTGGGGTCGATCCCAGCGCGCGGCACCTTTGGAAAGTGCCTGAAGACCAAACCACGGGTTGACCGAAGCCTTGTGAGTGAAATTGGGTAGACGGAACCCTTTGGGGCCGTCGTTAGCTTTTGCTAGCACGAAATCACAAGTCATTGTGGCCGAGGGCTTGAGCGGGCTAACTAATACATTATTTACATTATTCGGACTATTGTCCTCATCTTTGTCGCCATATTTCTTACAACGTTTCGGCCGTTGTACACTCCGGCCTTCTTCAGGTGGTTGGAATGTCGAACTGAACCCTTTATTTCGCTCACTGGGGTAGACTGTTCTAGTTCCACGTGCCATGTTTAATGGATGTCAGTTGTCAGTTATCTCCTGTTAATTTTTCTCTCTGAAAGTTTTTCACTGCCTTAACCGGGTATTGAACTCACACTCTGGGTCCTGTCACTGGATCTAACCAACGCCTTTATCCACTGTGTCATGTGTCGTTGAGGATATCTGTGTATGAATTTCTGGGTTGTTTGTTTGTTTTTTGTTTTGTTGTTGTTGTTGTTTGTTTTTTGTTTTGTTGTTGTTGTTGTTTGTTTTTTGTTTTGTTGTTGTTGTTGTTTGTTTTTTTGTTTTTTTTTCATTTGGGAGGAGATTGTCCAGTATTCACTGTTATATAGGACAGATATTACGTAACATTTCAGTACTCTTCTTTATTTCTAATGAAATTTTCCTGTTTCTCAATACTTTGCTTAGCTTTTGGAAGGCATCTTTTGCTATCCCACCGCACCTTTGGATATCAGTATCACACTTTCCGTCCTCTGTTAAAATATTTCCCAAGTTTTTAAATTGTTGTACTTGTTTGATTTTGGTATCTCCAATTGATAATTTGTATGTCAAGCTGTTCCTTTTGTTTAAAAAAGCCATTAATTCCGTGTATTATGATAATTTTCATATCCGTGTGCCTTTTTAATATTGTTAAAATTGGTGTATCTGTTTATAGCTTCTAACACTGAAAAGATACAAAAATAAGCAACTGATTTTTAAAAAATATTTTTGTAGATTTTGATTTTCATTGTAGAAAAGGTAAAAACGTAACATAAAAATTCAAGTATCTAGGAAGTATTTTAACAGAGGATGGAAACTGGGACACCTAAATCCAAAGACGCATTCGCATAGCGAAAGATGCCTTTCAAAATTTAGACAAAGTATTAAGAAACAGGAAAATTACATTAAAATTAAAGAAAAATGTACGGGACTGTTATATAATATCGGTCTTGCTGTATTGCATTAAATGCCCGGCAGTCTCTCTCCAGATGAAAAGGAGGTTTGAGGAAAACGAAATGTGGCCCTACAGAGGGATACTGAGAATATCATAGACTGAACATGGAAGCAAACACGAAAATGGAGAAAATGGAAACTGAAAGGTCACTTATACTTAGAAGCAGAAAGAGAAAGTTGAAATTTCTTGGACTCATTAATAAGGAAAGGGGACTTGGAAAATTTAACACTCATGGGTCAAGAGAAACAGAGGAAAGTCGAGAACATCCTGCTTAATGAGCTTGCGTAAATGGTTAACAGAACAAGGATTAGGAGAGATAGCAAAAACAAAACACTGCTCAGAGCTACATAGTTGTGGGGAGGGAGAACCACGGTCGGCGCGTACTAACCTCGAACCCCTGACTCGGGGTAGCCTGACTGGGGGGTCCGGGCAGTGCTTTGTGACCCCCGCTATCTTATCAACATTTCCTTTTTTCTGCCGTTATAAATACATTTATAAATAAATTTATACGTTATAAATTAAACTAAGTACGACCAAGTACTAAAGGGTATAAGATTTTCACAGATTTTGACGTCATTTTGGGAACTTTTTTTTTTTTTTCGTCCAAATTTATTTATTTACAACGGGTTAAAGGTAACATTCTCATACATAAGCTAGCGAAGAACGAGAAGAAGGGACTAAGCACAAACTACAAGAAAACAGAATGCATGGTCATCAGCAAAAAAAAAAATTAAAAAAATAAGTCCGAAACGCGATTTGCAGGTCGGGGACAGTAAAATCAAGCAGGTGCAGAAATTTAAATATCTGGGAAGTGTTCTGACAGAGAATGGTAAATGCGACGCTGAGATCCGAAGACATTTCGGGATGGCCAAAGACGCATTCCAAAATCTAGGCCGCGTATTACGAAACAGGAGAGTTTCGTTGGTAACAAAGAAAACAGTGCTGAACTGCAACGTGAACTGTCCTCCTTTACGGCAGCGAATGTTGGACGGTCTCCTCAAAGATGAAGAGACTCGAGGCAACGGAGGTATGTTTCTACAGAAGGATGCTGAGGATACCATGGACCGAACATGTGAGCAACGATGAAGTTTTGGAGAGGATGCAAAGAAAAGGAAGCTCATACTTAACATCAGGAAGAGGCAGCTGAAATTCCTGGGACGCGTAATGAAAAAGGAGGCGTTGAAGATTCTGATCCTCACGGGGCTGACAGAGGGAAAGAGGGACAAGGGAAAGCAACGCGTGTGACATATTTACAGGGCTTAAGCTATTGCGTAACAGAACAAAGTCTGGGAGAAATAACAAAAAGTCAAAGCTTATTGAGAGATACGAGGCATAAGAGGAAATGGAGAGCCATGATCGCCTTCGTCCTGAAGGAACACGACACATAAAAGAAGAAAGAAGTCTTTTGTGCCCCGTCAGCCATCTCTTTTTTTTAATTAGGAATCATTTGGAATCCCAAATATGAACAATAATAATAAAACTGATATTTTCTTTTTATTACAGCCGATACACTTTCTTGTTATGTGCCGTGTCCCTTCAGGATGGAGGCGATCATGGCTCTCCACTTCCCCCTATCGCTTGTAGCTCTCAATAAGTTTCGTGTCTCTGCCACCACCACCGAAAGCAAAAAAAAAAGAAAGAAAATCTAATCATTTTATTCTATTCCCTCGCCTTACTAACTCTAAACAACTGATTCAAGCCCGGGTAACTCCCTCTGTCTCTGTCTCTGTCTCTGTCTCTCTCTCTCTCTCTCTCTCTCTCTCTCTCTCTCTCTATATATATATATATATATATATATATATATATATATATATATATATATATTAAACACATAAAACAAAACAACATGCCTGGCCGCATATACAATTCCGGAAAATCCTTGTTGAAAACACAACTATACTTAAACATGAAAACAATAAACAAAAACTAAAATTTCTTGAAACTATATACATAAAACAGTTGAAACCTAATCTGAACAAAATAAACTATGAAATCTCTACAAATATTCTTAAATGCCTATAACTGATAACAGAAACCATTGATTTATACCAACGGCTTCCCATACTTAATACTTCACGTTTTCATTCTCGCGTGGTCATGTGTGACGTCACGAGCTGTGGTGGGATTTTCGCTTCCGCGTCTCGGATACACGACTTTGTCGTTGCTTGTAAATCTTTTATGCAACAAAAACAGACTATCATTATTGTTTTGTCCTTGTATTGTTCAACATATTGAAATGTAATTGTCATCTTTGATAATGGCTTTTGTAAGCCGAAAGCTTAGATAGGATTAAAAAACATGTATCAATATGGTGATTCTCTTTCGTCTTTCAATGATAATGTTATTAAACTTATCAGACAATATGAAAGGAATTTACTTAAAATAAATAGACAAAAGTTGCCTATATTATTTAATGAAACATGCATCAATATATATATATATATATGTGTGTGTGTGTGTGTGTGTTTGTGTGTGTGTGTGGTAAGTATTTCACAGTAGAAATATCGGCGACTAAAACGACTACCCCACTCCAAGATATTCCGAGTGAGGTAGCTTGTAAGCGAGCCAGTAGGACGAAAAACAAGATCTAACAAATCGCGAAGGAACTCTCGAAGAGTCAACGGCCAGCTAACTAGAGGTGGTGTCTCAATAAATCACCGTGGAGAAGGCAACGGGAAACCACTCCACTACCAATTCCAAGACATATCATGGCTAACAACACACGCAGATAAACGTTCACTAAGACTAAATAAGTAAAATAATGACATAAAAGTAAAACCGATATTTTTTAAGAGATATCAGTTTTGTTGCGTTATTTTTCTTATATTCTTTAAAAGACTATCGGTTTTAATAAAACCGATATTTTCTAAAAGAAATATCGTTTTTTTTCACTGTATTAATTTTCGTAATTATGATTAAACAATGTATATACTGCAGACTAGTAAATGAATACGGTATCTATGAAGTAATGTCTATTCATAAACACACAGAAAATATTCATTACAGAAACCTGAAAGCTTAAAAAAGAAAAATAACAATGAAACCGATATTTTATTTTTATTAAAGCAGATATAGTTTCCTAGAGAAACGTTTATTAAAGAAATCTTTTTTTTTAAATCCAAATGAAAAAGTAATAACACAATGAAAACTGATATGTTCTTTACCTCAAGAAACTATTGGTCTTTTTATTAAATTATTTTTTATTTTCCTTAACAAACGATTTACTTTATTAAATGAGATATTTTCTTAAAGATAATATCAGTTTTATTGTATTTTCTTAATGTTTATTCATAAAAATGTAGTATATATTTACTAGGCAATCTTTTATTATTATTTTATATATATTTAATTATAAAAATATTATTATTAGATAATTTTATTAAAATGATTATTAAGTAGTATTAAAACTTCAAATATAAAAATATAATTTTAATAATTTTTCTATTTTTAATGTATTTTGCTTATGGTGGGTTTTTGTCCATTTTTCAACTTTCTGGTGGGTCTACTCCCTCAAAAGCATTTTAGCTGTTTTTAATAAAAGGGACCTATTTATTACAAAATTAATTAATAAATAAGTACACAAAATTAAATTAAGATCGGATAATTATTTTAATTTACAAAAAATTGAGCTGTCTTAAATTATTCTCAAATTACCACCTCCTTGTTGATTTTGGAAGTACCTAATAATAATAATAATAATGTGTCTTATTCAAGGCAATCCTTATCCCAGGCCTCGACACCATGCTGAAGCCTGTAAGCTACTGGGGGCGAACTGTTAACACATGAGAGTTCGTTGATGGAATTGGATTAAGAAATCAATTTTTTGTAAAGAAATTTTTACTTTTTACCTTTGGATTAGCTTAACCTGGATTATTTAAGATTCTGAAATATATTTTATTTATACATTTTATTTGAACTTGCATATTTTAACTTTAAGAAACATTGTCGGTGCGAAATTCCTAAGTGCTATTAAGAATTCATAAAGTTAATTTAAATTTAATATTTTCTCTATGTTATTGCTCTTCAACAATCAATATATTAAGTATAAAAAATATTTTTTATGAATAACTTACGTTAACAGAACAAACATATTTTTTTAAGTATGTTGAATTTTTCTGGCTTTCGTAAGTAAATAGAAGACATTAAAAAAGTGCGAAATGAATGAAAAATGACATTTCTTAAAGAATTTATCACGTAGTTAATGTCAAACATTAAATTCAATAAATTTATTAATATTTTACAACTATTCTTAAAAATATACCACAAAAAATGTAAAAAGGAAATTATTCATTGTCTTGCCAATATCGTCTTTCTCTTTTTTACATTTTTTGCGTTTATTTTAAGCATCTAAATTCACAAAAAATATCATTAAGAATTTTGTCACATAAAGTTAATTTATTTCTTTATGCTATTATTCTTCATAATAACGAATATCTTGATTATAAAATACATTTTTAAGGAATAATTTGTGTTTTTTTATACCATGAGATATTGTCCTTGTAAGAAAACAAAAAAAAATAAATGTAACTTTCGCACTGCTAATTTTCCAAAATTACTATAAAGAAATTTGAAATTTGAATAAAAATTTAATTTAATTTTTTTTCTATGATATTATTCTTCATAAGTAACATATTGATTTAAAAATATTATTTACGGGTATTTAAAAAAATGTATGTAGAATTTTACTAACATTGTTGTTGTTAAAAATATAAAACAAAAATAACCAGTTTAATATTCTTTTTAAATATACTGTAAAAATATCAAACTGCTCAATTTCCTATACTAAATTTGTTTTATTTTTTACAGTAAGGTTTACCTTGTACAAGGCCCGAGAGCCACTCAAAGCAGATGGTTACGATAAGAGCTAGAGGGTTACGATAAGGGGTAGTTTATTTGGATAGGAGGGAAAGATAACGGTTGACTCTAGTCTTGAACAAGTTAAGATTGTAGTGATTTGGAAACATCCTCTAGATTGTCTGTTCCATAGGGAAGTGGTCAGCGGGAATAAGCTGTTAGAGTGGAAAATACTTCTCACCAATGGAATGCGGAGGGAAAGTAGATGGTTTGCTACAATGTAAGTGGCATGGCGGGTCCTAGCCGTGAAGGTCAGTCCTGGTGGAGCAAAGAGATGCAGTTCGTCCGAGCACTTACCATGGTAGTAACGATAGAGCAGTGAGAGACTCACAACATACTGCCTGTGAGTGAGAGTGGGACAGAGAGAGTGAGAGAGAGAGAGAGAGAGAAAAGGTTGGGGTGTAGAAAATAATTCTTCTCCCACTCAGAGACGCTTTTGACTCTATCAAGTTTGAAAAGTAAGGTCTGTTTAGCTCCAGGCCAAATATGACAGCAGTACTCCATTTTTGGATCTGAACTGGCTCTTATAAAGGTAGTATGCGAAGTCGGGTACTTACTGGAGCGGTACAGAGAGCTGATCATTTTACCTGCATCTTTAGCGATAGATCGTATATAGGAGTCAGGTGTGAGTTTGAGGCCCAATATCCTATCGAGGAACGGGGCCTCCTCGAGGAGACATCCTTTCATCGTGACTGGCAGTAGTTCGGGGTCTGATCGGCGATGATGGAATCTACCAGTTTGGTTTTAGAGACATTGAATGTAACATGCCATTTTTCCCACCCTCGGAAGAGAGGTCAGTTACCAATCTCTGATCGTCAAGACTTTTATGAGTGCGCCCGTATATTGTTGTATTATCAGCATAGACGTTTACAAATGATCGGGGTATACTCTTAGGTAGATCATTTGCGTAAATCAGAAAGAGGTTAGGTCCGAAATGTGAGTCCTGGGGGACGCCTTTGTTGACCGTTAGGGCTTCGAAGGACTAGCCGTTAATAACTACCTTTAGGGATCTACTTGTCATGAAGGACTTTATAATAGTATGACTATAACAGTGATTCCATAGCAGGAGAGCTTGTGTAGCAAATCTTGTCAAAGGCCTTCGAGATAGCTAATGCTATGATCCTTGTGGTATGTGTGTCGTCAAGGTTCTCACTAATTATGTGTGTAATGTTAGGATGTCAGCAGTGGAACGGGCTGATGCAAACCCATACTGCTCGTCGCAAAAAGATGTTGTTCCTATTCAGGTACTCGACGACCTTTTTGTTGCTTAAGGCCTCAAAAAGCTTACTGATCATACTGAGGAGACTAATGGGTCTATATTGGGAGGGGGATCGATTGTCCGCGTTCTTGAAGACCGGGCATACGCTTGCTACTCTCCACATGCTTGGGAAAAAAATTCTCCTTCGAGATGCTTTGAGTGGCTCTCAGGCCTTCTACAGGGTAAACCTTACTGTAAAAAACAAAACAAAAATAAAACAAATTTAGTATAGAAAATTGAACAGTTTAATATTTCTACAGTATATTTTTAAAAATATGCCAGAATCGGGGATAATTCTGGGTTGATATTCTTCTCAAGGACGACTACTGGAATTTTGTCTGGGCCAGTAGATTTTGGGGGGGTCGAAGCTTTTGATAAGTCTATAGACTTCTCTTGCTGAAATGAGACTATTACTGAGATTGTGCACAGTGAGACATGGGAGGGGATGGCCTTTGTTATCTAAGATCGAGGTGAAGAGCTTCGCCTTGTCTGTCGAGGATGATACAACCTCGGCTCACTTATAATAGTGGGCACATCCTCTTTGCCTCTGTTCATAATTTGACTGGTGATCTCCTAGAACTCACAGGATCCAATTTGTTTATTTTCAACCTTTACATGGACAGATCGCTCGTAGCTGTACTTTGCGTTTTCCAGAACTCTCTTATGGCAATTGCAGGCGGTTCTGAAGGAAGTAAGGGCCAGACTACATCTCTCCTTGCAGTAGATATTGGAGTAGTAGTTCCGGTGAGCTATGGCTGCAGCGCATTCACGGGTGAACCAGGGCAGATTGTTTGGTTTTTGCTAGAATTGTTTTGGTTGGTATAAAACACTCCATTCCAGAAAGGATCTATTCGGAGATTAGGGCAAGAGTTTTGAAGGTAGCATGTTTGAAGAAGGTTGGGACAGGCGCTTCTGCCATGTAAGACCGAAAGCTGTCTCAGTCTGCCTCCGCATAGCGAAAAGCCGTTCTATGGAACGGTAAATAAGGGGTGTCATTGGTTTGGAGTGAATCTGGACACTAGGAAAGGACCTGGCGTGCCAATGGGGGCTAAAACGTTTGCTGAGCATTTGCCAGGGCAGGATGTTAGAAAGAGGTCGAGGAGGTTCGCCTGCTGTCCCGTCGCATCCGGGACTCGGGTGGGTTCTTCAATGAACTGGGGGTTAGTTCATATGCGAAGAAGAAGTCTCTGCAATATCTGCCTTCCCCGTCGGTTTTGTTAGAATGGAGTAACCACTGTTTGTGATGAACACTGAAGTCACCGCATATGTAAAAGTTGGCCGTGGGAAATTGGGTGAAGATATTGTTA
>OZ038481.1:32361644-32374144 GCA_964036315.1 Acanthosepion esculentum | reverse complement strand
CCTGAAGATGGTCTACTAGACCGAAACCTCTGAAGTAGACAGTAAAACAACATTAAAACAGTAAACTTGCATATTCGGATTATATATATATATATATATTACAATCTATAATAAGGGTTTTTTATTATTATTAAATTAGATTTTTTAATAAACAAAAAAAAAATTAAAAATTAAATGAAACTGGCTTAAAACGAATTTGAAAAAGCCAGATAAAGGCAAAGAAGGAAAGAAAACCGAAAAAAAGAAAGAGCAGAAGAAATAGGAAGAAACAAGATAGGGAGAGGAAGAAGTGAGAAAACAAGAGGCTAGAGAGGGTAGAATTGTCTGGACAAGAGGATAAGTGGGAGGAGATATACATTTTCTTAAACTACCGTAATTTAGTTTTGATCAGTAAAAGTTAATAAATAAAAAAGAGCGTTACTTTTGCCGCAACATATGTGTGTGTGTATGGGGGACTCCACATTATTCAGTATGTGTCTTTACGTATTTGCGTATCTCACTATGAATGCATGTAAACGTTGGTGGGGGGGTTCTTAATGCGATTGCTGTGTGTTCCTCGATTACAATCATATCGCGCCTCGTTTTAATGTTCCGTATTCTTGACGACGTTCATTTCACGTTACACCTTTTGGAGGAGGATAATTACTTTTCGGTGAGTGCACAATGCGTATAGAAATCTATCTAATGGTCAATTGACCGCAATTTGCTTCCCAGATTCAACATCAAAGGATTTTATGGCAGATTTACACCTGCTCTGAATAGAATTGGTGCAATAAAGATGACACTAGAACGAACAATACACAATTGTAAAGATGTTAACCTCAATAGAAGCACAATGGTGCTGATATCGCTGGCCTAAGAAAGAGGCTTACAAATAACTGCTTAGCTGCTCCCTACATCTATACATATAAAATCTGTAGACTATTATATAAGTATAGACATAAATGTACGTATACCAAACTATGTATAATACTCTATCTTTCATCATACAGCTGTCATTCTATATAGACAGATCCCAACCCATATATGTATGTGTGTGTGTGTGAATATGAAGAAATATAATCTTAAGGTGTGCTATATTTATGGGATAAAGTGCTCAATATCAGCGATAAAACATGTGCAAATATGAAAGTGAACACCGAAGTCAACACTTAGAGGCGACAGACTGTTTCATGCTAGACGCAATAGTCAGGTCACCGATTGCATCCTGTCACCTCTAAATGTTGACTTCAATGTTCACTTTTATATATATATATATATATATATATATATATATATATACATATCACACTCTTTGGGTCTGTCACTGGATCTAACCAACGCCTTTATCCACTGTACCATGTGTCCTTGAGGACACATGGTACAGTGGATAAAGGCGTTGGTTAGATCCAAAGAGTGTGAGTTCAATACCCGGTTCAGGCAGTGGAGAACTTTCAGAGGGAAAATTACCAGGAGATAACTGATAACTGACATCCATCAAACATGGCTCGTGGAACTAGAACAGTCTACCCCAGTGATCGAAATAAAGGGTTCGGTTCGAAATTCCAACCACCTGAAGAAGGCCGGAGCGTACAACGGCCGAAACGTTGTGACAAATATGGCGACAAAGATGAGGACAATAGTCCGACTAATGTAAATACTTTACTGTTTTAATTTTGTTTTACAGTAAAACAAAATTAAAACAGTAAACTTGCATATTCGGATTTTGTTTTGTCTTTTCCATATTTTTCATCATATATATATATATATATATATATATATATATATATATATATATATATATATATATATACACACTCACACACATATATATATGTATGTGTGTGTGTAGTAATTTTTTTATCGTTATAATCTTTGTTATTATTAAGTGGGAGGAGATATAAAATGTGGTCGTGACCTGAATTATATTAGAATATTAACCTCTGATTTAATCAGTAAAAAATTAGTTGAAAAATAGGGAAAAATACTCTTAAATCTTATATTAACAAATTTCTATTAATTCAATATTGAGAAAAAATAATTATATATTTATATTAAATAGAGATCATCCAAGAATTAATGATATGTTAATATATTAAATATTAATGTTTAAGAATTAATGATATATTAAAATATTATATATTGTTTTTTCCGGTTTTCTTTCTTTGACTCTATCTGGCTTTTAAATTTATTTTAAGCCAGTTTCATTTTATTTTTCTTGTTAACATGACCGGTTTGAAAATCCTTATAAATTCTCTTAATTTGCAGGGTGATATGATCACAACCGATATGTATTCTTAGTTCCTATTGTATGTAATTTATATGCTCTGTTTAATAAGACATTGAGCTCTCTGTGTGACTCAGTTTTAATATTTAATATTTTATTTTATATTAATAGGATCTACTTGGATTATATATCAACGGATCATTATATATATATATATATATATATATATATATATATATATATATATATATATATATATATATATATATATATAGTATCTGTATATATATATGTATATATATATATATATATATATATATATATGAAGAAATATAGTCTTAAAGTGTGCTATATTTATGGGATAAAGTGCTCAATATCAGAGATAGAGCGTGTGTAAATATAAAAGTGGACATGGAAGTCAGCACTTAGAGGCAACAGTCTGTTTCATGCTAGTGCAATCGTCAGGCGACTGACGATTGCACTAGCATGAAACAGACTGTCGCCTCTAAGTGCTGACTTCCATGTCCACTTTTATATTTATATATATATATATATATATATATATATATATATATATATTAACTATATATATATTATATGTACACACAAACACATATATATATATATATATAATATATATATATATATATATATATATATATATATATGGTGATTTTCCAAGCGTAACTTAGATATGGCACAAGGCCAAAAGTATGGGGCACCAAGTGAGGATCGAACTCACTATTCAGTCGTAATTGTTCTAGCGACTGAATAGTGAGTTCGATCCTACCTGGGTTCACTTACTTTCTTTTCCACACACACACATATATATATATATATATGTGTGTGTGTGTGTGTGTGTGTGTAAGATTCTTCTAGATGTACACGCCTGTAATCTTATATTCATTTATGAATGCATCTATTTTTAGTATGGAAAGAAATTTCCTGTTCGCATCAAAATGTTTTTGTATTAAGAAGAAAAAACCGCGAGACAACCTCGTCTGACCTGATGTGTGCGGTCAAATGAGATTTGGGTAGAGTTCGATATTTTCTCCATCACTCGGCACATCGAGATAATTTTATTGACAATATATTTCTTGGGTGTTTCATGTAAAATTACTTTTATGCGATGAGTACGACCATAACGTGAATATTTTATTTAACATTGGCAAATATGGACGCATAATAATGCCTCTATATAAGTCAATGCGTTTACTTTTGTATTTTACTATATCTCCAGATGTAGGTAGGTTTATCGGTAGGTTTTTCTATATTTATTGATGTAGGCAGTCGAGAACATGTATATATATATATGCTGGCAAGACGCATGATCATGAAATTCAAATTGAGTGTATTTAGGTACAAATTAATCCTACAATAAAAATCTTATTAAAGAAAAATGCGTCATCTGAGGGACGCAAATTCGAATCCTGATGGCGGGCGTATTTTTCTTTAGTAAGATTTCTCGAAGATTCAATCCGGAAAACGAAATGAAATACTGTTTAAAATAAACTGGGATGTATGGGTATCCATTAAAAGTAACGTTTATATATATATATATATATATATATATATATATATATATATATATATATATATATGCAGAAATATAGTCTTAAAGTGTGCTATATTTATGGGGTAAAGTGCTCAATATCAGAGATAGAGCGTGTGTAAATATAAAAGTGGACATGGAAGTCAGCACTTAGAGGCGACAGTCTGTTTCATGCTAGTGCAATCGTCATATATATATATATATATATATATATATATATATAAATATATATATATATAAATAAATATATATATATATATATATAAATATATATATAAATAAATATATATATATATATATATAAATATATATATAAATATATATATAAATATATATATTATATAAATATATATATAAGTATATATATATATATAAATTTATATATATATAAATACATATATATATATATAAATATATATATGTATATATAAATATATATATATATGTACATATAAATATATATATATGTACATATATATATATATAAATATAAATCTATACACACACACACACATATGTATATGTATATATATATATATATATATATTTAGGTCGCCTCTGAGTTTAGACTTCAATGTTCACTTTTATATTTACATACGATCTCTCTGATATTGAGCACTTTATCCCATAAATATAGCACGCCTTAAAACTATATATATATATATATATATATATATATATATATATATATATATATATATATATATATATATATATATATATATATATATATAATTTAGTCGGTAAATGACAAAACGTATATACAGGTTTTTTTTTTGTTTCTTTGTTTTGTTTTTTGTTTTTTTTGACCGGATGGTTAGAATAGCGAATTTCCTTTGAGAAAGTGCGAGTATAGATTGGTTTTGAGTTGGGTATGAGTGTAGGTTTAGTTAAAGATTAGGTATTGATATGGGATTAGTATTTAAAAGTTAAAACATGGAGTTAAACAATGGAATAAAGATACCAGCTCACCTCGGTATGGATTCCGGAATTGGAAAAACCGGATGTAGTAATAAGACACCATTATATAGAAGCGGAGTGTGAAAAGGCCTGTTTTCATTGGCTGACGCTGACTGACATATGTCAATAAGAACGGTCGAAGTCCAGCCTTGTTAGTTTTGGGGATTACTGTTTTTTGCAATGTCGCGGTGCGTAGCACGACGCTTTCAAGGAGGCGGCCTGACTCGCCTAGAATCAGGTCAGGGTTGCTGTTGGAACCGATATGATGCGAAACCCGAAATCAGTGCATCACTGAAGACCACTCTTGATGCATCTAAAATGTATGATTATATATATATATATATATATATATATATATATATATATATATATATATATATATATATATATATATATATGTTATGTATATTTCGGCTGCTAATTTTCACTCAAACAGTTTTGGTTGAATAATTTAGACCTATCATATCGATAAGTTTTTGCTGTGCTCCTTTCAAGTTCGCGGATTTATTTCTTGGTAGCTTTGGAAAATTGATTATGAAAAATACCAAAATTTTCATTCAAATTATTTTATTTTCCCCAAAGTACTTCCAATCTCATCTGTGACCATCTTCAGGAGGTTAGGTTATCTGTGAATATGTAAGTTATCAAATTAATTTCTGTACGAGGCCCGAGGATCACTCTAGGTAGAAGATTACGTTAAGGAATAGTTTATATGCATAGGAGGGGAAGATAACGGTTGACTCTAGACTTGAACTGGTTAAGATTGTAGTGATCGGGGAAACATCCTCTCGGGAGTCTGTTCCACTGAGCAGTGGTTCGCGGGAAGAAATTGTCGGAGTGGGAGGAATACGGATTTAATGTGGTTGGTTTGCTACTATGTAAGTAGCATGACCTGTCCTAGCCGTGAAGATTAGACCTGGTGGAACCAAGAGATGTAGTTCGTCCGAGTACTCTCCATGGTAGTAGTGATAGGTCATCGAAAGGCTCGCCACATGCCGTCTGCGAAAGAGAGGTTGAAGTGTGGAAAATAATTCTTATCCTACAAGGACTCAAGAAATACCTCTCACATGTACCTTCCAGAAATACCTCTCACATGTACCTTCCAGAAATACCTCTCACATGTACCTACCAGAAATACCTCTCACATGTACCTACATGAAATACCTCTTACTGTTTTACCATTATGTGGCAGGTATTTCTGGGAGGTATATGTGAGAGATATTTCTAGTAGGTATATGTGGGGGGTATTTCTGTGGGGTATTTCTGTTGCAAACTGTATTTATGAATGGAAGTAAAGTGGAGGAAAATATCGTTCAGTTTTCAAATTTTAAATTTCAGAACGCTCTAAAATATTCTTAAAGCCAACTCTGTAAGGAAAAATAAACTACAAAGGACGCCAAATGATGTAATTTATCGCCTTATTAATGAAAGTGAGTAGATGTTGTTTGGTTTTTTTTTATTCCTTTATTTATATACTGATTTATTTTTTATGCGATTATCGTTTATTATTTTATTTTACTAAATTCTTTATGGTCATATATATATATATATATATATATATATATATATATATATATTATATATATATATATATATATATATACGGCCGTACAAAAAGGTTTTGAACCTCCAGGTTATTTTCCTTATCTTTTCACATGAACCACTCCGAATTTAATTTGATGCATTTATGTATACATTTAGTAGTAAGCATCTCTTTATTTCGCGTGGTTTATTTGGCGTGATAATGGGAGCTCTCTGTTTCCTCAGAATGCAGTCTTTTGGTGGCGAGAGTGACGTGACCTCCCCTACGTGTAGGTCTGGGTGATTGTGTATGGAGACCTTGCGCTCGCCGTACTGTAAATATACGAAGAAATACAGGACATTACTTTTGAGGCCAGCTTGACTTCAGGAAGTGCTGGTGGTTTGTCAGTGCTGACAGCCAACTACCTGCGAGGCTCCACTCTGGGTTTTCTGTCTGTATTTACTTCCATAGCCTTTTCTGTATTTGACCATAAATGCAAGACAGCGGAGTTTTAGAATCAGTGTTTCTCTTCTCCTAGATGAACTAATTTCACAAGCTGACGAGCTCTATTTATCCGATTTAGGTGGCCATGAGGCGCCAGTGGTCCGCGCTTCTCTGGTTTGGAGCTAGACTTTGTTATCAGAGGCTATTTGAGTCGCATGCCATCAGAGCACTTTATCGACAGTGGGCGCTTCTACCGACTACCATCTTTACCTATGACAAAATTTATGTACAAATTTGTGCTAGTAAAAGAGTTTGATACGTAAATTGATAATAAATAAGCGAGATTTATTTTCATATGTTTTATATCTGTAATGATCAGTACATTATTACACTAACTTTGGTATGAGAATAACGTCTGCCGATCTACTTTGTAAAGGATCATCGTTAAAAGTTATTTACTGTAGACTTCTAGCAGGCCTCAATAAGGCGACTGCATTGCTCGGCTAGTATTTCTTTATCATTCTTATACACAGAATCTTTCGAATCGTTCAGATTGGCTAGCTACCGTTTATCAATAGCAGTTTACAATCCACACCAAAAATGTTCGCAGTCCCGGGTATGACGATAAACTACATCAGCGTCCTGGGTAAGACGATAAACTACATCCAACATCAAGCCTCTGACCAGGAGGTGTTGAGGAGCGTGGAACCATCTCTTAATTGCTGATGTTCCCAGGTCCACCATGACCCGGGGTGGTAGAACCTGTTAGGGTCCCAGCTATGGGCAAATAGTTAACCCTGAAACTGGCGTAAAAATACTATGAAATTGTAAAAAGAGGTTTTAATACCTGAAATACTTTGTAAAAAAATTATTACCAGCAATAAATTTTTGAAGAAAAAAAACTATTACCAGCAATACATTTTTGAAAAAAAATATTACCAATAATGTTTTTAAAAAATAAATATTACTAGCAATACATTTCTGAAAAAAATATTACCAGCTATACATTTTTTAAGGAAAAATATTACCAGAAATAGATTTTTGACAAATCAAAATATTACCAGCAATAAAAATTTTGTCGACATTAAATAACCTATTGATGTTGATATGGCGTAAAACAAAACAACACATAAACCACAAATGTTCGATTAGATTAGGGCATGCGATTTTAAAAAGAAATTACAGTAAGGTTCACCCTGTACAAGGCTCTGAGTTCACTCGAGATAGAGGGTTACGTTAAGGGATAGCTTATATGGATAGGAGGGGAAGATAACGGTTAACTTTTGATTTGAACAGGTTAAGATAGTAGTGATCGGGGAAACGTCCTCTTGGGAGTCTGTTTCACAGGGCAGTGGTTCGCAGTAAGAAAATGATGGAATATGGAGGGAATGTGGGTAGTTTGTTACTATGTAAGTAGCATGGCAGGTCCTAGCCGTGAAGGTTAGACCTGGCGGAACGAAAAAATGCAGTTCGTCCGATTCACTCCATGGTAGTAGCGAATGAGCAGTGGGAGACTCGCCACATCCCGCCTATGAGAGAGAAAGGTTGGAGTGGGGAATATAATACGTCTTCTACAAGGACTCGAAGACGCTTTTTGAAGGTTCGAGGAACATTCGCCGTAAACATTTTTGCCGTAGGAAAACTCGCCTCATGAATATTTGCCGTAAAAAACTTTGCCGTATAGGATTTTTTTTCCGTCAATCAATTTCGCTGCAATTTTTTAATATGCGCAGTACCTTGTTATCAAGTCTACCTGGCTCACACTATTGTTACTTCGATTTAAACATTTTAATAAGCGAAATTATAGGATCGAAATCCTACATCATTCAACCTCGTCAGTGAGGAGCGCAAATATTTCAACATGACACCAGAACTTACGTCATGCAATTTCAGACTTAACGTTAAATTTTCTGTTAATATCAAGGAGATGCAGTACAAATGAAGAAAATATATGTTGATATCAATGAAGATGTTGATATCAGATGAAGTTGATATCAAATGAAAATGTTCATATCAGATGAAGAAAATATATGTTGACATCAATGCAAGATTTCAGCGGAAAATGCTTCATTACAGTTCAACGCAAAAAGACATTATTTACGAAGCATTGCTTGGAATTTGCACACATTTTAAATTCTTTCTTTGTTAATTTGATATATTTTTCATCTTTTTTTTTTAAAAATAAATGTTTATTTTTAATTTCTTTTCTGATGCTTCATTACAGTTAAACGCAAAAACACATTATTTACGAAGCATTGCTTAGAATTTGCACACATTTTAAATTCTTTTTTTGTTAATTTGATATATTTTTCATCTTTTTTTTTTTTAAATAAATGTTTATTTTTAATTTCTTTTCTGATGTTTGACCTTGTAAAAAAGACATCCATCCATACATGATAACAAGGTACTTCGCATATTAAACTGAACATTACTCAAAAAAAGGGATGTCCAATATAAGGGTATCGAAAAAAAATGCGGCGAAATTGTCTTACGGCAAATATCCTATACAGTGAAAATTTCTGAGGCTTGTTTTCCTACGGCAAATATATTTATGGCGAATATTCCTGATACGTCTTTTGAACTCTATCAAGACTGAAAAGTTAGGTCTGGGCAGTTCCCGCCCAAATATGGCAACAGTGCTCCATTTTCGTCCTGAAGGTCATTCCAATGCCTTAAACTTATTTATCTCAAACCCCTATCAGGTAGTTTTTCGAAGTATATTCAGGGGCGTGATCTGGCTTGGAGACGAGCCAGCAAGTCTGTACAGAAGAGGGTAAATGATTTTGTTTTTTTCCCCCGAAAGAATGAACTGATAGTTTAACGAATACGTTAATCGATTGGTAAATTGCGCGGAAGTTGTTACGTAATAGCAAATGTTATTCATGATACACTGTCGAAATATTAATTTGATTCTTTACAGCGAGAAAACGAGACAAAACTTTAATAAGTCAACTACTCATCAAATCCCACTCTAGTGTGTGCAGGAAATTGTGGATAGCCATGAACACCCAGGCCCTGAAGAGACATGGTACGAAAAAGAAGAATAAGTTTTTTTTTTTCAAGATTTATTGTTGGCGAAAACAATCTTAATAATATATGATATACAGACGACATAGTGTTCATTGCGGACAGAGTAGGAAACTGCGGGGACTTCTGTAAAAGTTACTAAATGAAAGTAAGAAGAAAGGACTAAATTGTAAAAAGATAAAATCCATGGCTGTCAGCAAGAGGAAGATCTGAGGAGACGAAGTACGAATTGGCAATACCAAAAACTATGAAAATATAAATATCTGGGAATTTTTTAACGGTGAACGGAAAATTTGTCACCGAAATCAGAAGGCGCATTGGACTAGAGAAAGATGCTTTTCAAAAGATAAGTAAAATATTATGAAACAGGAAAATTTCGTTTGAAACAAAGAAAAGAATGCTGATCACCCAGGCTCTTAAAAGTCACGGCACATAAAAGATTTTTTCAACTAGTAACATTACTGTTTATCGCCTACAAGTTCAATATATTTCGTTTGACGAAACAGCTGTACTCTAGTAATCATTCAGTTGATAAAAAACAAACTTCTTCTTGTGCCGTGTCTCTTCGGGACATGACTCTCTTCGACTTTCTGTCTTTTTGCCACTCTACCATTTGTTGTAATGTTGTCACAGGAGCCCGACTAATTTGTGTGCATTTAAGATTTAATCCGTTGGGAGAGTCTTGCATTATTAGCAGTAATAGTCACTGTTTAATCGGTCCTCCTATATGACATTGAATAATGGACAATCTTCTCACAGATTAAGAAAAGACATGAAACAATGTGGCCCTGCAGAAGGATACTGAGAGTATCTTAAACATAACTTATGAGTAACGATGAAGTTTTAATGAAAATGGAAACAAAAACAACGCTTATAATTAGAATCAGAAAGAGGAAGTTGAAATTTCTAGGACGCATAATAAGAAAAGAGGTTTTGGAGAATATGACACTTACAGGACATATTAAAGGCAAGAGAGACAGAAGAAAGCAACGAATAACCTACCTTATGAGTTTGTGTAAATTATTTACTTAAATGTTATGTAATATTGATCCTCATATATGGTAGTGAATACTGGACAATCTCCTCAATAGAAAAAGAAAAGACTTGAGGCAACAGAAATCTTGTTCTACAGAAGGATACTGAGAATACGATGAACTGAATATGTGAGCAACAACAAAGTTTTAGAGAAAATGGAAACAAAAAGCTCATTTATATTTAACATCAAAAACAGAGAAATTTCTAGGATATATAGTGAGGAAAGAGGGCTTAGAAAATTTGATACTCACAGGATATGTTAAAGGCAAGAGAGTCAAAGGAAAGCAGCGAATAACCTACCTAATATGCTTGTGTAAATGGTTGGCATAACATGGATTAGGAGAGATAGCAAAAAGACAAACTTTACTAAGAGTTGTAAAGGGTAGGAAATTGTGGAAAGCCATTATCACCCAGGCCCTGAAGAGTCACGGCACATAAAAGATTTTTTTCAACAAGTAATATTACTGTTTATCGCCTACAAATTCAGTATATTTCATTTGGTGAAACAGCTGTACTCTCGTAATCATTCAATTGATAAAAAAATGAACTTTTTTTCTTCTTTTTGTGTAGTGTCACTTCAGCACATGATTCTCTTCAACTTTTTGCCTTTTTGCCACTTTACCATCTGTTGTAATGTTGTCTTTCTTCAAAATAGCCGTGAGTTATATTCGATACTAAGTTAGAGACAGTATCGAAAGAACAGAAGACTAGGTAAAGAAAACAAATACATAGAACGGAAACACTTAAATAAATCAAATACTCCACAAATCCTACTCGAATAAGGCTACTTTCCATAGTCATAAGCAAGAGCAGTCCATTGTCACAGTAGTAGGGCAGAGCAGGAAGTAAGCTGAGTCCTACTCTACAACAACATCGTTGATGTTTAATCCATAGCTGGAAGAGAAGAGATTGGTTCATGTTTAGCCGAGAATTAGGAAGGCCGTAATTAGAGAGAGAGAGTATCGAAAAAACAGAAGACTAGGTAGGGAAAACAACGAAGAACTTTATTAAATATTCATGATAGAACCGAAAAACTTCAGTACATCAACTACGCCTCAAATCCTACTCTAATGTGACTACTTGCCATATTCATAAGCAGGAGCAGTCCATTTTCACAATCACAGGGACGAGCAGGAAGTAAGCTGAGTACTACTCTATAACGTCATCACTCCTTGTCCTTGTTCTGCTATCCTTTTGTAAATACCTCTCATTCTCTTGCCTTCCATATGTCCTTTTGGGTGTAAGATTCTCCAGGCCCATTTCCTTATTGCATGTACCAGAAATTTCGGTTGTCTTTATCTAATTGATTAAGTATGATTTTCCTTGTAGTTTCTATTTTCAGTAAGACTTCCACATTTCTCACACGTTGTATTCATGGTACTCTTGGCATTCGTTGATAAAGCCGCATTTCGTCATTCTTCTTCATCTGCGAAAAGATTGTCTAGCATTCACTACCGAACAAGAGATTAGATATACAAAAGATCAACACCCTTTCAGTTGTTTCTAAAGACGTTATCTATGTCTTAATACAAGGTTCGCTATTTCGATGCGACGTTCGATTCCTGTGTTAAATTATCCTAATCTACCCAGAAAACTGAATTTCTGTACTGACTTGATTTTTCCATCCCCAATATGTAAGTAACGCTTTAGGTTGTCTCTTTTGTTGACAACTATGCATTCTCTCTTTTTACAGATAATAGCGTTTTGTTTAACATCTTATCTTATTTAAGTCTAGTTTCAGTTTTGCATCTGTG
>OZ038481.1:32254144-32356644 GCA_964036315.1 Acanthosepion esculentum | reverse complement strand
TGTCCTGGTCACAATTAGTTGAGTTTTTTGGCTCTTACTCCGTCCATGAAGCAATGATATAATACAAACCTTAGATAGGATGGATTCAATAAAATCAATCCTAGAGTAGTGGTAAAATTAATTCACTGATATGACGTCACAGCAAAATGTCCTGGTCACAATTAGTTGAGTTTTTTGGCTCTTACTCCGTCCATGAAGCAATGATATAACACAAATCTTAGATAGGATGGATTCAATAAAATCAATCCTAGAGTAGTGGTAAAATTAATTCACTGATATGACGTCACAGCAAAATGTCCTGGTCACAATTAGTTGAGTTTTTTGGCTCTTACTCCGTCCATGAAGCAATGATATAACACAAATCTTAGATAGGACGGATTCAATAAAATCAATCCTAGAGTAGTGGTAAAATTAATTCACTGATATGACGTCACAGCAAAATGTCCTGGTCACAATTAGTTGAGTTTTTTGGCTCTTACTCCGTCCATGAAGCAATGATATAACACAAATCTTAGATAGGATGGATTCAATAAAATCAATCCTAGAGTAGTGGTAAAATTAATTCACTGATATGACGTCACACCAAAATGTCCTGGTCACAATTAGTTGAGTTTTTAAAAAAATATCACCCCATGAAAGGCAGTAAAGCGTCTAAGACAAAAAGGATGACTGAGTGTGAAAGAATAAAGAAAAAGAAAAACATTATTAAGGAGCGAGAACAATAGAAGAGTAATCAAGAGAACAGTAGATAGCGATTGACATTGCATTTGAATTTTTAAAGATCAAAGTTGGCTGGAAAGCTTGGAGTCGGAAGATTGTTCCACAAGTGAGAAGTTCTAGAAAAGAAACTGTTAGCATAGAACTTACGGTTACACATAGTCAATGCAACTATGAATTGATGAAGTCTTGTTGCCAGTCCAGTACTGCGCTTAAATTCATAAAGTCTAGGCACCATTGCGAGGAGCTCACCCGAACAATTACCATTAAAGTATGTATAGAAAAGTCACAGGAAAGTATCCATTACGGTGGTGAGAAAGTGTCTGAAACCGAGATGCCAGGTCAGGTCAATAATATTGCTGATTATTCTTTAGATTTTATCAAGAAACTCTAGATATATATAACTGGGCTATATTTGGCAGCAATATTGAAAACATGGATGAATTGTAAACTTATAAATATGTAAGATAGATTCGGAAGAGAAAAAATTGTATATCACAACACAGTGAACTAACTTCCTTAGCAGCAGACCGAGCAATGGATTCAATATAATCTTTCCACTTTCAGCCATGAATGTAAGCCCGTGAAGGCGCAACAAGTCATTCACATGGAGGTTAGCATCAGTCATACTGATGGAAGGCAGGAAAGGCTCTGGTTATAATGAAAGTTTTATTGGGGGTCTATATTTTGATCCTTTCTCTCCATTTTATTTAGGGTCGCTAGAACAAATACTAAATCATTATTGTTATCAGTAGTGAGAAAGCAGCACACCAGCAAGGTAACACTGGGTTTCAGACAGACGCTGCCTAAAAAAGGCAACCATTTTTATTAGGACAGACATGGGCAAATTGCGCATGCGTCCTGTTTGGCTTTCTGAATTGCAAGCCCAATTTCATGAGAAAAAAATAACGTTTGTTAAAAGTTGTTTGATTCGTTGCTTTCTCACTTGTTCACTCACACTCTCTTTATACATAACCACAATCACAAACAAGGATTAACTATATTGTTTCTTGAATTTTGTGAATTTTCATTGACGGTAGTGTTATAGAATGTTAAACCATTAGCGATTTTCACTAAGGAAGATCATACGTGAAAACATCTTTTGCTTTAAAAACAGGAAAAGTTCATAATAACTTTCTCGTCCGGAAAAGAAATAGACATTTTATTTAAAAATTATTATTATTATTATTATTATTATTATTATTTATAGAATAAATGAGAAACAAACCACATGGATCAGTGTGTATTAGTCACACTTTCATCAGTGGTAATATTATACCAAGACTTTAATTTTTTAATTACAGAAAAATATGCTCTCCAAATAAAAAAGAAATCTCACTATTTCCAAGGCAGGTGCGAGCCGCCTTATGATGGAACATATCTAATGCGACCCGCGGCTCGGAAACAAGGTTTTCCATGCATGTGCCTGGGATACCTATGAATTAGGGTGTCCCAGGCACATGCATCACAGCCAAATGAGATCAATATAGTGACAGATTTTGATAGCGGCAACGCATCAGTGCCCTGTTAGAAATACCTTTAAATCGGGTGTTTCTCAAGTAGATGTGACTACGAAGTCAACTGGGCTGATACATCCGTCAAACTTTAAAAAGAAACACCTCTCGACACCGGCTATGATGTCCAACTACTATCTTCAACCACGAACAAAGACACGCAGAGCAACAGCCCCTACGTGACAAGCGCAACTGGTTACGGCCAGGTAATTGAAAAGCAATTACCCGGGATATTTATTGCAGACCATCTTAATACACTAAGACAAAATATAATCACTCAGTTTTGATGAGAATCCACGAGAGCTACGCTGTCGTCGTCGTCTTCTTCTTCTTTGTGTAGTAGTAGTAGTAGTAGTAGTAGTAGTAGTAGTAGTAGTATTAGTATAAAGATCTTTTATATTTCTTTGCTTTAGATCAGTGATGTCCCGTATCTTTGTTCGATACACGATTTCTTTAACATAACCCCATAGAAAGAAGTCCAGGTTAGTGATATCTGGTGAACGAGGTGGCCAGGGAATTCCGCCATCTCTTCGAATCCGCCGGTCTGGAAAATGTTAGGGGTTCATATAACAGTACCTCTTTCATCAACAGGATACCTGACCTGAAATACACAAATGCAATGTGATTAAAAAATTTGATAACTACTGAGTACATAGAAGAAAACTGATTAAGATATACCATGAAATTGCTTTTGTAATTGTTGTGGTAGGATCCACCTAATTTGCATAGTGGAGTACCGACTATATAAATATGGTTGGTACCGGGAAGACAGGGAGGCGAATCAAGAGATTCAACTAGAGACTCTGCCCGACTGCGACTTAGTCAACACATTCTCCAGGAACGGTCTTCCCAGGAATATACAAAAGACTATATGTAAATATTGTGTACACTTTCTTGTTTCAATACATTTTGTTCTAAGTACATTTTGTGTTGCATTATTATTCCATGCATTAGTCCAGTTTCAACAGTAATATATTTTTTTAAAATTGTAAAGGGACTTTAGGGACAGCAGATACAGGTTCTTCGTTTTGTAAAGAGAAGAAAGAAACTTTTCAGTGGCTTGCATCGTCCTTTTTCTTCCCACTCCCCCTTTTATCGGCACATCAAGTTAGATTCATTAATAATTTAGCTTGAAGAAATTAGCAAATTAGACTAGAGTAAGACACGAAGCCAACACGACTAAAAACAAAACATTACTGAAAACAGAGGGTGTGTTAAATGTTCTCGGTTCGACTGAATTCCCCAAATCTCTGCTCTATTTTGTGGCTGGAGCTGAAAACAATGTTCACTGATATTGAAATTGGTCAGGGTTTTTTTTGTTTTGTTTTTTAAATCTATGCGCTGATCTGTAATTTGTTTCAGAACCATATCAACGGAAAGTGTTGAATTTTCAAATACTGAACTCCGAGATATCATGAAGTTCCTTTATCTGTAAAAAAAAATGAAAATAAATCAGTAAGTGTACGATGCAAACGTTGGGTGATAAGTACTCGTTATAATCTACTGTATCGAAATGATATGCCAGTTTTCGAGATGTTGTGTATTCGGCTTTATTTATTTGGCTCTTCAGGAAATTGAATATAGAATTGACTGCGCCATAGATAGTTTTACCCAACACTGTAAGTTGCTAAATACAAAAAAAAACCTTAACATAAGAACACGAGTCAAAATGGAGACTTTCTGCGGTAGACCAGTTGCCATCAAAGGCTATAGAACCCTATAACCAACGCAATCAGGGTTACACTGATTTTTGAATATGTAAATTAAATCAGTGAGTTATGTGCCATGCGTGATACACGCTTAGGCGATCATGTATCTTTCTGAAGATGCAGATATTTTTCCCGCAGTAGGTTGCCATTTCCTTCTGCGGTAGACCAATTGCATATTGCGAAGACTGCACATGCATATGAGAAATTAATTTAGTATTTAATACATTGGCTATAATTAATGAGATTTTTACATCTGAGAAAAGACATTATTCAACAATAAGAAATTCTCGATAAATCTCGTGAGTCGGTTATGCAATAGCTAAGTGCAGAAATGACATCCCATGTACACACAGGCATCTGGAACCCTAAGTCAGTCTAAACTGTGACAATGATTGAGGACAAACATCGGAAGACTATGAAACACAACGATTCAGGTGTCCCTCTGTTAGTAAATAATATATGTTGATTTTGCAGAAACTGAGTTTCTTGACAATTGGGAATCGTGTATATATATATATATATATATATATATATATATATATATATATATATATATATACTGTATGTATGTATGCGCATTTTGTCACCTTTATTCAAGTTTTGTATAGATCACTATTTTGTAAAGCATGGAACCAAAAAATGCCAAAATCTATTAATAGACGTTTAAAAATTAACGTTTACTTTTACAGGCCGCTTAAAATATTATTATAATTATAATTATTATTATTATTGTTGTTGTTGTTGTTGTTGTTGTTGTTTGTGTGTAATGTTTCCTGGTTTGTATCCTGTAGAGCCGGGTTCAAACTATGGCCCTTAGGCCCTATAGAATTGTCATTTAATTGATAGCACTTTTCTTAGTATATGGATGTTCCTAGCATGGCGATCATCTGGGCAACTTGTATATTGATGTTACCTAGGACACTGTTAGTAAAAATTTTCCATTCATTTTCTTACGAGGACAAGAGCTCCGATTACTATTGGTACAGTCTCAGTCTTCATTTCCCACATCCTTTTAATCTCGATTTCCAGATCCTTGTATTTGGACAATTCCTCGATATTTTTTATGGAAGTGTTTCTCTCAGATGGTACTGCTATGTCAATAAGCATACACTTCCTGAATTTCTTGTCTTTTATGATAATATCAGGTCTGTTGGCATTTATTTCTTTGTCCGTTTGAATTGGCATATCCTAGAGGATAGTTACATTGTTATTTTGAGTAACTGTGTCTGGTTGGTGGTCATACCATCGCTCAGTGGTTTCGATTTTGTGCTTCTTGCATATCTTCCAGAACACATATGTCGCTGCCTTGTTATGTCACTGGGAATATTCATTTTTTGCCAGTTCTGGACATCCTGAGATAATATGGTCGAGAGTTTCATCATCATAATCATATTATTATTATTATTATTATTATTAGTAGTAGTAGTAGTAGTAGTAGTAGTAGTAGTAGTAGTAGTAGTAGTAGTAGTGAGTAAAAGAGCATCAGACTAATAAAGTGATCTTGGGGTACAAAGGTACATCATCATTACTCCCAGTCTGATAAGTCAGTCAGTTATGTGCCATGCGTGATACATGCTTAGGCGATCATGTACCTTTCGATGCATGACTGACGAGATAGATTTTTCCCGCAGTAGGTTGCCATTTCTTTCTGCAGTAGATCATTTGCCATCCAAGGCTATAGAACCCGGTCTGTCCTGCTATTTAACCATAGCTGGGTGGGTGAGAAGAGGATTCATACCTTTCCCAAGCGTATTAGCACGTATGTAATGTAATGGATTCGACTGGAATTTGAACTCGGCTCTCCGATTCCTCAGTCCGAGTCGCTATCCATTACTCCACTTAAGACTGATAAGGGTATTCCAAATACATGCATCACAGCAAAAATTTGCGTGATATGGTGACAGGTTTTGATAAAAGCAACACATACCATTGCAGGTATGGTCCAATTAGAAATAACTTCAAGTTGGGTAACTCTGTTTGATGGCATTCCCAAGTAACTAGATGTTAATCACAAGTTGCCTCATCCTTCAATTTAAAAAAAAAATAACATTTTGTCATCTGGTCATGATACTCGTCACCACTTTTAACCCCTGACTATTGACATGAAACTCTGTGGTACTAAAATTAATATTTACTGTTGTCCGTTATAATTCACCAAAACAATATATATATATATATATATATATATATATATATATATATATATATATATATATATGTGTGTGTGTGTGTGTGTGTGTGTGTGTGTGTGTGTGTGTGTGTGCGTGCGTGCGTGTGTGTGTGTGTTCAACAGCTAAAATCAGAAGTAATAATAGCCATGTCTGGTTTAGCATCAGATCATTTATTATTATTATTATTATTATTATTATTATTATTATTTCCTTTGATTTCTGTTATATACACATTTCCTACCGGGTCCCAACCAGAGATCTAAGGTCAGAAATGTCCTAATGACATTTTTCAATGATCATTTACAAAAATAAAAATAAAAAAAAACAAGATCACACACATTTTACATAGATAAAGCTCTTCGAGTTGTGTGAGCTGTACTTGTTATTATTATTATCATTTTTATTTCCTTTGATATCTGGTGTTTACACATTTCTATCCGGGTCCCGCCCAGGGACCTAAGGTTAGAAATGGCATCATGACACTTTCCACTGCAAAAAAAAAAAAAAAAAAAAAAAAAATAATTACATAGATAAAGCCCTTCGTAAAGTGTGGGCTGTACTTGTCAGAACAATTTTTTGTATCTCTTTGAGGCATGGACTTCCAGGGATCCCTTCAATCAGCCTACTGGAATCTTTTCCAACCAGTCCAAGGGCTCCAACTACAACAGGAATTGTTGATGTTCCCATGTGCCACATTTTTGAGATTTCTATTTCAAGGTCCTTGTATTTTGACAGTTTTTCGAATATCTTCAAAGACACATTGCAGTCTGCAGGGACTGCCATATCAATAAGTGGGCACTTATTTTGTTTGTGGTCTTTAATAACAATGTCTGGGCGGTTGGCTTTGATTGTTCTGTCAGTGTATATTGTGTAGTCCCATAGAATTGTAACAGGTCCTATCTCCGTAACCGGGTCAGGGTGGTGTTCGTACCATTTTCTTCCAGTTTCCTTCCCATAGGAGTTGCAAATTTTCCAGTGCAGATATTGGCCCACTCTGTCATGCCTGTTTTTATATTCAGTGGATGCCAATATCGAGCAACCTGATATAAGATGATCAATGGTTTCTGGATATTTGTCACAGATTATTATTATTATTATTATTATTATTATTATTATTATTATTATTATTATTATTAATTTCTTTTTTTAACGCAAATTTTGATTACAGACGCACACATTTAATCCAATGGAAATTTTATTACTACTATTTCTACTACTACTACTACTACTACTACTACTTCTACAATTATTATTATTATTATCATTATTATTATTATTTTCTTTTGCTTTCTGATTAATTTATGGAGTCATTATCGGAGACCTAATGTAACTCAAAGTGATACAAACAAATATGGTCTCACTTTACACAAATTCAGATGTTTAAGTGATACTTAACAATGTACGGTGTTTATATTTTCTTTATAGTCATAAATACTTTCCTAAATAGGTGAGCAGTCCCACGCAGCAGCCCACATTTAAATTCTTAAACAGGAGTTGCCATGGATTTTCTTAGCGTTCTTGTCTGTACTTTTTTCTTATCATACCGAGGGCTCGAATTATTATGAATATAACAGTGGTCAGCATAAAATGACACATTCTCTCGGATATATATATATATATATATATATATATATATATATATATATATATATATATAATGGACTCTCCTGTCGGTTTCGATGGATGAGGATCTGACAGCTTAGTTGTTTCAGTTATGAAATTTTGTGCGATAATCTTAAGTGGCATTTAAGACTCGCTAGTGATTTACAAAGGAGGCCACATATGGAGCAAGTGTGAGGATTGTGAGATGAGATCACTGTTAGATTGGATGACCTTTTAGATCTTGCTCTCACTTCTTGAAGATGATTCAGACAAGCAGATTGAAAACTGCTGAGTCCACTAAAACACGTTGATCTCCATTCTACCCGCTCCAAGGCTAAGTGTTCAAGGGTGTTATGTGGTATATTCACTGCTGACAAGTTGCTTTTCAGCTTGTCTTTGTATCTTAGCCATGGGCGTCCTACATTCCTGTAGCCCTGATCTAACTGGCTATACATTAGGATCTTGGGTATCCTGTCATCAGACATTCTCAAGACATGACCAGTCCACCGTAACTCAGACTGTATGAGAAAAGTCTCGATTCCTCCAATATTACACCTGTTAAACAGGTCTACGTTAGATATCCTATCTTGAAGGTTAACTCCACAGATTGCACACAGACAGCTTTTATAGAAAACATCTAGCTGGCGTATATGGTACTTGTATGGAGTCCACGACTCTGAGCCATACAAAAGGATGGCAAGTACAACAGCTCTGTAAACACGAATTTTCGTATCCAGTCGAATACCCCGCTCATTCCACAAGCGATGGCGAAGTTTGCCGAAAGCATTGGTAGCCTTAGCAATCCGATGCATGATTTCATCATCTAAAGTTCCACTGTAATTGACTTTGCTACCAAGATAGGTGAAAGACTTTACATAGTTCAGGGTTTTGTCTTCTACTTTCAATGGTCTCTCTGGAAATTTGTAGACTGGTGGTTTTTGTTTCTCACTATGTCTACTATATCTGTGAGAAGGTATAATTGATGCTTGTACATTTTTTTTAATTCAAATGACTGATATATTAGCTTTTATATATCTACTAATGCTACTACAATTATTATTATTATTATTATTTTCTTTTGCTTTCTGATTAGTACAATCCCTTACTAAGTCATTATCGAAGACTTGGGGTAAAGCAATGTAGCACAAATACTTATTCTGTTTGCATGGACTACTTGGAAATTATTATTCCTGAATTAATTAAAGTATATAATAAATAAGAGGCTAAAGACATTCGATATCTCTCACACATGGCTAATCAGTTAATGCAAAAAGGGTTGACATTAGCCAGAAATTAGCATGAAAACATGTTTTATATGCCTACAAAAATACCGATGACAAGATTTAATATTCTTAAACAAATAGGAACGTACAAAAACATTTTTTTAATCTATTAACATAACTTTTAAATGCATTATGGATTTAACTATTTGTCTTTTGCAGTATATTCTCTTTCGTTTGTATTACTATTGTTTTTCAGTACCACACACTGTTACAGCAGACATTTTCTTAGGTAAGGAGATACGTTGTTTGAATCTGGATGTCAACTTACCGTGGAAATTTTTTAAAAATTAATGCACTTTCTATACACTTTCGGCCCAATAAATTACTTTATACATTTTTCGCATTAGATTTTTGAAAATCATTTCACCGCAGTCAAGGCAATAAAACCACTAAGATGCAAGGTGTTACTAACGGAAAAAAATAATTTAAAAAAGATTATTAAGGAGGGTGAACAATAAAAAAACAGGAATCAAGAAGACAGTAGATAACGATTGACATTACATTTAAATTTTTAAAATCAAGCTTAGCTGAAAAACAAGGGGCCGCAAGAGTCGTTCCACAAATGAGAAGTGCGAGAGTAGAAACTGTTAGCCTAGAACTTACGGTTAAATTTAGCCACTGCATGTGTAAAATGAGGAGACCTAACTGCCAATCTAGTAAACTAATAAAGTCTAGGTACTACAGAGGAAAGTTCAGCAGAGCAATTACCATGAAAATATTTATAGAAAAAGGCACGGAATACTACCTTACGGCAGTGGGAAAGTGACTAAAGCCGAGATACCAGGCCAGGACCAATAATATTGCAGATTCATCTTTGGATTTTATGAAGCATCTCTAAATATGTAGCAGAAGCACCAGAACAAATGCGGCAGGAGTATTCAAAGCATAAACGAATGGTAGACATATTAATATGTAAGATAGATTCTGGTGTTTAGCAAGACACAGTGAACCAATTTTCCTAGCAGCAGATCTAGCAGTTGATTCAATATAACTTTTCTACTTCATGTTCAGCGGAAAACGTTTGATTTTCTACTAATTCATGATTGAAGTAGCTGAGTATATCCAACCAATGTCAAGGAATGATGCTCGTACTTATATATAAAGCCAGGATTTCAAGGCAGACAAGCTTTTCCTATTTAGAAGTTTGGTTCTACACAATTTTTCCGATTAACTCTTTTTTTTTCTTTCAGCAATCAACTATACTTCTCTCTACGGCTGCTTGTTTTTGTTACTGTGAGAAAAAAATATATGCAAGATGTGTTGAGTTAGTAAAGGGAAATAACTGAAACTGAGATATCCAGAAAAGGCATGGCACGTGGAGCTAGAACAATCTACCCCAATGGACTAAATAAAGGGTTTGGTTCGAAATTCTAACGTATATCACCTGAAGAAAAACCGGAGCGTACAACGGCCGAAACGTCGTGAATATGACAATAAAGATGAGGACAATAGTCCGAACAGTGTAAAATAAATAAAAATACTGAACGGTTATGTAATATTAGTCCACCTATATGATAGTAAATGATAGGGCACCTCGAGGCGTTATATTGGCTATCAAGCTTGTCTCGATAGAATAATTACGACTGAGTAGTGAATTCGATCCTCACTGGGTGCCCTATACTTTTGACCTTGTGCCACATCTAAGCTAAGCTTGGAAAATCACTATAACAGTAAATGCTGGACAAATTGCTAACAGATAAAGAAGGGATTTAAGGCAACATAAATGTTATACAGAAGGATACTGAGTATCTATTACTCCGTAGTGATATCAAGTCAGGTATACTATAGGGCACCCAGTAAGGATCGAACTCACTACTCTGTCGTAATTGTTCTATCGAGACAAGCTTGATAACCAATACACCGCCTCGAGGTGCCCTAGCATTTATTATTATATAGGTGGACCAATATTACATAACCGTTCAGTATTTTTATTTATTTTACACTATTTACACTCTTCGGACTATTGTCCTCATCTTTATTGTCATATTCACGACGTTTCGGCCGTTGTTTCTTCAGGTGATATACGTTAGAATTTCGAACCAAACCCTTTATTTAGTCCACTGGGGTAGATTGTTCTAGCTCCACGTGCCATGCCTTTTCTGGATATCTCAGTTTCAGTTATTTCCCTTTACTAACTCAATACTCCAAGTCTGTGTTCATTTCTGCTGTGTCCAGGTATTGAACTCACAACTCTTTGGGTCAAGCCACTGGGCTACTTCAACCAACGCTTTTATCCAGTGAATAAAACAAAAGGTTCGGTTCGAAATTCCAACGTATACCACCTGAAGAAGATCGGAGCGTACAACGGCTGAAACATCATGAATATGACAATAAAGATGAGGACAACAGTTCGAACAATGTAAATAGTGTAAATAGTTACAATACCTCATCTTAAAAATAGAGACAGAAGATCAGTATTCATTTCTTTGTTTCCAACGAAACTTTTCTGTAATTCCAGCTCCGGTAGCGTATATTAAATTTACTGTGGTTAAAAAGCTCGTAATCCGAATTCGGGTTTCGTGTTCGCATTCGCGGTCCCGGGGCGGCGGCGCCATCGTCCGTCGTTGATTTTTGTTGTCCGAACGTATTTCCTGTATCTTAATACTTAAAACATACAAGTTAAAAACAAAGGAAATGTTTTTGATACACCTAAATAATAATATCGACGATTCGGGAATGTTTCTATAGGTACAAAAGTGACATGCTATCTGGTCAATTTTCGAGGCATTAGTTTGAAAATGTGCTACAAATGATAACACCAGCAATGAAGAAAGTACACGAGACGTAATTATTAGAGGAAACTGATTGCAGCCAAACAATAGTGGTCTATGATAAGAAAAATACATACCTTCAAATGATGGTGTATTCCCAGACGATGCAAATTTCCGCCAAAAATAAAGCAAAGAAAATTAGGAGGTGTCAGATTTTGGAAATCGAGATGCGGCAAACGTAAAACATGGCGATGAATCCTGGGTATTACATAGGCTAAATTTAAAAACCGTCTTCGGCAGGTTTTACCTAAAACGTACTAAATGGCTACAACAAAATTGCGCTGATTGGAACCTCTAACCGACTGAAAATTTCTTTTTGCTATAAAATAACACTGGCGCCAGTGATCAATGTTTAAACAAATTTTAAATCACAAGTGTAATATTTTTCCAAAAATGTGTTATTACTGGTAATATTTTTTCAAAAATGTATTGTTGGAAATATTACTTTTTTTTAAATATACTGCTGGAAATATTTTTTTCCCAAAATGTATTTTTAAATATACTGCTGGTAATATTATTTTTTAATTTAAGAAAAAAAAAAACTGATGATAATTTTTTTTTTCAAAAATGTACTGCTGGTAATATTATTTTTTAAATTAAAAAAAAACACTGCTGATAATATTTTTTTTCAAAAATGTACTGCTGGTAATATTATTTTTAAAATTTAAAAAAAAAACTGCTGATAATATTTTTTTCAAAAATGTACTGCTGGTAATATTATTTTTAAAATTTAAAACAAAAAACTGCTGATAATATTTTTTTTCAAAAATGTATTGCTGGTAATAATTTTTTCTTCAAAAATTCATTGCTGGTAATAATTTTTACAAAAATGTATTTCTGGTATTAAAACCTATTTTTACACTTTCATGGTGTTTTTACTCCTGTTTGGGGGTTAACTATTTGCCCATATCTGGGACCACTCGGGGTCAGGGTAGACCTTGGAACACCAGCAATTAAAAGGTGGTTCCACGCTTCCCAAACCTCCTGATTAAAGACCTTGCTATTGGATGTAGTTTATCGTCTTACCCAGGACACAAATGTAGTTTATCATCTTAACGGACGGAATAAAAATAGTAATAATAAAATCACTAACAAAAATTTAAGAGTTCTCTTGGTAATTTTACTATCATAAATTTAAAAACAACACAATAACAAGTTATTTGCGATAGACTGAATCAATTTTATTGACAATCTTTACATGATGATGTTCTCTATTCATTTCAAGCCAATTAGACCAGAGGCCAGTATTACGTGTAATGTCTTTCCTTTTAATTGCTGCTTGTATGCGGTGGGGTTCACTGAGAATCAAGTTGTTACAATAATCAACTGTTTCGCTACATCCTACTTTTACAACGATTCTACATTCAGAATTGGCTTCCCATAGAACAAGAATTTGGATGATGATTTTTTTCTGTCCATATTCTGAGCCCAATTCATTGCACAAATACTATCACAATGGCTGCTAAATAGGCAATGACAAAGTGTTTTTTACCATAAATCATGTGTCAATAATGGCTGATGCAATAACTAAAAGCTATTCCATCATACAATCTTATGTAATACAAATAATTACAAATAATGTTACAACCAAGTGGTCTTAAACCTTTGTTAATGATTGTAATAATAATAATAATAATAATAATAATAATAATAATAATAATAATAGTAATAATAATAATAATAGTAATAATTATAATAATAATAATGATCAATTAAATGACAATTTTTCTATAGGGCCTAAGGACCATAGTTTGAACCCAGCTCTACAGAATACAAAGCAGAAAACATAACATACACAAATGTTGATAATAATAATAATAATAATAATAATAATAATAATAATAATAATAATAATAATAATAATAATAATAATTTATCATTGCTGCACAAGACCAATGCTTGTTAACTAGGAATTATCAAGCACATATACTAAAATACTGTGTTAGCCCAAGATGCAGATTCTGTGACAAATATCCAGAAACCATTGATCATCTTATATCAGGTTGCACGATATTGGCACCCACTGAATATAAAACCCGGCATGACAGAGTGGGCCAATATCTGCACTGGAAAATTTGCAACTCCTATGGGAAGGAAACTGGAAGAAATTGGTACGAACACCACCCTGACCCGGTTACGGAGATAGGACCAGTTACAATTCTATGGGACTACACAATACACACTGACAGAACAATCAAAGCCAACCGCCCAGACATTGTTATTAAAGACCACAAACAAAATAAGTGCCTCCTTATTGATATGGCAGTCCCTGCAGACTGCAATGTGTCTTTGAAGATATTCGAAAAACTGTCAAAATACAAGGACCTTGAAATAGAAATCTCAAAAATGTGGCACATGGGAACATCAACAATTCCTGTTGTAGTTGGAGCCCTTGGACTGGTTGGAAAAGATTCCAGTAGGCTGATTGAAGGGATCCCTGGAAGTCCATGCCTCAAAGAGATACAAAAAATTGTTCTGACAAGTACAGCCCACACTTTACGAAGGGCTTTATCTATGTAATTATTTTTTATTTTTTTGCAGTGGAAAGTGTCATGATGCCATTTCTAACCTTAGGTCCCTGGGCGGGACCCGGAAAGAAATGTGTAAACGATAGATATGAAAGGAAATAATAATAATAATAAATTGTTCTATTGAGTAAAGCCCACACCTTATGAAGGGCTTTATCTATGTAAAATATGTGTGATTTTTTTTCCAAATAGCTCAATGTAAAATGTCATGATGCCATTTCTGACTTTAGGTCTCTGGTCGAGACGTGGAAAGAAATCAAACCAAAAATCAAAGAAAATAACAATAATAACAATAATGCGTCTGGCTTTAAATACCGATTTGAATTCACAAAATAGATTATCAGCTATAAACACAGTAGTACGCATCGGTCCTGGCTAACAGCAAATAGCAAGTTCTAGAGCAGACCGGCACAAAATACTGACTGCTATTTAATGCGACTCGCTAGATTACCCAATATGGCCAGCAACGAATTTTCAAAATAGTCAATTATTTTGTGTGTGTTCATGAGAATAAATTCGACGACTTGTCGCGCATGAAAAATTCAGTTTTGCGGAATCCTGACTTTTTTCAGACAATCATTCACTTAAAAAAAAAGTATTTCATCGCCACCCCTCTCTATGTCAATATGCTTTTTGTTAGTATGAGAAATATAGGCTTTTACATAGTATCCGAAACATAGGATTTTATATAGTATACGAAACATAGACTTTTACCTATTATCCGAAACATTGCTTCTTATATAGTATCCGAAACATAGATATACTTCTTTTCAGTATTGCTCGAGCAGCCCAGATTACCTAACTCATAGCGACTTACTGGTATAAGGCCAAAAGTATGGGGCTTCCAGTAAGGATCGAACTCACTAGTCAGTTTTAAATGATCTAGCGAGGTAAGATTGCCATCCATTACACCACATGAACGTACCCCAAACTATTTCGCTCATGCTTAGTAATTCACTCTAAAGATTATCTTCTTGCCAACCGCGGCTAATGTTCAGCAATCAGTACGACCCTTCACATTTTTTAATTGTCAAGGTCTGCCCTAGAGTATAGAAAATGCGGAAACACTAATATTCATTTTATTACATAAGAAAAGGGTGGGGGCATATATTCTGGTCTATAGGGGGTATATTGAAGTGAACATAGGGGCAACGACGAAATTCTAGAGACAATGAAAACAAAAAGGACGTTTATACTTAACATCAGGAAGAAACAATTGAAGTTTCTAGGCGCATAATGAGGAAAGAAGGTTTCGAAATTTTGATACTCACAGAACAGATTGAAGGTAAGAAGAACAGATAAAAACCACATAACCTACCTAGTAAGTTTGAGTAAATCAATGTCGGATGTTAAGAGAGATAGCAAAAAGACAAAATAGTCAGGATCATTGAGTCAATGCAAGCGACCCTTTCATTGGTTGCATAATATCTGCTTTGCATGAGTTTCATGCAGTTTTAAATTCAGATTTTTCCTTCTCCCAGACCGGTTGTCACCCAAGGCCAGAGAACCTTAGCTGGGTGGGGAAATGTTGGATTCATACCTTGCTCAAGAGTATTAGCACGTAATTGAATGTAATGAACTCGACGGGAACCCTCAATCCGGGCCGCAATACATTACTCTACAGTGCCTTCTTGTGGAGAGCCATAAATCGCTAATGTCCTAAAGGGGCAACGCACATAGAAGAGGAAGGAGAAGTTGGAGAAATAGATGATGATGATGAAGAAGAAGAAGAAGAAGAAGAAGAAGAAGAAGAAGAAGAAGAAGAAGAAGAAGAAGAAGAAGAAGAAGAAGAAGGCATAAACTGACCTAGTCTAGTTTATACCCTGGGTATAAAAGAGCCTAGCCTAGAATAACGCCAGATATACAGTGCTAGGAATATTTATCCGAGTTGTTATACGAGCATCGAAGCAGTAAAATGTAGACTGAATCAAGTAATTTAAAAAAAAAATAAATAACGATCTGGTTACGGAGCAAAGTGCTAAGTAACTGGCGCCTTTTCTTCCCTTTTTTTCTCCTTCCCAAGGATTTTTTTAAAGTCGGTTTTACGGTAGCGAAATGCCGACAAAGGTCTTGAATTAATGCGCGGCGATTCACTTGACTTCATCACTTGACAAAAAGGCTAATAATTATGTTATTTGCTTCAAAGGAAAATTATGTCATAATAATTGCACCAGTTCCCCATGCCAATTCGAAGAATCAAGTGCGACTATTTTAATTAAAATGTTGCTCTACACCAGTGAGACGAAAAGTGAACATTAACATCAACTCCTCTTAGGATGAAACAATATACGATTTTTTTTATTTGACACATGCCCTCTGACGTCACGTTTTCCTAACGTTTTGTCTGCACTATATCCTTTTGTGGTCAATTAACTGAACGAAGGGAAATAAACTCATTATATCTCACCAATTCTAGCGTAAATGATATTTCTGGTTTTGATATTTCCAAGTTTTGTAAACTTGGGTGAATTCATCAACTTAGGCAACTATCCCCCCCCACTACATTTTTATTATTAATTCGATAGATCAATTGTTTGATTTTTCTTCTTCTTTTTCTTCTACTTACTCTGTCGCTTATGGGCGTTGACAATTATGGACCGCCACGATTTCCTGTCCTTTGTAGATATTAGTAAATTTGTCTTTTTGTTATCTCTCCAGAACCTTGTTCATCCAAACATCTACACAAGCTTGCCAGCTAGGTTATGTGTTATTTTCTCGGTCCTTCTTGTCTTTAATTTATCCTCTGAGTATTAAATTTCCAAGCCCTCTTTCCTCGTTTTGTGCCCTAGAAATTTCAACAGTCGCTTTTTGACGTTAAGTATAAGTGTCTTTTTTGTTTCTATTTTCCCTTAAACTTCGTCGTTGCTCACATGTTCAGTTCATGGTTTTCTCAGTATCCTTCTATAAAACCACATTTCTATTGCTTCAAGTCTCTCTTTCATCTGTGAGGAGATTGTTCAGCATTCATTGCTATACAGGAGGACTTCACGAGCATATTACGTAACGGTTCAGTACTTATTTCTTTGTTTCTAACGATTTTTTGTGCTTCTTTGGATAGACTTTGGAAGACATCTTTTACTATCACAATGTACCTTCGGATTTCCGTGTTGCACTTTCAGTAGCTGACACATTCCACAACCAGAAACTGCAATGATTTAATTCCTTTCCATTCATATCATATACGTCATTCATCATTACAATTTCGGCTGTAACCTTCTACCTCTAGTGGCACTCGAGCCTTGTATTAGTTTATATCTAGTAAAAAACAAAAAGTCGGTCTTGATTACCTGTTGCCGGGAAGATGTCTTGGAGGAAGACAACGATTTAAATAAAGCAGTTAAATAAATGGAAATGATACGTCCATCTAGACGTAAGTACTGTTTATCGGGCACATGGTTCTGGAGTAAGACAAAATGACTTGAATAGAGAAACTGACTAAATGGAATTCATAAACTGATAATTAGGTTAGTGAAGAATTAATTCAAAGAAAACCTAATAACAACTAATAATAATAATATAAGATAATCTCGCCTATTATCTTACTAAATCTTCAATAAGGAATTTTATTCAAATTAATTACAATTAACGTTTAGCACTCTGCATTACTATTATTACTTCCCTTTCTCTTGCATTTCTTTTCAAGATTTCTCAATTGCAGTAACCTTATTGCTAATTTCACTCAAAGTTTTTTTTCTGTTGCCATAGCAGGATATAACAACACAACTAAGAAATTCAAATTTAGGAATTAGAGTCACCTTCAGTGGCAGGATAAACTTTTTGTACGGCAAATAAAGTCGCATACAGAGTGATAGCGGTTAACAGTAGATAAATTACGGTGATCTTATTGTCCAATTAAGGCTGAGTTTTTCTTGTCAAAATACTGTGATGATATTGCGTCACTATTTTGGCCAATTAAGCTTATTTAATTTATTTAACTATTTTCTTTTAAGTGGTTGTCTGCCTGCAGACTGGGATGGGTAAACGGTAATCAAAAATATACTAAACTGATCGCTGATACGTTTTAAAACTGATCTTCTCTAATCTCCTCTCGGATTTAATCTCCTGTAATTGTCTATCAGCATAGCCAAACAGTATGATATTCTAAAAGAAACACAATTCACAATAAGTATTTCCAAGAAAACTATTGGGTTGGTACATAATTATCAGGCGTTTTTTAAATAATATTTATTATGAAAAAATTGTCCTGGGTAAGACGATAAACTACATCCAACAGCAAGGCCTCTGATCAGGAGGTTTTGAGGAGCGTGGAACCACCTCTTAATTGCTGGTGTTGCCAGGTCCACCCTGACCCGGGGTGGTAGCACCTGTTAGGGTCCCAGCTATGGGCAAATAGTTAACTATTTGAAAAAAATTATTACCAGCAATACAATTTTGAAGGAAAAATATTACCAGAAACAGATTTTTGACAAAACAAAATATTACCAGCAATAAAAAAAATGTTGTTGGCATTAAATAACCCATTGAAGTTGATATGCCGTAAAACAAAATAAACCAAACCATTATGAAAAAAGAAACATAACAATTCAACAATGACATTTTTAAATGATTATCGACACGCATTTCTATAAACTGAAAATAAAATAATATTTCTATTAAAAATGTAAACAAACCAGCAATTTTTATTAACAAATAACTCGCCTACAAAAACGCCTGATAATTATGCACCAACACAATATGATTTGAAATTTGAATGAAAGCAATGACGCTACCTATTCTGAACCCATCATAAAAAAATGTAGTAAATACTAAACACTTCAAATATCGCATTATTTTTAACAAATTTAGAATAGGAGATAGGGAAACTGAATATAGAATAGGCTGCGCTAGAGGTAGTTTCGCTCAACACCGTAGATTCCTAAAAAGTTAAAACATTAACCTAAAATCTTGAATAAAAGAAAAAGGCGCAAGAAGGAAAGAAAGAAACAAACAAACAAAGAAAGAAACAAAGAAACAAAGAAAGAAAGGTCAAGAGATGAAAGGAAGAAAAACAGAAGAAAATAATAAAAAAGAAGAGCTAGAGAAATCAAAGAGAAGTTTAAAAGAAGATTAAAACAAAGAAAGAAAGAAAAAAGAAAGAAAAAAGAACAGCAAGAGAAGAAAGCAAGAAAAAACGAATAACATAGTAAAAGAAGAAAAAAGAACAAGAGAAATAAGAGAACAAAGTAAAAGAAAGAAAGAAAGAAAGAAAGAAAAAGAAAAAAGAACAGCAAGAGAAGAAAGCAAGAAAAAAACGAATAACATAGTAAAAGAAGAAAAAAGAACAAGAGAAATAAGAGAGCAAAGTAAAAGAAAGAAAGAAAGAAAGAAAGAAAGAAAGAAAAAGAAAAAAGAACAGCAAGAGAAGAAAGCAAGAAAAAAACGAATAACATAGTAAAAGAAGAAAAAAGAACAAGAGAAATAAGAGAGCAAAGTAAAAGAAAGAAAGAAAGAAAGAAAGAAAGAAAGAAAGAAAGAAAGAAAGAAAGAAAGAAAGATGAATAAGAGAAGAATGAGACCAACGTAAAAAGATAAACGACAAAAGATGTGAAAAATCAACACAAACGAAAGAAACAGTTATATGATGATTGGGAAATAAAACCGAAGAGAAAGAAAATAAAAATGTATTAAAATGGAAAGAAACCCCAGAAAGTTACAGATAAGTATGAGGCCAGACAAACGACTATACATACAAAAGATAAAATAGGAAAGTCGTCTTCAAGTCATCTCTTTACAGCCACGTTGCAGCGCCCTCCTTGTTTCCATCATGTTGTCACCCGAACCCCAAAACAGAGTGACGGTGCGCCTACGCAAATAATCTCAATACTACCGATTCTCTTTGGGGAGAACTGCCTCCCATAATCAGCCGACTCCTTGTTGATCCCTAAATATTCAAAACATAATATATCAAGCAGTTTATGCTGGCACTAATGTTCAGGCCGTCACATCAAGAGACCGATATAAGGATTTGGGCACCGCCCTTCTCCAGAGGTTTTCAATTAATCTGAGTTAATACAATGTTGGGAGACAAACAGACAAAAACGAAGATCCGAATACTGATAAATATATTTAACTATTGGGGTTGATTATTAGGGATTAAATCTATGAGAAATGTTTCCAAAAGAAACGAACTGCCGAACAGAAAACAAAATACGAGCATAAACTGCTTGATATGGTATTTTTTGGAATATTTAGGAATCAACAAGGAGTCGGCTGATTCTGGGAAGCAGTTCTCCCCAAAGAGAATCGGTAGTATTGAGATTATTTGCACAGGCGTACCATCGCTCTGTTTTGATGCGCTTTTGATAATGGATATATATATATATATTTATTTATTTATTTATTTTATAACAGACTGTTTTTGGATTGGTTTATTGCATGTCACCATATCATGTGAGTGACAGAACTAATTTCAACTCGGAATTAATTTCACCTCGGAACTAATTTCACCTTGGAAATAATTTCAATTCGGAACTAATTTCAACTCGATTTAAAATCAAATTTATCAATTTCCGTGAATTCCTCAATAAAATGCAATGAGTTGGTGTGATTTTTTAAAATTTAGCATTAAAAATCCTTAGAAAATTCAAAATTCATCTTTTCTACAACTTTCATTCTTTTTGTTGTAAATAAAATTAGTTCCGTGTTTAAATTAGTTCCAGAGTCGAAATTAATTCTGCCCCCTGTCATGTTTTTAATGCCAAGTCTCTGCAGGAATTAGACTGATATTTGAACTCGGACCGCTGATTTTCCTTTCCACACCGATAACCGTTAAGGTACCGCACATCCAAAACCATAATTGAAGGAAGCCAAATTTTCTTAGTTTTTTTTTTTGTTTTTTTTATTTGGTCGAGTTAGTTTGGACATTCATGTGTCTATCACGCCAACCATCACGGTCCTGCGTCATGGTCGAAAAGTCATAAGCGAAGGAATCTCTGTCATAACATACCTGGTCCATATCCGTGGTTGCTGGGTAACCAGTCCGTCTTCCTCCATGGCTAGGTGCCAAGAACAGTAGATCATTCGCAAGTTCTTGCTTTGCGCGCCAGCAGTTTCTTGCACAGCGCATTCTGCATTCGCGTCAGATTGTAAAAATATTAAGGATAGTTCCATGGATCTGTGATTTAGTTGGGTGTTGTCTCCAGAAGATATTAAGTACAGCTCTCAGCATCCGTGTGAAGGTTCCATTAAACTTATATTGTAGGGTTTTAGTTAATGCCCAAACAGTGACACCATGCATTAACACCGCCTCAACAGTGACTTGAAAGAATCCCCGCTTGAGGTTATCTGGTAGATCAGATTTCCAGATTACATCCATTTTATGCAAGACATTTATCTAGCTATGCAAATATTCACATCTTTTTCAGTAGAGTTTATTTCGCTTCCTAGGTATGTAAAAGATTCGGCAGATTTTATTGAGTCACCTGAGACAGTTAGTATCGAGCCTTGCTGGTTGAAGGCTATGAATTCAAATTTTAGAGGCATTGGCATAGAGTGAAAAACCATTGGCAGCATTTTTCTAGATGACACTGTGACATTGGTAATGGTGTCTGCAGTGATAGCGAGGTCATCTGGATAGACAATATCTATCAACTTTTTTTCTTGAGAGTCTTGGTGATAAAATAAAACCTAGATGATGATATTTGTCAGGAAAAGTTCTCGATTCCATAGACAAGGGTGATAACAAAGAGAAATGACGCAATGGTATCACCCTGAAGTATCACTGCTTCGATGTCGAAGAGGTTAGTGCCTCCGTAATCCTTGGGTATACACCTGCTCAATTGATCCAATGTGTACTTCCACGCGGTATAATGATTAGCAAGCTTGTCTCGGTTCACCAGTTACGACTGAAAAGTGAATTCGATCCTTACTAGGTGCCCCATAGTTTCGGTCTTGTGCTACATCTATGCTACGCTTTTAAAATAGCCGTGTCTCGCTTGATCAATTACGACTGAATAGTACGATTGATCCTCACTGTGGGCTCCATACCGGCGGCCTTGTGCCACATCTAAGCTACGCTTGGTAAATCACTAACGAAGATCGTTTAGTTTTAAGAACAACAGAGAAGTATAGCTTTACGGATTAATCTCTATTCAGATGGTCATTTTGGGTAAAAGTTTTAGGCATTTCTTAAATAATACGGAAAATGAAAAGTTACTATTTCAAAACGTATTTTATTAGTTAAAATTAAAAATTTTCCCGATGACTTTAGACTTCCGTTTCCACTGAGTCCAAGTAAGTACTGCCTAGCCTAAGGATTGAACTCACAATTAATATGACACTAAGTTCACGAACCAACGAACTATGGTATTATCCCATAATATAAATAATGATAACTACTCATCCCAGAAATTCAAGAAAGATGTAAAAAAAATTACATAACCGTAAAGTGGTAATATCGAAATATAAAACACAACAAAAACATCTCAACCGGTTTATCGACCTTCTTTCATCGGATTTCAATCGAGGACGAAAAAAGTGCACACTGACTAAAATAAACACTGAAAACCAGATGTTGCATAATAAATATATAACAGATAAAAGTTAATTGGATAAATTTTCATCTATCGAGGAACTAGTTGTTAACGCACCTATGCAAATTGTTCAACTTGCGTTTGCGATTAATTACTTGTACGAGCTGATTGATCTTTGCTTTCAACCTTTGACCCGTTCTCCCTACGTAATCAGGGTTACACTGACATTTGAATATGTAAATTACCGAACTGATATGATGGGGGAGGTATAACGAGAATTCTTTGCAGAATTATAATAATGTTAGAAAAAATTCGTTAGAAACAAAGAAAAAAATGCTGAACTCTTATATAATATTGGTCCTCCTATATGGTAGTGAATACTGGGAAATCTCCCCATAGATGAAATAAAGACTCGAAGAAACAGAAATACGGTCCTACAGAAGAATTCTGAGAAGACCATGGATTGAATATGTAATTAACACGGGATAATGGAAACAAAAGACACTCCAATTTAGTATCAGAAAGAGACAGTTAACATTTCTAGGGCACATAATGAGGAAAGAGAGCTTAGAGAATGTAACACTCACGAGACAGATTAAAGGCAAGAGAGACAGAGGAAAACAATGCAGAACCTACCTAGCGATCTTCAGTAAATGAATAGCAGAACAGGGATTTTGGAAAAACAGAAAGAAGACAAACCTTAACAAGAGCTACAAAGGATGTGGAGAGCCATGATTCTGAAGGGACACAGCACATAGAAGAAAAAGAGAAAAAAAATTTATTTGAAAGAAATGACTGAATATAAATTTGCTGACGAGACGGCGTTTTTGCTTCTGGTCTGGAGGAAAAGTCAGCAGAAGGATAACCACGAGAACACGGATGTTCATGGCAATGATCCAGTAGTTATTTACGAAGCGTTGCTTAGTTTTCGCATAAGGCTTCATTTGTGAGGCACCTAGTGAGGAACGAACTCACTACTGAGTAATAATGATCTGCAGAGTTAGCCTTATAATACAGTTGATGTATCTAAGTGTCATTTAGGAGGACGGTGAACATCAATGGGTTATATGTAAGAAATGAATAGGGATTATATATAGAAACCTCTAATGCTAGTTTTTACTGCATTCTCATGACATTTTATGACATTCCTATTACAATCATATGGCAATTTATGACATTCCTATTACAATCATATGGCATTTTATGACATTCATGTTACAACCATATGGCATTTTATGACATTCCTATTACAATCATATGACATTTTTATGGCATTCCTATTACAATCATATGGCATTATATGACATTCCTGTAACAATCATATGGCAATTTATGACATTCATGTTACAATCATATGGCATTTTATGACATTCCTGTTACAACCATATGGCATTTTATGACATTCCTATTATAATCATATGGCAATTTATGACATTCCTATTACAATCATATGGCATTTTATGACATTCCTGTTACAATCATATGGCAATTTATGACATTCATATTACAATCATATGGCATTTTATGACATTCCTGTTACAACCATATGCCATTTTATGACATTCCTATTATAATCATATGGCAATTTATGACATTCCTATTACAATCATGTGGCATTTTATGACATTCCTATTACAATCATGTGGCAATTTATGACATTCCTATTACAATCATGTGGCATTTTATGACATTCCTATTACAATCATGTGGCATTTTATGACATTCCTATTACAATCATATGGCATTTTATGACATTCCTGTTACAATCATATGGCATTTTTATGGCATTCCCGTGGCGTTTTTATGACATCTTCTTGAGATGTTTTATGCCATTCTTATTATAATTCTTTGACATTTTGTGCCATTCTAAAGATGTCTTTATGGCATTCTTTTAACATTTTTATGGAATACTTGATATTTTCATGCAACACATATAACATTCTTATGATTCTTTAAGCCATTCTTATTGCAATCATGTCACATTTTATTACCGTCTTATGACATTCTTATGGTACTCCTATGACGTTTTTGTGACATTCTTATCAAGATTTTATGCGATTCTTATCACAATTTTATAATATTTTATGAAATTTTTATGCCATTCTCATTACAACCTTATGATATTTTTATGACATTTTCATGTAGTTCTTATGAAATTCTTATGACATGGTTGAGTAATGGATAGCGGCTTGGATTGAGGAATCGGAGAGCAGAGTTCGAATACCAGTTCAATATTAAATTCATTTACGTGCCAACCCCCTTCGGAAAGATATGAATCCTCTTCCCCCCGCCCAGCTATGAGTAAATAGCAGAACAGACTTGGATGTCAACTGGTCTAGCGCAGAAAGAAATAGCAATCTACTCCGGAAAAAATCTTCCTCGTCAGTCATTTCTCACGCATTGCACATAACTGAGGTCATTTTTATGATAGTCTTATGACAATTTTATGCTATTCTTATTACAATTTTATGATTTTATATGCAACTCTTATGCTGTTGTCATGAGGTTCTTGTGTCCGTTCCAGTGTTTTTGGGATGATGTATCTTTCAAAGTTTGTAAAATATTGACCTAAATTAATAAAGGGAAGATTATGTCTATCACACTTTTAATCGAATAAGGTTCACTTACCTAAAGATATCGCAAACTACTCTATTTTGGGATCCTACTTCCTAACAGATTATTAATCCTCAATAAATTTCTATTCCAGTAGTATATAATATGTCTATTTTTGTCTCTCTAATAAGCATATTTCGGATCCTCGAGTTACCGCCATTTTGAAAATCAAAATTTTCGAAATACGTTAACGACTTGTACTAAAAATTACCTTTTTTTTATTAGAATGTCTAATAAAAATTTCCTTTGGGATTACCGGATTTATTTTTATTTTATTTTATTTTATTTTATTTTATATTTATTTTTAGAAACCTATAATTAATAACGGATTTTTATTTTGTTTTACAGCGGCCATTAATGATTAACAATGAAAAAGAGATTTCAAGTGCAAATTTAAACAGCTTTGTAGCAGATCTCAGAACTAGAAAACTAATGAAATAGATGAAGTTCTGAATGGACATCTATTTAAAAAATATATAAAGCCTCAGAATAAAATTGGAAGTGAACCAGTCAACGTATTTGAATGACGCAATTGAACAGAATATACATTTTGTTGGGAAAGGAAATGGTAAAGTAATTGTGCCGAACATTGAGACGCAACAAATAACCATGGGGTTGAAGGTTCTTCCACAAAGAGCGTATTCTCCACGATAGGGAAGACTTCTTACTTTGCTTAATGCTATCCCCCTTGTCTAAGTCAGAATATCTAACAATGTTTTCGAAGAATTCATCAAATCAACATCATAAGAGTTCTTTCACGTAGGAATGGCCAATTCATATGAAACGTGGCATATAATCATAAAAACGCGAAAAAGGATAAGATAATAGGAATATTGTTGTATCTCGTGTTTGCAAGATAACAGATAGATATAAATAAGGAAGACAAACTCATAGGTAAGTAATGAAATACAAGGTTTACTACGCGAATATATATTTAGCAACTGACTTAATGCTAACTCTGCTCAACTCCGCTAAACTCCACTTATTTACAAAAAAGAATGATTCCATTCATTTATGTCCGCTATGACGTAACCTCAAAGAGATTACTTGCTACGAAAGCCCGCAGGGTCTAAAGCTCATTCCCTACCTCAAATCGAACACGCATCGCAAAAGGTCCTCATCTGGGTTCCTCTCTGCCTGGAGGCAGATAATCGACAAGCAGAGTTACCCAGTGTTAACTCCGCTCAACTCCGCGCATTGACATAAGAGCGAGCGAGAGAGACAGACAGACAGAGAGATGTATCTTGTTTTTTCGAGATATCAGACGGAACATAAATAAGGAAGACAAAATAATAGGTAAGTCATGAAATAGAAGTTTTACGACACGAAGTTATATTTAGCAACTGACTTAATGCAAACACTGCTCAACACCGTTTAAATCCTCTTATTTACATGAACGAACGCTTGCATTCATCTATGTCCTATATGACAGAAACTAAGCAAAGTATTAAGAGATGTCAAATTATCTAGGACTGAGACGATGCCATTCATCTGCGGACCATATGACAGAAACTAAGCAAAGTATTAAGAGATATCAAAATATCTAAGACTGCGACGATTACATTCATCTGTGCACTTTATGACAGAAACTAAGCAAAGTATTAAGAGATATCAAAATATCTAAGACGAAGACGATTCCATTCATTTATGTCATATATGACAGTAACAAGGCAATGTATTATGAGATACCAAATATCTAAGACGAAGACGATTCCTTTTATTTATGTCCTATATGATAGAATCTAAGCAAAATATTGATATGAAAATATCTAAGACTATGACGGTTACATTCATCTGTGTACTCTATGACAGAAACTAAGCAAAGTATTAAGAGATATCAAAATATCTAAGACTAAGACGATTCCATTCATCTATGTCCTATATGACAGAAACTAAGCGAAATATTAAGAGATATCAAAATGTCTACGACTAAGACGATTATATTCATCTATGTCCTATATGACAGAAAATAAGCAACGTATTATGCGATTTCATAATATCTAAGACTAAGACGATTCCATTCATCAAACTACTAAATGACAGAAACTAAGCAAACTATTAAGAGATATCAAAATATCTAAGGCTAAGACGTTTCCATTCATCTGTGTCCTATACGAGAGAAACTAAGCAACGTATTAAGAGATATCAAAATATGTAAGACTACGACGATTCTATTCAACTATGTCCTACATGACAGAAACTAAGCACAGTATTAAGAAATATCAAAGTATCTAAGACAAACACGATTCCATTCATCTATGTGCTACATGACAGAAACTAAACAAAGTATTAAGAGTTATCAAAATATCTATGACAAAGACGATTCTATTCATTTATGTCCTATATGACAGAAACTAAGCAAAGTATTAAGAGATCTCAAAATATCTCAGATTACGACGATTCCATTCATCTATGTCTTATATGACAGAAACTAAGCAAAGTTTTACGAGATATCAAAATATCTAAGATTAAAACGATTAAATTCATCTATGTCCTCTATGACTCTAAGCAAAGTATGAAGAGATATCAAAATATCTACGGCTAAGACGATTACATTCATCTATGTCCTATTTGACAGAAACTAAGCAACTTATAAAGATATATCAAAATATCTAAGACGAAGACTATTCCATTCATCTCTGTCCTATATGACAGAAACAAAGTAAATTAAAAAGAGATATCGAAATATCCAAGACTAAGGCGATTACATTCATCTATGACGTATATAACAGAAACTAAACAAAGTATTAAGAGATATTAAAATATCTAAAACTAAGACGATTCCATTCATCTGTGTCCTATATGACAGAAAGTAAGCAAAGGATTAAGAGATATCAAAATAACTATGAGTAAGATGATTACATTCATCTATGTCCTATATGTCAGAAACTAAGCAGCATATTAAGAGATATCATAATATCTAAGACGAAGAGGATTCCATTCATATATGTCCTATATGACAGAAAATAAGCAAAGTATTAAGAGATATCAAAATATCTAAAACGAAGACGATTCCATTCATCTATATCCTATATGACAGAAACTAAGCAAAGTTTTACGAGATATCAAAATATCTAAGATTAAGATGATTCCATTCATCTATGTCCTCTATGACTAAAACTAAGCAAAGTATTAAGAGATATCAAAATAACTAAGACTAAGACGATTCCAGTCATCTATATTCTATATCACAGAACTAAGTAAAGTATTATGAGATATAGAAATATCTAAGACTAATACGATTCCATTCATCTATGTCCTATATGAAGAATCAAAAAATGTCTTGATATGATAATATCTAAGACTAATATCATTCCATTCATCTATGTCCTATATGACAGAAACTAAGGAAAGGATAAAGAGATATCAAAATAACTATGACTAAGACGATTCCATTCATCTATGTCCTATATGACACAAACTAAGCAACTTATTAAGAGATATCAAAATATCTAAGATTAACACGATTCCATTCATGTATGTCTTCTATGACAGAAACTATGCAAATTATTAAGTTATCTAAATATCTAAGACTAAGACGATTCCATTCATCTCTGTCCTATATGACAGAATCTAAGCAAAGTATTAAGAGATATCAACATATCTAAGACGAAGACGATTCTATTTATCTATGTTCTATATGCTAGAAACTAAATAAAGTATTAAGAGATATCAAAATACCTAAGAGGAAGACGATTCCATTACTCTATGTCCTATATGACAGAAACCAAGCTAAGTATTATGAAATATCAAAATATCTAAGACGAAGACGATTCCATTCATCTATGTCCTATATGAGAGAAACTAAGCAAAGTACTAAGAGGTATCAAAATATGTAAGACGAAGACGATTCCATTCATCTATGTCCTATATGACATAAACTAAGCAACGTATTAAGATATATCAAAATATCTAAGACTAAGACGATTGCATTCATTTATGTCCTATATGTCAGAAACTATGCAAAGTATTAACAGATATCAGAATATCATAGACTAAGACGCTTCCATTCATCTATATGCTATATGACCGAAACTATGCAAAATATTAAGAGATATCAAAATATCATTAGGAAGAACGAATTGTGTGCCGAACTGCGATGTTTTTATCTAATCTTCTATATGACAGTGAAGGCTAGTCATCCAGTTATTTGCCATGCGTGATACACGTTTAGGCGACCATGTATCTTTTGATATATGTCTGACGAGGCAGATTTTTTTCTTGCAACATGTTGCCATTTCTTTCTGTGGTAGACCAGTTGCCATCCAAGTCTAAACAACCCGATTTGTTCTGCCATTTACCCATAGCCGGGAGAAGATGCTTCATATCTTTCCTAAACCTTTTAGCATGTAAGTGAGTGTAATGGATTCGAGTGGAATTTGAACTCGGCTCTCCGATTCCTCAATCCGAGCTGCTGTCCATTACTCCACCGTGAATTTTATTATAAATGAAGATGAAACTTGATGCGACAGAAATGTGGGCTACCGGCAGATGGACAGAATATGAGTGCAACGAATAGATTTTAAATGTAGACGAAACTACAAAGTATCTTATAGTTACAATCAGAAGCTGCTGCAATTTTAGAGACCCATTATGGGAAATGAGGGTTTAGAGTATTTGATACTTATATGACATATTGAAATAAAGATATTGATTGATTGAGTAAATGATTTGGTTTTACTGCTTATCAACCCCTTTGTGGGTTATTTAAAGCCGAAACGTTTTTTTAAGAAGATTTTTTGTTATTTCCATTATTTATATTATTCGAACTGTTATTCTAATCATGACCTAATGCTAACTTGGTATTTATCCGAGCTCCCCACAGAGCGGGATGTGGCACAAGGCCGGTTTAACGTGGGGTTTTCCGAGCCCTCTAGGCCCGAGCCATAATTTCCCGCAGACCCCATAATAACGGGGTCGGATTTGTCAACCTCCCCAGATGAGACTTTGTCCTTCGACATAGCCTCTTCTGGGTTCCCCTCTGTCCGAACGCAGAAAATTCGACATTCACTAAGAGCTTAGCACGCGGCTAAGACTTAATGCTAACTTTGCTCAACTTCGTTTAACTCCGTTTAACTCCGTTTATATACATAAACGGACGATTCCATTCCTGTATGTCTAATCTGACAAATATGATGCGATGGTTTTATATGAATAAAAAGTTTTGTTAGAAAGGAAAACAGCTGGAAAGTGTTGCATCTCTTTCTAGCAGAAATCAATTAACTTAGAAAGTAAAAATTAAATCCGTTATTTTTTTTTCTTTTAAAATCACGTTCTTTATTCCAACTTAACCTTCTCACTTTTCGATTCCAGAAACTAAGTTATGTTAGTAAAGTCAAAATGTCATACGTGATGCACGCCTGGGCGATCATGTCTCTTTTGATTCATGATTGATTAGGTAGATTTCCCGCAGTAGCTGGCCGTTTCATTCTGCGGTAGACAAGGCTATAGGACACAGCTCGTCCTCCTGTTTAACCCATAGCTGAGAGGAGAAGAAATGGATACGGGTATTTATGTAACAAACCCGACTGGAATTCGAACTCGGATTTCATTCCAATCCGATATCCACTACACCATAAACTAAAACCTTAAATTAAATAACCTCAGCCGAATTAGCAACAGCTTATTATGTAAGCAAACCATTGAGAACTTAAAGAAATTATAAGATAGATATACACAGACTCAAAACTTAGTGCAATTTCTATACATTTTTCTTTCGTTTATTATTTTCTCTTCTAATTAAAACTGCAAAGTCGAATATGTGATCAGGTTCATTATGATGAACGACTAATGGATTGGGCGTTTTGCTTTGTATTTTAAAAAATCCCTTTTGTATTCATATATTAATTATATTCAAATTCCTAGAAGTTTCATTTACGTGTTTCTTGTCATTTTTATAACAGTTTATAGTATACATTTCTGTTTCAGACTTTTATTTTCTTTTGTATTAATTGAGTTTGAGGTAGCTGTAGTAAATATTATATAGAGTTTAGATAAATTCTTCGCGATTTTAATTATTACTCGCGATGCATAAATATCATCGAATGTTTTATTTATATTTTCGCCCAGTTCCTATATATATATATATATATATATATATAGTGAATTTCCAAGCATAGCTTAGATGTGGCACAAGGCCGAAAGTATGGGGAACCCGGTGTGGATCGAACCCACTACTCAGTCAAGCTTGCTAATCATTACACCGCCTCGAGGAGCCCCAGTCCCTACATATATATATATATATGTGTGTGTGTGTGTGTGTGTGTGTATTTACCTACGTTCAAAGTGCATATTGATCACTATATACAGGGGTTGGACAAATTAATTGAAACGCTTGTTAAATTCAAAGAAAAAATAAATTTAATATGGAGTTGGTCCTCCTTTAGCCTCACTGAGAGCTTTAATACGTTTAGGAATTGAATCATACAGCTTCCTGACTTCATCCAGAGGAATTTTCAGTCATTAACACCTTCTACAGCTCTTTACGACACGACGATAGAGCATAGCGGTTTCTAACTTGTTGCTCCAAAATGCACCACAAATATTCAATAATATTGACATCTGGAGATTGGAGAGACCAATCGATGTATTCTAGCTCACTTTCATGCTCTTCATTCCAATTCTTAACCACTCGAGCGGTATGTATTGGAGCATTATCTTCTTGGAAGATGCAGTCACCATCAGGGGATAAAGTCTTGGACATTGGATGAACATGATCTCCCAAAATGTTCAGGTAATCTTTGCTGTTGATTCTACCATGCAGAGCAACTATTGAACTGAGACATTTCCATGATATGGCGGCCCAAACTATCGCTGATCCACCTCCATGCTTCACTGTTGGAATAAGGCAGTCAGGGTTGTAAGCTTCTTTGGGCTGCCTCCACACATAAACTCGCCCTGAAGTTGGGAAAAGAGAAAAACTGGACTTGTCTGAGAATATGACTTGCTTCCATTGGTCTGCAGACCAGGCATTGTGATCTCTGCACCACTTCAACCTCTTCTGAATGTTGCGAGTGGAGAGAAGAGGTTTCCTCACGGCGGCTCTTCCATGATATGCATGATATTTTTTATGGAGCTCACAGCGAACAGTTTTAGAAGAAACTGAACTATTCAGATGATTATTCAACTCAGCAGTCACTTTGGCCACAGTAGTCCGATGATTTTTTGCTACATTGCGTTTCAATGCACGTCAGTCCCTGTCAGTAAGTTTGCAAGTCCGGCCCAAATTGCTAAATTGCTAAGGTTGCTAGAGGTTTTGTCTTGTTTCTCGAATTGTATCATAGTTCTAGATATGGTAGCACTTGAATAACCGAACAGTTCAGCAAACTTAGTGATCGAGGCTCCTGCCAGGTGAAGTCCAACAATTTGCCCTTTTTCGAACTCGGAGAGGTCACGCATTTAGCTTAAATTTTTACTAAATTCTAAAAATAAATAAGACAAAGACAGTAAATTAGATAAATAACGTATTTACAATAGATATAAAGTGCAATTACGAAATTTTAGTTAAAGTTTTTAATATAATAAGTCTTTGAAATATAAGAGTGAAATATGCAACTGTTCCAATTATTTTGTCCAACCCCTGTACTTCTTAGCTTTGTCTATCCACATTGAGCACTGTTTTGTTTATACCTTATATTAAATTAAGTAAATATTTATTGGCTTACCTGTGCATACACGCTAACGCAAGTATATACGGTTGCTAATATCAAGTTACTTGATTTATCCACATTAATATATATATATATATATATATATATATATATATATATATATATATATATATATATATATATATATATATATATATATATATATATATATATATAGCACATGCTCGTAATGTTAGTGGAGCAGTTCATTTTATTTCAGGAGGCGAGTAAATAAAGAAACAAATAAATAAATAAAAATATATTTACGCGGATATGTTTTTAAGTACGTGTTCTTGCGTATGTATATGTACATATTTATGTGTGTGTGTGTGAATACATATATATATATATATATATATATATATATATATATAAGATGTGGTTGAATGCTTATTTATCTGTACTCATATATTTATATTTTTGTATGAATACTATAGCGAGATGTTGATATGTAAATAGATATAAATATATTTGTATACGTTTGTAAATACGGGTGTATATATCTGTTTGTATATGCGGATATATCATGTTATTCGTGTGTATATTTGTATTATACTTAAAATTTCTTATTAGATCTGTATATATTTGCATTTGAATTATAATTAAATTTTTGCAAGTGTGAGTGTATGTGTTTTTGTATATGTGTACATATGTTATTTTCATTTTTACTTATCTATCTGTTCAATTATTTATTTACTTATTTTATTATTTATTTATTTTTACCCCTGCACTATAAATAATACAGACTGTTTCACAATCATTATAGTACGTTTCAATCAGCACCTGACAACTGCGTTATGCCTGAAACACAGAGTTTTGCTACTAGCCAGGAAAAGAAAATGCGTATATGTTATTAATAATTGATATAAATTATAACTCTATCATTAAACATCAAGCACTATATACATATATGTATATATATATATATATATATATATATATATATATATATAGAGAGAGAGAGAGAGAGAGAGAGAGATAGATAGATAGATAGATAGATAGATAGATAGATAGATAGATAGATAGATAGATAGATAGATAGATAGATAAATAAACAAACAGAACATATATTAAAATAATTGTCGGACTTAATCCATTTTATTATATACTGTTATTGTTTACCTTAAGATATATTTCGTTAGCAGAAATGATCGATCAAGAAAATTTTTCGAAGATGTATGTTTATAAACAGTAATTTGGACTTAGCAAGCAAGACGTTTCTTTGTGGCTCAGTGGTTAGCAGCACATCGGATCAAATGATGGTTTTCAATAGGGTTGCAGGTTCGTTTCCTGACGGAGTTCCAGGCCCGTTAAAGTTAATTAATACTGTTTAATTAAAAAACAGACAATTTACTTAAATACAATTGCACCTATATTATATAACTGTTGCACTTAATCCATTTTATAGTGTTTGTATATATATGTGTGTGTGTGTATGTATGTGTATATATATATATATGTTTCTTCTCCCTCCCTTTTGAGTTTCTTAATTCTGTTGCAAGAAAGTTTGTTTCCTTTAAGTAGATTTTCTTAATTCCGACGATTTTTCTTCTGACAAAGCGTCGGAAGAAAGGTACCTTAAATTTTTTATTTTAAATCGATATGATACTTTTGCATCGCACTTTTTTATTAATAAAATGTTCCCTGTTTTAAGAATAAATATATATATATATATGTGTGTGTGTGTGTGTGTGTGTGTGTGTGTGTGTGTGTGTGTGTGTGTGTGTGTGTGTGTGTGTGTGTGTGTGTGTGTGTGTGTGTGTGTATATATATATATATATATATATAATTTAAAATTTAGGAGATCAGTTGATTCCGCTACCAAACAAACAATAAACTCTATATTATTTTTAAAAGTAAATAAACAAACACACGGGGTTGGGTGTGATAGAAAGGGAGGAGAAAGATACGAAGAAGGAAAGAGAAGAAGTAGGAGGCGGAGAAAAGCAAGTGTATTATAAGAGTATGGGTTGTTGGGGGGTAACTGTAATGTACATACTTTTCTAACCAGCCTTATATGAGCTTAAGAAAAAATGATATATGTATGCAACGGCTCATGACTTCTTATTCCTGTTTCAAAAGGTTTTTGAATCCGGAAATGCCATTATTGTTAATTTTTCCTGTTGCCAGAGTTTGCAAATGTTATTGTGATTGTGGTAATTTTAAAAAGTGATATAGCGTTCATTGTTTTTTGTTTATTTGTTTGTTTGTTTTTAAATAAAGCGTTGGGATGTCAATTGCTAAAAATCCCCTGAGGATACCGTAAGTTTGAAACCAAGGCAGCGGAATCAACCGTTCTCCTAATACAGTGTAACCCGGATATAAGAGACCCTGATATAAGAGAAACTCGGATATAAGAGAGATTTTTTCTGGTCCCAAATTAGAGCCATACTTACCTAAACAAAATAGATAAAACCCGGATATAAGAGAAACCCGTATATAAGAGACTTATTCTCCGGTCCCGACCACTCTCTTATATCCGGGATACACTGTATTAAAAGTTAAAAGCTCTACATGTTATTTTTTATTTTTATTTATACTTTTTTCACATGTGTATTGAGCAATTTTTAATACTACTGTTTCCTGGTCCAATTCAACTCTGACCCTTAACCTTCTATGTATTATATATATATATATATATATATATATATATATATATATATATATATATATATATATATATATGAGTGTGTGTGTGTGTGGAAAAGGATTATATCAGACATATTGTTATTTTTAATTTATTTTGTTTAAACGTTATATATATATATATATATATATATAATGTTGTTATTATTATCATTTTTATTATTATATATTATTAATGGAATTATATATATATATATATATATATATATATATATATATATAATTCCATTAATAATATATAATAATAAAAATGATAATAATAACAACATTATATATATATATATATATATATATATATATATATATATATATATATATATAACGTTTAAACAAAATAAATTAAAAATAACAATATGTCTGATATTTTTATTATTATATATTATTAATGGAATTATATATATATATATATATATATATATATATATATATATATATATATATATATATATATATAATTCCATTAATAATATATAATAATAAAAATGATAATAATAACAACATTATTTTAGTCTGATGAACTTCTTTTAAAAAACAAAACTCGTTACGTAGATTTTTTCCTACATTCAACTACCCATATATATATATATATATATATATATATATATATAGAGAGAGAGAGAGAGAGAGAGAGAGAGAGAGAGAGAGAGAGCGAGAAAATAGACAACATTAAATAGACACCTATATTTGGTGTTTTTCGACGATCTAAACAATTTTTTGGTAGACTTGACGTTATCAGATTTTAACTGTTTTACTCTCTTAAACATTAAATTTATCAGATCTTCCTTTGTGATATATTCGATCTAGATTCTTATTAGTGCGATGTTCATTCTTTTCCCCGCGTGTCGGCATCTTCCTTGTTTAACGATTCAAAATGGTCTAAACATGTTCCAGAAGTTTCACATCATATTTTGCTATGAGACCCATTCGCGAGTCTTTTTTTTCTTCTGTATTCTAATGATATGAAATTCTTCCCCCTTCGAAAAGTGCACTGTTTTCGCAAAATATATCAGTGAATTCAGAGACAATTCCTTCCTGCAGTATACTTTTTTTGAAGTCGAAAGTCATAGAAAGATTCTAGGGAGCGTGGAGAAAACCAGTTCCAATCACTACTAGTTTTGTTAATGGACAACAGAAGATTCATACGGAATTCTTAGCGAGTTAGTCTCCAGGCTAATATGTTTTAAATGTTCATGAAATGAAACAATTAGCAATCATTAGATGAAAATTTGCCAAAATTCTACGGTAGTTTTTTAACTTCCTCAATTTTTCCGTTTTCTCTCCAAATTGCTGGGAGGTGTTTTTATTTTAACTGCTTTGGTGCAAGAGTCTATTCTTTTTACTATTGTTCAACCAATACAAACCACAAGAGCCACTCAAAGTAGAGGTCAATGAATGAGGTAGGTAAAGGAACAAATAAGAAGTGCATATTATGATGATATATTAGATAACCGCTGATCCTAAACTTGAAGAGGTTAAGATCGTAGTAATCGCGTAAGCATCCCCCTCGGGAGTCTGTTTAACAAAATAACAGTTCCAGGGGTGAAGCTGTATGAGTAGAACTTCCTCTTTTCCAATGGAATACGAAGGGAATTATGATGATTCGTCCTTGTGTACATGGCATGGTGGTTCCTAGATGCAAAGGTTCCTCCCTGCGAAAATAGCGATAGAGTAGCGAGATGTAATGAAGAAATTTTATTACCTTTTTTGGGCTTCCATATTTTTATTTTCTCGACTCACTTCCCAAAGATATTATTCCCTGCTCGATTTTCCCTCTCTCGCGGAACGCAAACTTTGCGATATTTCTGTCACGATTCCAGATATTTCCAGGCTTATAAAAAGGCTAGATTTTACGAAAGCTATCAGTCCAGACAGAATTTCTGTAATTCTTATTATAAACCATAACCATGAGTTATCCCTAGTCTTGTCAAAATTGTTTAAATATTGTCTGTAGGAGAGATATTTCCAAAGCCTATGGAAGGTGCCAACTGTATGTTCAGTTTATAATTTAGAGCTCATCTCCGTCGAATTATCACTCTAACAGCATCTTCAGTCTCCCCAGCAAAATGTTTGAGGCTAACAAGAAGATTGTTAATCACCTCAGAAAAAAAAATCTTCAGAATAATAAACAGTATGGATTTCGCATCTCTAGGTATATTGCTGATGTTTTAACTGTAACTGTACGTAGAATCAATGAAGCACTTCATAATAAATCTATCACGAGAGCGATCGCCTATGTTATTTCTCGGAGAGTCTTGTCATTTATCAATCCTTCCTATCGTGTAAGTCCATGAAGGTCGTTGTTAATGCAGTCATCGCAAGTCCATGAGAACAAAATAGGTGTTGCAGAAGGCTCTTTCCTAGATACTAACTTTTCCCCGTTATATATTAACGAGTTACCTAATTAGATGCACAGATCAATGGTATATATTTAGACGATACCCCAGTTTAAGGGGGCATCATAAAAAATTCAGATGACCAGAGCCCAACAGCTAATCTTTCCTCAAACCTTAGTCGCACAGGAAGGGAATGCTTCTAAAATCAAACTTGTAACTCATAGAGCATATACTGAGTTTCTTCCCAGTAATGATGAATGATTTTATGAGGCTCCTTGACTGGAACGTCTACCAGAATCTCTAACTCGTAGGTTACATCCTAGGGCGGTCCTCTAGCTGCAAAATATAACTAAAATAATCAAAATGGAGATGTTAAAACGAAAAGTAAACTTAACAAAAAAAGTGATAACAAAAAAAAACATTATCACATAGTAGTAATATCGAAAACGATTAACAAGAAAATGCAGGAATGCATGAAATTGGGGAGAGCCATGATCGCAAATGTCCTAATGGGACACGGCACGTAGAGGAAAAGTTTAACGGATACCGCTAACACGTAAAAAATACCGAAGAATACATGAAAAAACGTTCTCAAAAGATATGAAGGTTTTCTAAGTGTAGCTTAGATGTGGCCGCAAGTATGGGGTACCCAGAGAACTATTCAGTCGGAATTGGTCTATCGAGACAAGCTTTGTAACCATTACACCACGTGGAAGTGTCCCATTGTAAAAAGAAAGAAACATTAGTCGAAATTATTTATCGGCTACTAGTTTGGTTTATAGTTAACTTTCGTTTAATTTAAGAAAATATGGCATTCATTATTCTGTCTAATTATATTTTTCCGTATTAAATGCATAACACAACAGACATTTTTTTTAAAAAAAGAGGGAAATACAGTATGAAATCGTCTCAAATGAAAATAAAGTCTTTTTTCATCCGTTTCAATTGTGAAGTGTTGTTGAGTGTTCACTTCAATGTTCACTTTTATATTCACATACGCTCTATCTCTGATACTGAGCACTTTATCCCATAAATATAGCACACCTTAAGACTATATTTCTTCATATATATATATATATATATATATATATATATATATATATATATATATATATATATTCATACCGGGTGTAACAGCAAGATTGTCCAAATCGTATAACCGTAAAATTGTCCAATTGTATATCTTAGAAATGATTAAAGATATCTTACCGGAATTCTCCGAATTTTTTATAGCACTATTGGACTCTACCATGAACAATAAGAATGTATTTAGCTCTAAGTTATAATGATGATCCCTTTTGCTGTTGTGCCCTCCAGACCCAATTTTGCTCCCTACTGTTCCCCCCTTTTTTAAACTTGTTCACTATTTTCTTGATGGTTCTTGAATGGACTTTGAAGATGGAAGCCAAAGTATGAATGTTGGTACCATTACTGAAAGCCTGAATGATCTTTTTCCTCTCACCATTGCTCAGTAGGGAAGACATAGTGGGAATGACAGAAAATTATATTAACCTGTTATACTTCTAGTTGAATAACTCAAAGGGTTTTTCAGTAATTCTTATGATAAATGGTGTCAAGATGGCTAAACGCCTTATCTGAAAACCTGAAAAAAAAGAAACTCAATTAGTTTAGTGTTTTTTTAGATATTAAACATTTTGTGTGGTGGACAATTATGCTGTAACACGATATGGACAATTTTGCTATTACACACTGTGTATATATATATATATATATATATATATATATATATATATATATATATATATATACATACATATGTGTGTGTGTGTCTTCAGAAGCGGAAATTTATACGGTTTTACTCATTGTTACGCTTTCAATTTGTAATCTTCATAGCTTTCTTTGTTTGCGAAACTCAAAAAGCGTTACAAGAAGTCTTTAATAAAGAGAACAAATTATACAAGAGATAAGACCCTTTATGATGGTGAGACAACTTACATCTATCATCAGAAAATCTAACTGAAAAAACGTATTGACAGTTTATGCTAAAATTCAACCAATACATGGCTCGAGAGCCGAACAATGTAGATGGTTATATCAAAATGGTTAAAACGAATGACGTGTGTGACATGAATGAAAGAGGTGCTAGAAAGTTAATTTTATGAGGCTAAGAAGGATAGACAACGATTGACCGTTGATTAAGATTAAGATGACAGGGTTCGGTGTCTGTTCTACAAAGCAACAGTCTCTTGGTGAAAAGCTGCCCGAATAGAATATTCTTCTTAAATTTTCAATCAGGAGGAAATGAGAGTGATTCGACTCCGTGGAAGTAGTATGACGTGTTCAAAAAGTAAAGGTCTGAATTGGTGGAACTGAAGAATGAAACTCGTCCGAATTTTTACCATAGAAATAGCTGATATAGCAGCGATAGTCTTTCAACATTGTGTCTCAGTGTAAAAGATTGAAGTAACTCTGGGATTGGTCAAATTGCTTTGAGTATGAGTCGTCCACTGAATGCTTTCCAGTTCATGCGAATTAATATGAAAGACCATAGAGAATCGAAAAGAATGCTTTCCGGAAAAGAATGATACGTTTATATGAAAGTATATTAGCACATACAAAGAAATTTAAAAACCTATGTGTACATGAAGCGATAAATGCTTGTTTACCTTGAAATCTTTCTTCAACTTATTAATTTTTATGGTAATTGAAAATTGAAATAGGTCATATACTTAGATTGTGTGATGTAGGACACCCACACCCACATGCAAAACGTATCATGCTGTGTACACACAGATTCGTATGCTGAAACCAAAAATAATTTCTGTTTCAGGGAACCAGCTGTAATGACAAATTGTATTGACAAATTGTAACCATCCTAATTATTATGTAGCAGTTAAGAATAAATTCGGAGTACGCTAATATATCTTAGTTGTTGCAGGACAATGGCAGCGTACACAGTGGATTAAAAGACTCCTCTATGGCAATTCAGAAAGCTGCATAGATCAATTATAACACAGGAAAAAACATTGGAACTCGGTTGGTCTGTTCTCCGCCACACTCCATATTCACCTAACCTTACACCAAGCAATTATTACTGTTTTTGATGGCTGCAAAACGCATTAATGGGGTCAGATTTCTGTAATGAAAATCAGATTCAAGTGTCCATCAAAAAACCTTCTCACATCAAAACCTTCCGAATTTTAGAGCTGCCTCATAAATGACAAGTCACTGTGAATAATGGTAAGTATATAATTGAAATAAAATTTAATTGTACTTTATTTTTTGAAGGATAAAGTTGATAAATACAGACAAAACATATTATGACTCAACCTAATACGCGCGCACACACCAGGCGGGTTTTTGAATTCAGACTTACCTTCTCCTAGACCGGTTGGCACACAAGTTTATATAACCCAGTCTATCCTGCTATTCACGGATAGCTGGGGGTAAATAGAAGCATTCATACCTTTCCCAAGGGTATTAGCACGTAAGCGAATATAATGAACCGACTGGAATTCAAACTCGGCTCTCCGATTACTCAGTCTGATCCGCTATCCTTCACTCCACCATGCCTTCTCTCTCTCTCTCTCTCTCTCTCTCTCTCTATATATATATATATATATATATATATATATATATATATATATATATATATATATATATATATATATATATATATATATACAAAGAAGTAAATAAACACTAAAATAGTTGTTTAAAATCGTATGTGTTAAAAAGTGTTCAAAATCAAGTTAGAAAAATCAAATTTGTAGAGCCATTAAATAACCTAAAATAATAAAATACCGAATGGAAGCCTACTGTGGTTTCGAACGACAAAGTCTCATCAGGTGGTAAACTAAGTGAAATAATCACAGAAAACACAGCAAGAACTTCAATTTCTTAACGCGGAACCGGAAATTAATAAGTGGGGAGGAGTGGAAAAGAAAGAAGAGAAAAAATTGTTTCTCTAATTTCAAGCGGGTTTGTATAATTCTAAAGTCCACTTCCTCGTGTGCCTACATTTGGCCATGATTTCGGACCTCTTATTCAACAACCCAGCACCACCCTTGAGGGTTGCAATGGCGAACTTCTCCTCTTGATAGAACTTACAGCACTTGTATTCACTTTATTTACCAGCTTTTACTTTTGCTTAAAATATTCCATTTAATGGCCGAACTTCTTTCATTTTTTTTCTCTAAAACTCCAATAATAGTTTGCTAGCCTTGTATTGAATTTAGGATCGGGTATTCTAAATGACAAGGTATGATTACATACATATATATATGTCTTATTTTCTCTCTCTCTCTCTCTCTCTCTCTCTCTATATATATATATATATATATATATATATATATATATATATATATATATATATATATGAAAATTTCTCTGAGTTAACCTGTAGAAAAGACAATATTTATAAATATAAATGACAATAGGAAAACTGTACTTGTTGTCGACGCGTTTCGTCCAATGTGAACTTTTTAAAGGCAAAAAACGAAATAAATTTATTTAAACAAAGTAACTAATAATAACAAAAACAAAATGTCCTTAGCAACTGGAAGAATTTAGAGAACGCTATTTTCATACTGTTAAATGAAAATTACGTCAATTACTGTCACGTGTGGAGATATTGTTATTATTGCTATGTTGACGGATCCAATCATTTTCCTTTGATTTCACGATATTGTTGTATACGATTGTTTGGGAGAGTAGTAATTCTGTTAAGAAAGGTGAAATAGTGAAAAGGCCTAGGCGTAGATTAATAATTGGGTAATATTCAATGGCGGCACTCTCTAGGATTTTCCTTCTGAATGAGTTATTTTCTTTTTTTATGAGTGTAGCATTTTAAAAATCAAAATTGTGGTTGAATTTATTTCTATGTATGACTAGTGTATTAGCTAAGTTGTTTATTGTAAAGGTCTCTTTCGTGCTCATAAATGCGTTTTTTTTTTAAATTTCTACTTGTTTCTCCAATATATTGGGAGGAACAGTTTTGGCAATTTATTTTATAAATGCCTGCTTCATAAATATTATTGCTATTAGTGTTTGAGGATCTGAGTATATCCATATTGGTTTTGGGAGTGTTTGTGACTATTTTAAGATTATTTAGATGAGATAGATTATTCTGGGTAGTGGACGTGACAGATTTGGTCGGCAGTATTATGTATCTGTTTTCATGTAATTTACTATTGCGGATTATGTTATTAGTTTTGTTTCGGTTGCATATTTTGTATGCCTTTCTTCTTGCGTTGTGGATGAAATGATATGGGTATTGTAGGTTTTTGAATGTGTTTCCTATGTATGTTTCTTCTTTAAGTAAATATTAGGGACTGTAGATTCTTAACGCTCTTAGATAGAAATCTATAATAATTCCAGATTTAATTTTAGAAAACTTGCAGATCTGTTTAATGTTTAAGAAAATGAAGGCTGACCAGAAAACTACTGCGATTTGATTGTTTTATCTGTTTTTTTACGGTGTATCAATCTCATGCGGGTTATTTCAAGTCAAAAACTACTTTTAGAGTTTAAGAATTTTTGGGAGATAATCATGTTTTATTGATATAAGCCCTACAAATTAATCCATAGCTAGTAGCGGGAAAGGCATATTCATACCTTTCCCAAGGTTCTCTGATTAATAATTCCAAGTTATTATCCATTACACCACCCACACATCCAAGCTTACAGCATTTGGTATTCCCAAGCGGTTTCCCATCTAGGTTCTAACCAGGCTCGACCTTGCTTATCTACGGCGATCTTACGACTACCAGTGTTTCAACGTGGTGTGGCCATAAGCTCTCATATTGGTGTGGGTTGTGTTCGCGGTAAACGTTGTGTTACACTGCTTCGAGAACATTGACAACTTGTACAACGATGGATTATTCCAATGTGATAAGGCATCTAGTCATTTGGTTCAAGTTCCCTAAAATTGATTTGAAGGGCCTCCTAGAGATTTCCGACTAATGATGTGGCAGCCATGTTTGTCCGACATTATCCCAGTCGAGCAAGATCGATTCATCAGCACCGACGAACATCAGGTCATTGGGAACTGTTGTGGGAACAACATCACTCAAGACGTCTTCTCACAAATTATCGAACTGATTGCTACGTCGACTTGCTGCATTTTACTAAATATTGATTAATATTTATTGATTCGTTTTATCAACCCTTTGCACGTTATTTAAAGCCGGAAGAAGAAATTTTTGGAGATAATTATCTTTTACTGATACAAGCCCTACTAATTAACCCATAGCAGGGAGAAGAGGTGAATTCATCCATTGCAAAGGGTATTTGCGCGTAAGTGAATATAATGAACTTAGCTGGAATTGGAACTCGGTTTTCCTATTAACAATTCCGATTAACAATTTCCACTGCACGACCCGCATATCCAATCTTACAGCACCTGGTATTTCCAAGCAGCCACCCATCTAGTTACTAGCCATGCTCGACGTTCCTTAACTTCGTCGATCGTACGTGAACCGGTGTTTCAACCTGATATGGCCGTATCCTATAACTTTCGGAATGACAACGTGGTTACTACTTAAATAGACTGGTGGGTACTAGTTGAATATACTGGTCCACTTATAAAAAATAGGAACATCTTTTCTGGAAATACTTTTTGTTGATTAATTTATACTTTTTATAGGTCATGACACTTGTTAGAACCAAAATATATTGCTATGTTATCGATTTAGAAAAGGGTTCAGTTTATAATATCGATACAGTGTCAAATCGATCCCTGATTTTTACAGATTTATTCATCATAGCACTTTTGTGTTCGGAAAAACATTTTTTGAATTGAGGTTCATTCAGTCAGTTATGTGTCGTGCGTGATATACACGCTTTGGCGATACGTGACTGACGAGGTAGAATTTTTCCCCGCAGTAGGTTGCCATTTGTTTCTGCGGTAGAACGGTTGCTATCCAAGGCTACAGAATCCGGTCTGTCCTGCTATCTTTGTTTAAGTTAGAATGTATCTGTAAAAGTACAATGACAAAAGGAAAACATATTAGCCGACGCGTTTCGTCCTCTGAGGGATGAAAAGATTCATATCTTTCCCAAGGGTATTAGCATATAAGTGAATGCAATGGATTCGAATGGAATTCGAACTCAGCTCTCCGATTCCTTAATCCGAGCTGCTATCTATTACTCGAAAGTGCCTTCTCCCTGAGGTTACCGAAAGATTTCTCTTGAATAACAAACTGAGATATATATATATATATATATATATATATATATATATATATATATATATATATATATATATATATATATATATATATATATATATATAATTATTTATTTAAAAATTATAACATAAATATGTTATAAAATCATTACAAAAATAGCCATTTTATTTCAACACCTCCGGTGTCTTGTCACTTGATAAGACACCGGAGGTGTTGAAACAAAATGGCTATTTTTGTAGTGATTTTATAACATATTTATGTTATAATTTTTAAATAAATAATTATATCTGCTCTACTCTGAATTGAGCAATCTTTTAAGAATAGTAATTGTTGGTTATTGTAATTTATTCCGTATATACCAATCCTATACTTGTATATATATATATATATATATTTATATATGTATATATATATATATATATACATATATATATATATATACTTTGTAGTACAAAACCAAATTTGTATAAATTACAAGCATTATGTAACCGTTTATTCTTAACTGAAGATAAATGATGAACTTCAAACTTTGTGCAATTCCTTCCGAAAAGATTCGCATACGAAAAGATTTTTTTTAAAGTGCTTCAAAAAAGTTTAAACAGGAAAGGTTACAGAATTCAGAAAATGGAAAACATATGCATACATCAATGATGTTAGCACATATTCAAATTTTACATTTTTTTTTCATTTCTCCTAAGTGACTTAACCTAAGGCCAGTTAGTAACTATTCAAAGTCAGCGATCGATTTGACACTGTATCGATTTTATAAACAGGACAGCTTTCCTAAAATAGTTATTAAATCAATATTATTCGATTTTGATAAATTTCGCATCCTGAGAAAGGTTCAAAGAATCCAAAGTAACAAAAATTTATTCCCCAAAATATGTTCACTATTTTTATATATATATATATATCGCTTGACGATTGCACTAGCATGAAACAGACTGTCGCCTCTAAGTGCTGACTTCCATGTCCACTTTTATATTTACACACGCTCTATCTCTGATATTGAACACTTTACCCCATAAATATTGCACACTTTAAGACTATATATATATATATATATATATATATATATATATATATATATATATATATATATATATATATATATATATATATATATATATATATATATATATATATATATATATATATATATATATATATATATATATATATATATATATATATATATATATATATATATATATGAATTGGACATAGTCCGACAATTTATTAAAGACATTTAAAGGTTAGCGCACGTCACGCGAAATGACGGTTCCGTATAGGGTACAGGTTCGATTCCTGTCGGAGAACGAAAATTTTCTATGAAAATTTCTCGGACATTCAGGCCGGTAAATGTTATTTAATACTGTTTATTATAAACAGAGCATTTACTTAAAAATACTTGTATCTATAAAAAGAACGTTAAACATATCAAAAATGTCTTTAATATATATATATATGTATGTGTGTGCGAGTGTGTGTATAGATTGTGTATAGATTGATAAATGATAGATTGTATCTGCAAAAGTATAATACGAATAATGACAAAAGAGATACTTATATTAGCCGACACGTTTTCACCCTCTGAGGGACTTTATATTTTTATATTTGCCTTAATAAAGTCTATCAGAGGACGAAATGCGTGGGCTAAATTTTCCTTTTGTGTTTATTCTTACATATATACGTGGGAAAACGAAATGAAAATTTTTTTATATCAAGAACAATTTTCAGAATATATATGACAAAATGGAAAAGAATTTCACGGAACCGACTAGAATAATAAAAGATCTGCCAAGAATTTTTTAAGAAGCTGAAAGTAAATTTACTGTGGATCACATTGCAATTCTGTTATTACACTGTGGCATATTTAATAACAAAAGTGATAAAACCATAAACAATAAGAAAAAGAAAAAATTGAAATCGGCAAGACTATGTACCCAAAACACATATTTAAAATTAATAATTTAAATGTTCAGTGTCCCCAGGCCTCCGTGTTCATGTGTAGTTGCATAAACGTAAACATAAATTCAGTCTGATGAAGTCCTAAAGGACGAAACACGTCACACGAAGTGTCTTACAGTTTGCCATACATTTTACTAAAGTATATAAACATATATCTTTTTTTTTTATTTAAAGTGTCTATTTAATTCGACCTTATTTCTTATGACCATGAACTTTGTTCGAGTTCGTATGCTTGTTTTTATTTGGGGGGGGGGGGGTTAATAACCGCACAAGATCGAGAAATCGTACTAAATTAAAATATGCCTGCCGAGCGGAATCGAACCTACAACCCTACTTTCTTCGGGGAACCCATTCTATGCTCAAATCGGTAACGGTACACGCGTAACCACAGTAAAGAGTCATTTATTTAATATAAGAAATATTTATTTTCGCTACATAATCTCTGTCCTCACCGATTCACTTATTCTGTTCTATTCAGCATATAGATGGGACATGATATAGCACTATTGTTAGATCTAACTTCCTCTAATAACTACAATAATCTACGAATTTATTATGGGTCCCATTATATATATATATATATATATATATATATATATATATATATATATATATATATATATATATATATATATATATATATATATATATATATATATATATATATATATATATATATATATATATATATATAATAAGAAAAATTGGAACCTCAATCTCCGTGCTTCATTTTTGTCACCAGGTTAATATTAAGAAATGTTTTTCGTACTTATTTCATCGGTACCCTTCCGGTTGACTTTGTTTTATTGGCCAACTTACCTACTCTCTCTCTCTCTTTCTTTCTTTCTCTCTCTCTCTCTCTTTCTTTCTTTCTCTGTCTTTCTCTCTCTCTCTCTCTCTCTCTCTCTCTCTCTATATATATATATATATATATATATATATATATATATATATATATATATATATGAGCTGCTTTCGCTGGTTCCCAGGCCTCATGAATTTAAACGTCCTACGAGGCTGGCATCCCGTTCCCTTCCCTTCACCGTTGAAACTGTTAGATGTAGACGTCTCTTCTACTCCAACAGCTTCATGTCTCGCACATCTCGCCTGTGGAACTCCCTTCCTTATTCCTGTTTCCCTGACAAATACAATCTCCAACTATTTATGTGTAACGTCAATCGACATCTCCAGTTGCCTTGATCTATCCACTTCCCTTCTCCACATCCTTTCACCTTTCATTCCTATCTGCTCTCGCTCCAAATCTTCTGCAACCCCCTTGCCTTGATCGATCCACTATCTTTCTCCACATCCTCTCCTTTACCACTCCTATCTGCTCTTCCTCAAAACCTTCTGTAACCCCTTGCGTGCTAGTGGCTTCCAGCCTTGCTTGGGGTGAATAGATTTTTTAAAAAAAATATATATATATGGTCAGAACTTAAGTTCGTAGTATTCTTAAGTGAAATTCAAAAGAAAAATTTAAATACAGGATGTAACAGAAATACCTCTCACATGTACCTCTCGGAAATACCTGCCATATAATGGTAAGGCACTAGTGTCAATCGTGTCTTCATCTAGCCATTATGTGGGTGTATTTCTTCAAGGTATGGGTGGGAGATATTTTTGCCGCACCCCGTATTTGTACATAGATTTATTCAACCGCATATGTGCTATTTTGTTCCACTTCATTTCACCATCTTTGAGACAGCTTCAGGATTTCATCCTTCCAGATACAATGGAATCTTTCTGGGTAAGGAACTGGTCTAAATGGTTTTTACAGGGTTTTCTTTTTCATTAATAAAATTATGTCCCGTGATAATCCGAAGGCGCAAGATCATGTGAGTATGATAGGTGTTTTAGAACCTCCAAGCCAAGCTCTTTGAATTCTGCTGGGTCGACACATAGACGTGAGTTGTCTTCTTGTCCTGATAGAAAACAATTGGCCAATTCTAGAGGTCTTTCCTTGGCTGCTTAATCTAATTTTTAAAAAGTGCTTGCCTGAAGTTAACATTTGATATTGTTGAAGGAGCTCGAAATTAACAATGCTGTTTCAGTCTAACCAGATACACAGCATAACCTTCTTTGGATGCAGATCGGGTTTTGGAGTCCCTCCCAGGCATTTTTCACTCCATATTTTTTTTAATTATTATTTATCATCGCTTTTAATCGTCTTACCAAAAAGGAATCGTTTTTCTTGCGTTTGTGCAGAGAATATCAAATGGATAATATCTGGTTCACCTCGTCGTCGGCAAAAAACGAATTTAGATTTTGTTAATTTTTTTTCTTTTTTTATAATGCCGGTTCATCACCAAAACATGTAAAATTTCTCTGAATTGTGTTATAAATTTACTATTCAGACGGATTCTCTTCCAAACTTTATACAGGGTTTATCAAAAATACTTTTACAAACATTGGCGACGGGTTCCTTACCCCAAAACAAGAACAAAAGTTTATATAAATATATGTCTGCAAATCCTTCGTTTTTGAGTTAAGTTTAAGTTTATGGTAGACGATGCTAAATGTACAATCCAAGATACAATCCAAAAATCCGTTTACAATCTTTGGAGCGAGTTCCTGACACCAAAGCAAGAAAAAATGTCCATATAATCATATGTCCAAAAAGCCATCGTTGTACCTCAACACAGCAAGTCATAATTAATGTTCAAAATATCCTTCACTTGTTTCTACATACGCATGCACCCGTCGGATCATTGACTGGTGGACCCTTTCAAATACGCCCACGCAATGTGGAAAGTTTTCGCAGGGCCCCATGACATGTTCATGAAATACCTTTAAATTCTTAATGTCTGCTGCATAAACCAATTGTTTTAGGTGGCCCCACAGACAAAAATCCCAAAAATTGAGGTCAGAGGAACGTGCATGCCATGGAACTGTTCCTTCCCTAAATATCCATCTTTTATGGTAGATGCCAGCCAGTGCATCGCGATCAATGTGACTAAAATGTGCTGGAGCTCAATCATATATGAATCACATGCGTCATCGTATTAGCAGGGGTACATCCTCTAGCAGGCCTGGAAGTGTGTTCTAAATAAAGTCCCTGTAGAAAGCTCTATCTGTGCTGGGAGTACATATGGACCTAACAAACAGTCACCTACAATTCCTACCTACACATTATTCGTAAACTGGTGCTGGTGTCTATCCTGTATTGTACTATGGAGATTCCGATCGGTCCACAAATATTGGTTGTGTAAATTTGTTATTCCATCTCTTCGAATTGTTGCCTCATCCGTGAACAAGACTGAAGAGACAAGCAACGGATCGGTAGTTTGTACAATAAACCATCGGCAAGGGTTATCCCATGGTGAGTTATGGTTAATAACACGTCAGATCAAATGACGGTTCCCCATTAGGGTTACAGGATCGATTCCTGTCGAGGAGCACATATTTTCTACGAACTTTTTCGAACAGTCAGGCTGGTAAATGTAATTAATACTGTTTAATTAAAAAAAAGCATTTACTTCAATAAAATATATCTATAAAAAATGTACAAACAGAAAATATATTATTATTATTATTATTATTATTATTATTATGATTATCATTATTATTATTATTATTATTATCATTATTATTATCATTATTATTATTATTATGATTATTATTATTATTATTATTAACACAAAAAGCAAGTGGCTATCGAAAGAACAAACATAAAATTACACCCAAGAAAGAACAAGAAAGCATAATGACTCAAGCAAAGACCTACACCAGATGAGTATAAGCAATATATGTATGTTTAGCCCGCCTTAAATGGAAGACGACATTGATTACCAATCTAACGGAAGGAAAACCCGAGGATGGTCTGCTTGGAGACTCCATGGTATATTGTGCACCATTCCCCTGTTAACAGTTATTTCGGAAAAATGTAGTTAGTTCTGTACAAGGTTTTAACGCTAAAATTAAACCCTTTGTGAGTAGACCGGAATTCAGTTCTGAAACTAAACATTTGGGGCCTCACACGTCGAAATCGACGAATGAGTCCAATATATATATATATATATATATATATATATATATATATATATATATATATATGTCTTCAAAAGCGGAAATGTATACGGTGTTATTCATTGTTACGCTTTCAATTTGTAATCTTCATAGCTTTCTTTGTGTGCGAAACTCAAAAAGCGTTACAAGAAGTCTTTAATAAAGAGACCAAATTATACAAGAGATAAGGCCCTTTACGACGGTGAGCCAATTTACATCTATCACAGAGACTCGGTATCATTTAGAGACATAAAACTTAATGAAAAATGTCTTACCGTGGACCACCAAGGGCTAGGTAATGTCGGCAGAAGTACACAGATGCATTTGCTACACTGAAAATGTACTGATCTACAATTTAAAACAATATGTTTAACTTTTAGGGACCACGCTAAAGAAGAAAAAAATGAAGTCCAACTGTTTCCAACAATCAGTCAGCTGTACAAAGGAAATATATATATTCAGAGCAGCATGATTCTATCCAGCCTCTATCTTAAATAACAACTTCAAAAAGACTGTTTGACCAACACAAGGACTAACAAAGAATTATGATAAAAAAATAAAAAATAAATGAAAACTACAGATAAAGTTCATTTTCTTTATCACGTCATCCATTCCTGTAGTTCATTGCTACTGACAAGCAGAATATTTTTCTCCTGATGATGGCCATACTGGCCGAAACTAGTCGAGGAATCTAATGGAAATAATAAAGCGAAAAAATATTAATATCTAACCCAGTGTCTGAAAATGTTTAATTTTTTAATGTTTTATAGTTCAAAACATATATATATATATATATATATATATATATATATATATATGTTTTGAACAATAAAAAATTACAATTTTCAGTTATATATATATATATATATATATATATATATATATATATATATATATATATATATACATATATATATATGAATAGTTAAATTTGAATATATAATTGTATCTATGCAGAGGCATCATTTACTTACGGACTAATATCCTCATCTTTCTTGTTATTATCACAACGTTCCGCCTTTCAATCCGTGTAACCTTCATGGAATTTCTGAATAAATTCTTTATTTAGTATACGGGGGTAGATTCTCCTCGTTTCTCTGTACATATCAAGTGATATATCGTGTTGGAAAAATCCTCAAAGTTTAAGTCTTTGGTTCGTTAATTTGTTGGCATAATAGTTAGGAGTTCAATCCCTGGCCTGGGTAGTACCGAGTTAGGCTCAATGGAAATCTGGCGAGCAAAAACTGAGCGGGATTAAAAATAACAAAACGAAAAATTCGCGGAACGAGAATAAGGATAAACTTTTCTGACGATTTCCCGGATTAACAGACACCTGAAGAATGCCGGGGGGAACAACGGCGAAACTTCGTGATAATAACAGCAAGACTGAGGACATTATTTCGAATGTAAATTATGATATCTCTTCAGCCAAGAAATTTAGACAGAATCTATACAAATGTCAGCGTAATTGACTTTTTTTTTCTTTTTTTTTTTAAGCGTATCACCCCAAGCAAGGCTGGAGGCCACTATCACGCAAGGGGTTAAAGAAGGGTTGGAGGAAGAGCAGATAGGAGTGGTAAAGGAGAGGATGTGGAGAAAGAGAAAGACAGTGGGTCGATCAAGGCAAGGGGGTTACAGAAGATTTGGAGCGAGAGCAGATAGGAATGAAAAATGAAAGGATGTGGAGAAGGGAAGTGGATACCCTGATCCCAAGTTTAAATCTGCCTGAAAGTGCTCCGTGCATTTAATATTAGCAGAGGCACAGGCTGCCACAGGTAACTCTCTTTAGGAACCTTATACGCTTAACCCAGTGTCTCTTCTACAGTTTTCAAACTCATATTTCGAGATTACAATTAGCCGCATTGATTTGTCGTCCTTAATCTTGAATAGTAATGGCGAGTTTAACCGTTTCCATGCAAGAAATAATTGGCATTCATTGACCGAAAAGTTAGCGCTATGGTCAGTACGAATGATTTATAGCGATCAAATGAAGACATAGGAGAGAAAGCGAGAGAGAGAGAACATACTCCAAGTTATTCAGTTGGAAATCATTTGAACCAGTTTGTTTATGTTAGTCACTTTGAGGAGTGGCGTCCGCATGATAAGGGCAATGAATGTTGTACAATCTCCTCACTGATGAAGAGACAGAAATGTGGTTCTACAAAAGATGCTAACATATGAGCAACGACAAAGTTTTAGAAAAGACAGCAACCAAACGGATACTTATATTCAACATCAGGAAGGGACGGTTGAAAATTCTATGACACATAATGAGGGAAGAGGACTCAGGAAATATGACACAGGAACATTTTGAAGACAAGAGGGGTAGAGGAAAACGGAGCATGGGCTACCTAACGAATTTGTGTAAATAGACGGCAGAACAAGGTTTAGCAGAGATAGTAAAAAGAAAAAAAAATGCTAAGAGCTACAAAGAGCAGAAAGTTGTGGAGAGTCATGATTTCTAACGTCCTGAAGAGAAAGGACACAAAGAAGAAGGTATCAGTTGAAATTCATAAAATCTTTCTCGTGAAACAGTTTTTCAGGAAAATATACTTCTCATGTCTCCTAAGTTTTTATCACTATTTGATGGAAGTTTCTCTCCTTACCTTGCCTTTAAGGTCCTGTGGAGAGTCAATATTTTGACTTCATCATTATTTCTCCTATCCTTTGTAGTAGTTGCTGCAGTTAGAAGTCTTCAAACGATATGTGTCTTGTTATTTATTGCGGGCTACAATCTTTTCAACCACGATTTGAGCTTGAGAAAAAGTCAAATGACATACATACATACATACATACCAAATCTAGAGAGCATACTTTGCCAACGGAATTAAGTTCTTACAATGATTTGTCACTGTATCGAAGGATAAGCAGTCGACATATTAAAAAATAATGGATATTTTCATAATATAACCCGTATATACGAGGGGGTGCTAAAAATCTCCCCAGATCCATTTCCCCAAATTTGAGTAAATGGGCAAGCCTCAATAGGATTTTACAAAATACCACCTTGGTCGGGCCGAGTAATTTTCAGTAACCCCTCGTATAAGCTTAAGGCTCATATAAATATTTGTTGAACTTCATACTGACATTCATCGAGTATATAATAAGAAAGGTTCTCGTTAGAAATGAAATTCCAGACGAATTTACCGTACCATTTTTTCACATATAGATTGAGTTGTGTTTTTCGGATTATCAAGCAGATCATTTAAAGCCAGAAAATATTTTATACTGTAAGAATCTTTTTAAAGATAGTAAAGATTTACTGAGGAGATTTTACAGCATTCACTGCCATATAGGATGAATGATATTATGTAACAGTTCATTATTCTTTTCTTTGTTTATAATGATATTTTTATGTTTCTTAATATCTTGCGAGATAAAATTTAGTTTGTCCGTCCGAAAGCAGATTGTATTTACTTTCCGCTTCACGCTGGCAGGATGTGGGGAGCCCGAGCGCGTACACCCGGGCCAGGTCCAAGAATAACCCAGCCTCCAGAACCGTCGGTTGAGCTGGCATCGGTATTACTACCGATCACCTTCTTTAGTCCCGCGGGCACCTCTCAATATTTTTAGTTGCGCTCTGCTCGAAGATAGAATCACAAGTGAGAGATAAAATGTTGTTTGTTCGCCCGAAGGCGGATAATACACGTTTGACTCCAGTTAAAAGCTGCGGAAAGCGAAGTTTGGTAAATGGACAAATGCATGTTCTCGTCTCTGTATGCGAATTTACACAATATGTAAATCAGTACGGCTGAAATGATATGCTGAGTGTATGTCATTTTTACCAACTGTTTTTTACACATCTATCTATATTTTTAAATACATAAAGGTATATGTGTATGCATCAATGTACTCTCTCTACTTCTCTCTCTTTCTTTCTGTGTAAGTGAAAGCTTAAACATGAATAGGAAAAAAAACTGCATGTGTGTGTTCGACTGCGTTATCTGAAGATGTACGAATCTTGAGTCATAAGTGCAAAAAAGGTCAGTGAGTATGTAAGCAATCCTATCTCTGTACGTATCTACCCTAGCAGGAGTTATTCGTTAATTGATAATTGAGATAAATGCCCCCTGGGGTGCTTTCCCGTCGACTTATCACATTTTTTTACCCTTAATACGTTTGTTTCGACTTCTTCTATATTCCACTCAACGAGTGTTGGTCAACACATTCTAACTGACGCCTCGCAATTCTTTCTTGTCTGTTTGGGTGTGTTCTTTCAAATAAATGCACTTCAGTTCCCACAACTTTTTTCTATAACGTCCTCTTACCCCGGCAATTTTATATCTGTCGATCTTATATCAGTGTACAGACATGCATATAACGCGCGTGCGCACACACACAAACAAACACACATACATACATACATACATACATACATACATATATATATATATATATATATATATATATATATATATATATATATATGGGGTAATCCTTCGGTTAAGTGGCGTAAAATAAATTGCTCTACCCTGAACGGCGTAAAATCAATAAGAACAAAGTATATACGTTTATAGCAATTAAACATTATTTCAACGGGTAATGGTGGACTACGCAGCAAATAAATGCGTTAAAACAACGGGACTGTTCTTGTGCCGCTGGATCTAGAAAATGCTGCTGCTGAATAACGTCGCCGCGAGAGTAGATCCCCTGGTTGAGTTCCTCGATTTTAGCGTAAGCAGCCCAGCCAGCTGATAAATGTGGCTTCCAGGCAGAATATTTACCGCATAGTCGCTTCTTTCAGAGTCTCTACTCGCCGATCCGGCGCCTCATCTGGGAAACACATTCGCGAAACACGACTTGATACCGTCGAAAACCCAATGGCTAGTGCGACATTGGTCACGGTGATATTTATGATGAAAAAAAAGACATTTAAAGATATAAAACGACAGTTTATTTTACGCCGTTTAAGTGAAGCAGAACTTTGACCGATTATTTTACGTCGCTTAAGTGAAGGATTACGATATATATATATATATATATATATATATATATATATATATATATATATAATTCCTATGACCAACGAATATGTTCGATATTTTGTTTTCTTTTTTGTTTTCTTTTTTTGCTTAAAGTAACGCGTCATATGAAAGGAAACATTTCTTGCCATTACATACCTGTTATGTCAAACTGTTCGTTGAGAATGTGGATCTTTCCGCGTGGTGAACCTAAGATGAAAAAAAAAAGACGAGCATGCTGTCTATTCTTTTCTTGTATTGTCTTGGCTGAGGAGGAAGTGACGTAAGTCGTTAGTGATTGGTCAGCAGTGGCATTTATTTAATGAGTCCATTTGTTGCGTGCTTGGCGAATTTTTTTTTGTTTTTGGGTTTTGCTTCAGGATCGCCTGCCGAAATAGTACTATTTCGGTAGGGTCTCTTGGGCGAACAAGTTTGATGTTTCAAGACCCGAAACTTGTCATGACCTCAAGTCATAACATCACTGACGAGGCAATTCTGAGCACTCGTTTGAGTGTTTTCATGACATATGTATATATATATATATATATATATATATATATATATATATATATATATATATATATATATATATATCGTAATCCTTCGTGTATATATATATATATATATATATATATATACGTATGCATATATATATATATATATATATACACACGAAGGATTACGATATATATATATATATATATATATATATATATATATATATATATATATATATATATATATATCGTAATCCATCATATATATATATATAATAAAATAGGCAGCATATAATTTTATATTACAAAGAGTTAATCATACCTTGAATCAATTAGCAATATTAATGCAATTATTGGCGAAATCCCTTCGCTAGTAAACATAATTATAAGCATTATACTACTAATAATCCACTGAATGATGAGATCTTTATGTATAAAATGGATATGGTGTATTTTTTGTAATTCAGCTAGTACTTTCAAATGCTTCACGCATTCATCTTCGGGGTGTATTTTTTCCTTTAGAATCAAAACTGTAAAACGAAATAATTTTTTCCCGACCGAAAGATGTTTTTAAGAATGAGCTATTTATTAACGGCTATGTAGTGTTGGAGCGTGTAAATCGCAACGCTAAAGTTCAAATATTACAAGTAAGAATCTTTTGAATTTTTGAATTTGGAATTCTTTACTGTAGATCAATTGTTTTTCATGAACATAATAAAATAGGCAGCATATAATTTTATATTACAAAGAGTTAACCATACCTTGAATTCCTGAGAAAAAACTACTAAGAAATATCACTCTGTTAATTGAACTATCTACTTAGTTCATGTCATGTTAACTGAAAACACTTATAATTAAAAAAATCGTGGATTTACCAAATTACAAAATTCAAAAAATTCTCACTTGCTATAATCTCCAACTATTCAAATGTAATGTCAGTCGACATCTCCAGTTGCCTTGATGTATTCCTTCTCTTCATTTCCTCTATCACGCCTCTTTACTCTCGCTCCCACTCTCTGTAAACCCTTGCCTGCTAGTGGCATCCCGCCTTGCTTGGGGTGAAATGCTTAATATACGTACCTCTAATTTATGAGATATTTACAACTATTAGCGCGTGTTAGTGTGTGTGTGTGTGTGTGTGCGTACGCGCGTGTGTGCGTTTGGAAATGTGATCTGAGGAACCAGGAAAAAATCCCATTCCTGGGAAAATAAAATATAATTTATGGAACCTAATGTTTTTTTTTCTTTAATTTAACTATACATATATATATATATATATATATATATATATATATATATATATATATATATATATATATATATATATATATTCGGTTGGACATTAAAAAAAAAGTCCATACACCTCTAAGAAGATAGATGATGCTGAATGCAATACTGATAAGAATATAGCTTTAGATTGAAAAGACTATCTTAATTTTACGATGTGTTATGGCAACTTAAATTACTTGCATTTCTATTTGATTGTAAGGTACAATTGCAACCGATTAGAAATCAATCACATTATCCTTGGTAGTGATCTGAATCTCGTTCTTATATTCTCTGAAGTATTTTCTAAATACATGAAAAGAGACACCGTATATCATCGTCTTTTGAGGTTTGTGACAATGAGGACATTCTTGAATTTCTTGATAATGTTTTGAACTATTGGAACTGTCACTTAGAATTCTTTGGAAATGAATTTATTTTTTTTTAAGCTTATCACCCCAAGCAAGGTTGGAGGCCACTAGCACGCAAGGGGTTACAGAAGGTTTGGAGGAAGAGCAGATAGGAGTGGTAAAGGAGAGGATGTGGAGAAAGATAGTGGATCGATCAAGGCAAGGGGGTTACAGAAGATTTGGAGCGAGAGCAGATAGGAATGAAAGGTGAAAGGATGTGGAGAAGGGAAGTGAATCGATCAAGGCAACTGGAGATGTCGATTGACGTTACACTTAAATAGTTGGAGATTGTATTTGTCAGGGAAACAGGAATAAGGAAGGGAGTTCCACAGGCGAGATGTGCGAAACATGAAGCTATTGGAGTAAAAGAGACGTCTACATCTAACAGTTTCAACGGTGAAGGGGTGGGAACGGGATGCCAGCCTCGTAGGACGTTTAAATTCATGAGGCCTAGGAACCAGCGAAAGCAGCTCATCGGAGCAATTACCGTGAAAGCATTTGTAAAAAAGACAGAGCGAGGCAACGTTGCGTCTGTGAGAGAGCGAATGCAGACGAGATGACAGATCAGGGCCAATTACATTGCATATCCGTCTCTGGATCTTATCAAGAATCCTGAGGCAAACAGCAGGGGCTCCAGACCATATATGGCAGCAATACTCCATGCAAGGGCGAATGGTCGATTGATAGATTTGGAGAATCGATTCCGGGGAGACAAATTTCCTGGCTCTTGCGGTAGATGATGCAATTGACTCGATGTATTTGTTCCATCTTATATCAGCGACCAGCGTGAGACCGAGCAGCCGCAGAGAGGAGCTCTCGAGAAGTTGGTCTTCAGACATTCTAATGGGATGCAGGGATGGATCCTTGTGGTAGTTAATAGAGAGCAGTTTTGTTTTAGAGGCGTTAAAGTTAACCATCCATTTCTTGCCCAAGTTCACAACCGATTGGAGGTCCTTTTCTATTCGAACTGCAAAGTTAATTTTGTCAGCATCACTAGATTTGTGTTTGAGGCAGGAGTAAATTGTGGTGTCGTACGCATAGATGCCGACTTGGGAATCTATGGCGTCAGGAAGGTCGTTTATGAATACGAGGAAGAGAGTAGGGCCTAGGGTGGAGCCTTGAGGAACACCTCCGTTAGTGGGATAGGAGCTGGAGATGAATCCATTGAGAACGACCTTCAATTCACGATTTGACAGGAATGATTGTATTAGCAAACAATCGAATTTGTAGCCATTATCTTCATTCACAATAATTTACCTGATGTCTTCACCAAACTCCTTAATTTTAACCATAGCGACTGATTTCTTTTTCATGAGAAATGAAGATGGCTGATCATTTCCAGAAGAATACTATATTGCAGTTCGTTAAAAACAAAGAAACAGTTCTGAACTGTTACGTAATGTCAGTCTTCCTATAAGGCAGTGAATGCTGAACAATCCCCTCACAGATGAAGAAGTGACTTGAAGCAACCAAAATGTGGTTCGACAGAAGGTTGTGGATAAAATGGAGCGAACATGCTAGCAAACGACGAAGTTTTAGAGAAAATGGAAACAAAAAGGCCTCTAATACTTACAAACAGGGAAAGACAGTTGAAATTTCTAGACCACATAAAGGGCTTGAAAAATTTGATACTCACATGAAGGCAAGTGGGATAGAGGAAAATAAAGCATAACCTACCTAGCGAGATTGGGTAAATGGATGGCGGAGCAAGACTTAGAAGAGACCAAATTTATTAAGAGCTACAAAGGACAGGAAATTGTGGAGAGCCATGATCGCTTAAGTCCTGAAGGTACATGGTACTTGGAAGAAGAAGTATCGCACTAAACTTGTTTATATTCATTTTAATGTTGTTGAGGAATGTAAGAGAAAAAAAAACTCAAGTGTCTTCCTGTATTGTTCATTTCCGGTTTGTAAAGTAGTGGTAGGTATAATTTTGAACATGCCTTTGGGATCAAATTGCAAATAATACGTCGATGAAATTTAGTTTTTATCCATATTCTTCATTCTTCTCCAAAAAGATTTTCTTATTTGCTTCTTTCTTTTTTTGCCACTTGGGAATACCAAGTGATGTAAAGTTCGGATGAGCGGGTGGTGTAATAGATAATGGCTCGGAATTGTTAATCGGCGAGCCGGGTTCCATTTCCAAAAAGATTTTCTTATTTGCTTCTTTCTTTTTTTTCCACTTGTGAATACTAAGTGATGTAAAGTTCGGATGTGCGGGTGGTGTAATAGATAATGGCTCGGAATTGTTAATCGGCGAGCCGGGTTCCATTTCCAAAAAGATTTTCTTATTTGCTTCTTTCTTTTTTTTCCACTTGGGAATACCAAGTGATGTAAAGTTCGGATGTGCGGGTGGTATAATAGATAATAGCTCGGAACTGTTAAACGGGGAGCCGGGTTCCATTTCCAAAAATATTTCCTTATTTTATACGAGTGGACCAGTCTATTCAAATAGTACAAACGTTGTCATTCCGAAAGTTATGTGTTAGATGTCAAGATTCATGTAGAAGTGTCTTTAACCAAGCGGCTTACGGCTACATCATTTGGGAACAGCACTTCCGTACATTAGACGAAGTTAAGCAACGTCAAGCTTAGATGTGTCACTGCTTGGAAATACCATGTGCTTTAAGATTTGATGTGCGGGTGGTGTAATGGATAACATCTCGGAATTGTTCATCGGAAAAACGGGTTCCAGTTTCAGTCGAATTCGTTATATTCACTTACGCGCAAAAACCCTTGGCAAAGCTAGGAATCCACCACTTGGGTGATTAGTAAACCATTATTATCTTTAAAAAAAAATGTAAAAATTAAATTTAAGACTATTTTCTGGCTTTAAATAACCTGCAATGGTTTGATAAGCCGTAAAAACGAATCAATCATTCTTATGAAAGGTGAAACTAATTTCCGTGAAACTCACAATAGAGCTAAGATAAGCGAATATTTTATTTATTATTATTATTATTATTTCTCCTATTCATATATTTACGAAACATAGTTTAGTTCGACGTAAAGCCACCTCTTGGGTGATTAGTAAGACTTGTCTCATTAAACCATTATTATCTTCAAAAAATAAAATATTACAATATTTTCTGGCTTTAAATAAACTGTAATGTGTTGATAAGCCGTAAAAAACGAACCAATGAATTTTTCTTTATATTCCAATTCGAGTCAGAAAAACCTCTTTAATGAAAATATTTTTTAAAATCACAATGGGTGTTAATAATTTTCAGCTTGAAATTAATTGGTTTAAACTGAAACCTAAATATACACCAGTATTTCCTCACAGACACAAAAAAATGAAAAACAAAAAAAGTATGACGATGCCGATTTCCAAACCAAATAGTAAATGATTTCGTATTAGTAAGTTTTGGTAAAAACTAATTGGACAAATCTCTTGAAGTTCCTTTTTAGCAACGAACCTTCTTTCATGATCAAACATATTCTTGCAAAGTTAATCGCAACATGGCTGTTCGAACATAGATGATATCCTAACACTGATTCATACGAATTATTAAGTTTTATTTCATTCAAAAGTCTCTATAGCCTTTCTATCTTTTAATTAAAAAAAAATGTTTTCAAACTGTGTATTCAGTTTCCAGTTTCGAAAATAAAAGGACGATAGAAATGTTTCCACCCACTTAATATGAATCAATTATGTTGTTATGTTTTCATAAGTAATTTTATTTGTGTTCAATATTGCTTGTCCTTCTTTCCATTTATTGTTTAATAAAATACAAATTCGCCTTTTCAAAAGAATCGTGGGAATCACCTTCAATAATTTAACTGGTCTTTCAGGAAATTAATTAATAGCTTTTTCTTGTTTCCTTTTTTTAATTACAAACACATTATAACCATTAACCTACCTCATAAAACACGAACAATACTTATGCAATTAACAAATAAAATAAAAACTATTAATAAAAGGAACATGATTTTTTTTAACTGCGAAAAAAAGAAAAGAATGCAGGAAGGTACAATTCGATATATCGCCACAGTTTACGTTATTTACATTGTTCGAACTGTTAGCTAACTGCTAACCCTAACCCTAACCCTAACCCCGCTCAGGCCTTCTTCAGGTGATGAAAATTTTGAACAGAAACCTTTATTTCATCCACCAGGGTAAATTGTTCTGGTTCCACGTGCCATGCCGCTCCCGGATGTTTCAGTCATCTCCCTTTAACTCAACTCTCCAAGCCTTTGTTCACCACTGCAGTAGCCAGGTACTGAACTCACAACTCTTTGGGTCAAGTCACTGGATCAAACAAACGCTTTATTTTTGTGCCCTGCAGGATATTAGTGTCTGAATTTTGGGGACTTATAAACCTCAGTAACCCTTTTTTACCAAATCTCATATTGCAATTTTGTTGTTATTATTGCTTTTCTCTTTATTACTGGTTCCCATATTGTATTCATTTCTATGCTTAACCGGCTTAGGAGATTTTTGTGGCCTAGCATATGTGCTGATTCCTTAAGTTTTCGTATTTTCCAATCATGTTCTCTATTATTTCAACCTCATCCCACAGGGGGCGCTGATATCCCTTTTCCCTCCATATATGACCAACTACGCCTGATTTTTGATGTTCTTACAGCCTTATCTTAAGAGGGCGGTCTGTTTCTTCTTTATATTTCTTACGACAGCTGCACAGGATGACGTATACACAGTTTTTAGTTATGTTCTCCTCTATAAGGTGTCTTACTCTGAAGAGGTATCTGCGAAATGTCGAACCACTTTTGAAGGTCTTCCTGATGTTATACAGACTAAGGATCTTTTGTATTTTCTCAGATAATCCCTTCACATAAGGTAGGCAAACCGAAGCTATTATCTGAGTGTTGTTATTCTCTTGTACACCTCTATCCCAGTTTGTCGGAGCAGCTTTCATGTACCCAGGGTATTTGTTACGATGTATAGTACTTACCATTTCTTGTTCATATATCTCTGGGTCGCCACTTAGGATGTTTGTTCGATGTTGTAAGCAGCGGAGGATCCCATTCTTTACACTGTATGGATGGTGGGAATATAGACAGATATATATATATATATAGAGAGAGAGAGAGAGAGAGAGAGACAGACAGACAGAGAGACAGAGAGAGAGACAGACAGACAGAGATAGACAGACAGACAGAGAGAGCGACAAAATGGACATCAAGACAGTGGAAAAGAATTGGAAGAAGGACAAAGGCGAAATGGTGTGACAATCTGAACCGATATCGAAGCCACACATTGCCCAGAGATAGGAAGTAGTGAAAGTCAACTCGATAGGAGTTCCTCCAACAGGAGTAAGAAGGTGCTGTATTTGGGCGTGGGCGTTGGACTAACAACTCTATATTCGTACCATTCTTCAAGAAAAGTGAATTTATATATTCAATAATAAAATATGAATAAAAACGAGCAGTAATTAATATAACATACCTTACAAAACGACAATAATATCATTGTCTGATATTAAGTTTATGCAAACGTTCCCAAAAGAGGCAGTCTTGCAGCAGGTAGTCACAGACTTCTTTACGTCCAACACACCTGATTTTTATCGCGAGGTCATTGCCCAGCTGGAGGAAAGTTGGCAAAAGTTCTGGATGGAGATGGCGATTAAACGTATGTCAGATTTGCTGTATACCTTTTTTCTAATAAATCAAAAACGATAAGGACTTTTTTGGTTACCTTGTATTAATTACTGAATATTCGTTTCTGACACACAACACTAATAAATTATGTTTAATTTATTGTTATAACCGCTCTGAAATTCCATAAATTTTTATGCTCCAGTCCGCACTGAATCAACATTCCGAAAGCTATGGCTTTCCACAGCATAACATTAATTTGAAGTTATATTATTAATCCTGACTATGTAACAAAATCACTTGAGGTAACACATCTTCTGTCAGTTTTTGAAGGACGGTGGTACATCAACACTTTTTTTAAAATCAATTTACCCTAATCAGGTTATAAAGCCACTAAGACACAATGGGTTACTGAATGTTAAAGAGTCGGTGAAAAAACATTATTAAAGAGAGGGGACAATAAAAGTAGATTTTTGAAGATCAAAGTTGATTGGAAAGCAAGAAGCCAGAAGTTGCTAGCATAGAACTTATGGTCACATGTTGCAATTTTACCTGTAAAATGATGAGACCTAACTTACAATCTAGTCCGGTGATTAATGACGAGGCACCAAAGAGGAAAGATTATCAGAACAATTGCCATGAAAATATTTATGGAAAAGGACTATTTTCTTTTTGATTTTCCCGGAGATAATACTGATTTACTGATACAAGTACTACTAATTAACCCATAGATGGAGGAGAAGAGGTGCATTCATACATATCCCAAGAGTATTTGCGCGTAAGCGAATATAATGAACTCGACTGGAACTGGAACTCGGCTCTCCGATTTCTAATTCCGTGCCTTTATCCATTACACCAACCGCAGATCCAAGCTTACAGCACTTGGTATTTCCAAGCGGGCACCTATCTAGGGAACGACCAAGCTTCTCGACATTGCTTAACTTCGATGAGACGTACAAAAACCGTGAGATGGCCGAAAGCTTGATATTAACATTCGGCCAAGCGAATATATATGTATTGCATTTAGCATGAAACTGACTGTCGCTCTGGGTGTTGACTTCAATGCCCATTTAAGACATTTAGGTTACTAACACACAAAAAAGAGAATGGCTAATATCGAAAATATTTAACATCGAAAAACATAAGAAAGATTAATTCCTTTTAATAATATGTGGAAATATTCACTCTTTGCCTAAGCATAATATTTTTTTTTTAAATCCACATTACAACCAAAAACGTTTGCGGTTTATCTCTTGTTTTTATTATACACTCTTTTCTCTCGTTGGAACTACTATAACCTCTTCCCCTCTCTCTCTCTCTCTCTCTCTCTCTCTCTCTCTATATATATATATATATATATATATATATATATATATATATATATATATATATATATACATCGTATGAAAGCACGTGCGATAACCTGTCCTCGTCATCCGCCAACCAGGGGAGGTAACACAGAGTATTGTTTTTGTATACGTGTCAGACAGGGTATTGTTTTTGTATACGTGCCAATCTCTTGTGATTTTTTTTTACAACTGCAACTGTGTGTTAAAATACACAATGTGCTCGTAGCGACCATTATTAATGATATAAAATTGAAGTTTAAAAAAATGTGTTTTATGTCGAAGGTAGCATTGAGTTGTGAGCATGATTTTATTTAACTTTATTTATTTTGGATCCAACTCGATGTCTGCTGAGCTGTGGTCTTTAGACGATACGGAGCACGCTTTAGGTTCAAAAGGAAGGAAACGTTTGACCGTCCAAGGAATCCACGGCACCCAACCTCAATAGGTATCACATGACATGTCCATCCCTTTTCAACGCAATCGGATTGCAGCGATTCGTAGCGGTTTTTCTTTCCCTCGTGCGCCTCCACGATGTTCTCCTCCCAGTGAACCGTTAATTCTGTTAGGAGGACACACTGCTTTGAATCAGACCACGTTACAATGTCAGGGCCTGCGCCTGTCTGAATGATGTGTACCGGAAATTGCAGAGGTGATCTAAGATCAACACCCTCCACTCACGAGCTTCACTCAGTAGTCTCATGTTGAGTGTTATTTGGGTTTTTCGCACAGGGCGTTCACCTTCCTTGTGAAAACGGATTTTAGGTTCTCTGGTCGTTACAGGCTGTTTGTTGACTGCTTCACACCGTGTCCTGACTAAGCCCATGACCACTTCCAGCATTTTGTTATGACAACACGTGTACATCTGCAGTGATTGTGGGCATAGAGAGAGCATGTGATGTAAAGTGTCTTGAGCACTTTGACATAATGTGCCTGCATCAGTGTCAGTGTACCCCCACAGTTTGGAGTTGGTTGTATTTGGTAGGAGATCATAGGTAGATCCCAAGTTGCATAATATTGCCAATGATCCATTGCAATCAGGGTATTCCATGATAGCTTCACTGGATCAATATTACACCATGTAGTCCAAGCACATTGTTTACATTGAGAAACAGCAATAGCTGTTCGGTGATCTTCCTAGAAATTCCTGATTTCTTCAATCACCATGTCTAGTTTACCCTTTGGACCCTGTTTGGAGAAAAACCAGTTGCTCGTAATGCCCAGGCCAGATCCATTGGTTTGGGTCGGCCCCATAATCTCCTTGGTTCCCAGGCTAGATTCTGCTTCTTGGGTGGCTTCTACTGCCGACCATTTGATGCCAGTTTTGATATCTGGCCGTAACCTGCCGACGAATTCATAGGCTGAGTCCCTCATCATAATGTGAAGGCGTACCTTCCCGACCTTGAATTCATCCACCAATGAGGAAATGGGAAGTTGCAGGTTTCCCGCATTGGTATATAGAGTCCCACCGTGGAGAAGCAGGGGTTAACTCCAAGCCACATACACAGGTACTTGAGTAATATCACACACATACAACAGCCACAAAATCGGGGCAGCAAACCAAGCTTTCAGTTAGCCGGGCAGATGGGTTCTGTCGATGGATTCAAGTTCATCTAGTACCACTTTCTGTGCCACTTTAACTCGGTGCCAATCAGTCAGTAGACATTCATACAGCCATCCGAGGCTCTTCACTGGCTTCTCTTTGACTGTCATCCCCAATGTAGAAGTGAATGTCTCTGACACAGCCTGTGAGTAATGATAAGCTCCGGCTTTTCGTGTGCTTAACCTTCATTCTCGCCAACGGCAAGAGCTTATGGTAGCGATGCAGCAGTTCATCGGTACCGACCTTAGACGGGACCGGAATGGTAATGTCATCCACGAACGCTCCGGAATGAGGAAGGACCATTTGTTCCTTAGTTAACACTCCATTTGCTGTGTCCGCTGCCCCCCGTAATATGAGGTCTATGGACATAATGAAAAGAAGTGGTGAAATCACCAAAATCCCATCGGGATGCTAACTTCGAGGGCTTGCTAGTGATCGGTCTGACATGATTTGATTTAAGACATAATATCATATATAAAATAGTATTAGTTTGATTTGAAAATAATGTCCGATTTTAGAATAAGCCTTTTTAAATGTGTTCTAATATATTATTATAATAGTTTCACAAAAAAATATATTATTCATTCCTAAGCGTCGTCTTTGTTAATTTTATACCAAATCCGTTCAGAATTTAAGTTAAAACATTAAATAACCCTCAACTTGAACATGAAAAAAGAGGGGATGCGTTTACCTTTTTTGCATGTGTTCAAGCTTGATCATAATGCATCTCAAACTGCTGTCAACATTAACAGAGCATGGAGTGAGGGATCCTCTTGTGATCGAACAGTACCATGCTGGTGTTCTGAAAGTTCCGCAGTGGGGATACGAGTCTTGAAGATCAAGGTGGTAGAGGGCATATTATCATTATCTGTAAACAGTAGTTGAATAAAACACACGCGAAATTTTCAGAGAAATATCTCAGGTAATGGGTTTAAAAAATAGGGGAAAATCTCAAGAAAATTGACAAGGTGAAGAAACTCCATAAATGAGTTCTCCATGAACTCAGTGAAAGTCAATGAATTCGAGGTTTTCACGTGTGTTCAATTCTGCAAAATTCGAATGGTCAATTGCTTGATCAAATGATGACTTGTGATGAGAAATGACAACCGTAAATGATTGATTCAGTGGATCCATCATGACGAAGAACACAAAGACTTTCCAAAACCGAAATTGAACCAAGATTATATTGATTGTCTAGTGATCCATTCCAGCTGCCTGGAAGCTAACGAGGGCATCACTACCAGTAATTGAATGAAGTACATTCAGATAAGCAAAATGCGACCGGCGTTGGTTAATCGACGGGGTCCAATTCTGTTTCATGACAACGCTCGGACACGATAACACTGCAGAATCTCACCCACGTATGACACAAGACTTTACCGCATCCACTGATCTCTTGACAACTGACGACCATCTTTTCATGCATCCTGACAATCTTTAAGCCAAAAATATTTACAAAGATGCAAAAGTTGCATTCAGAGATTTCTTAGTGTCCAAATCTTTAGAGTTTTATCGTAAAGACATGAACAACCTTGTAACTCGATGGCAGAAATATGTAGATATTCAGGGTTCCTATTTTAACTGATTTAAACATTGTTTAAATGTATTAATTCAGGAATAAATGCTGATTCTAAAATCGGACATTATTTTCCGAACAGACTAATACTTTTCAATATTTCTTTACTGACAAAACCCTAAAATTTCTATAGCTTGATAAGGATTGATTTTCTTATAGCTTCTCTCTTGACCCGGGATATAGCGGTGCGATAAATCTCGTCAACTTTCACTTCTAAGACAATTCAAAATTACTTAAATTGTACGTGTAGATATTACTATCAAAGAGTGTCTATATCGAAATAATTTATTTGGTTTAATTTCAAATATAGAAACTTAAATTGACATCAAAACCAGTGAAATGCATAAAAACGTGCTGTCATTCAAAAAGTGAATGGGTTAATTCTGACTGGAAAAAATCATTTTCAAGTTCCAAAAATCTTTTTCCAAGTACGCGAATGAACGAGAAAACAGCTTAATTCATGATTTAGCGAAAAATATAATATAATAAATAGTAAATCATTTAGTGACAACTACATTAAGAGAATGAATTTGAAGAGATGGAAATGAAAATTCGAAAAATGTAAAAAAATATACTCTATCAAGGCATACTGCAAATATAGAAAAATCTGTACATTTTTCAGCAGAATAGTGTAGACTCTCATACATCGAAGTCCATCATAAATTCTTTAAAAGAAAAAGGCATCATAGATTTTGAAAAATGGCCAAGTCAGTTTACTGACTTGAATATTAGACAAAAATGTTAGAATATACTGAAGAGGAAAGTGAATGGTAAATCTCCAGAGACTTCAAAAGTCTTTGTGAGATCAAGAAGACGAAATGAGCAAATAGTGATCTTGCCATTATTTTTTTTATATATTTTTCCTCATTACTGGAAAGGACTTTGGCTGTTATAAGAAATAAAGGCGTTAGTATGAAGCTCTAGGTATTTTTTATCATTATAATGTGTACAAGTAGTACCCGAGATAATTTCACGATTTTGCTTTTTGAATTTTCTGACGAATCATAATTCTTAAGTTAATAAGCTCCTTGGGAGTTTCTACGAAAATAAAATACAAGAAAAAATTGCCCTTTTGCATCATTAAATATTTTACCTTAGCAATTCTGAAAAAATATTGCAATAACGATCATAATTATGAACGTAGAGTCCATTTCGACATGGTGTAATGAGACAAGCTTGTCTCACTAGATCAATTATGACTGAGTAGTGAGTTCGATCCTGCCTGAGTGTCACATTTTCGAACTTATGCCACATCTAAGCTACGCCAAGAAAATCATTTTGGGATACTTCGACGTGGGGCAATGGTTAGCACGCTTTTCTCACTAAATCAGTTACGACGGAATAATGAGTTCGATCCTCAGTGGGTGTCCTTTACGTTCAGCCTTGTGCCAGGTCAAATCTAAGCATAGAAAACCTTGGGCAACTCAGCGTGGTGTAATGTTTAGCAAGTTTGTCTCGCTAGAATGATAATATTAGGTTGGTGCAAAAATAATGTCGTTTTTTGACGTTCAACTTCATGTGAGAAAACGACATAATTTTTACACCAACCTAATAGCTGAGTAATAAGCCACGCTTAGAAAATCTCCATAATTATGAATGTAGGTCATTTATTTAAAGAAGAAAGAGGGTACAAATGAAAATATTTAAAGTTGATAAGGTTTTCTATTCCACTAAAGCAGACTTTAAACGGATGATAACTTTAATGCTTTTTTCTTTCTTTCTCACTCTCACTGAAACCAAATAACGTCTCTGATTATTCTTTTCCGTCTTTCCTTGCTATTAAAACCGAAATACCCATTATTTATTAAATATTGGAAGGGCGTAAGTATTAGAATTATAACATGAATACTTTTTGAAAACTTGTTTAATTCATTTAATTATTAACTTTATTTTTATTTATTTAAATTATGAACTGTCTAAAGATTATCACCCGCTTGATTTTTTTGATTTTTTAAAAAATCAATCTTACATAATAAAATAGTAAAAAAAAAATGCTGAAGATTAATATGTTCTTTGATAAGTCACTTATATTGTGGATTAAATCTAGAAGCATAATTTTAAATCATATAATTTATAATGCACTTAACACTGTGTCTAAAACATTTTCTCAAGGCTGGGTATGCTTATGTAAGCTATTGACTATGAATTGCTGTAGTCATTCGTTTTCATGTTTTACAAAACCCATCCACCCAACACCTAGGAATTACAGCTGAAAATTTCGGGGGGACCTCCTCCTCCTCCTCCTCCTCCTCCTCTTCCTCTTCTGTTTTTCTTCCCCCTCCACCTCTTCTCCATTATAACAGCGCATTAGACACTGAAAAATACTTATATAAATACAATTGTTAAGTGTGTCTTATTGCCACCAAGTAATATGCCCAATATGGAACCACGCAATAGATTGGTGAACAGATTTTTTTCTATATGCCACGTTCCTTCAAAACATAGGCGATCATGGCTCTCCACAATATCTCGGGTGGCTTTTCGCAGCTCATTTCCATTTTCTAGGCCCCCACCCCATCCATTCACACAAACTCGTCAAGAAAGTGGCTTACTGCCTTCCCCTATCTCTCTTGTCCTCAGTATTCCTCGTGAGGATTACGTTTTCCAAGTCCTCCTTCCTCATTATGCGTCCAAGGAATTTCAGCTGTCTTTTCCTAATTTTGAGTAGACGTTTTCTTCCTTTTGCCCTTTTTTTAATACTTCCTTGTTACTTACTCATTCATTTGAAAATCCTCAGTATCCTTCGGTAGAACCACATTTCTGCTCCTTCTCGATTTTCCTCATCCTTGGGGTTGTCCACCATTCACTGGCATATAAGAAAATGGATAGTACTTAGTAATCCAGCACTCTTTTCTTTGTTTCTAACGACATTTTTTACACTCCCAAATATACAGTCGTAGATAGGGAGACATTGGAAAATGTAAAAAGGGAGATGAGTAGGTTTAATGTCAACATTTTAGGTGTATGTGAAACTAGGTGGCCAAACAACGGAGATTTTGTCAGTGACAACTACAGGATTACATATGCAGCCGGGGAGAAAATTGAAAAAAAGAGTTCGATTAATACTAGATAAAGGCATCAAGAAATGCGTTCTGGGATACTGTTAGTTATCTGAAAGAATTTTTGTAGTTAAACTGAAAAGAAAGCCTTTGGACATATCTATTATAATAGTGTATGCACCGACAGCGCAAAGTACGGAAGAAGAAATCAAATCTTTCTACTCCATGCTAGACAACGCCAAGGCTCAGTGCAAATCACAAAAAAATTATAATTATCATGGAAGACCTGAATACCAAAGTAGACAAGAAGAGGGAAGGGGAAATAGTTGGCAAAATCGGACTCGGGACCCGCAACGAACGCGGAGAAAAAATGGGTCCAATGATCCACGGCTAATGACCAGGTAATAGCCAACACCTGGTTCGGAGTACATCCAAGATGATTATGGACATGAAGAAGCCCGGGGGGATATATTAAAAGCCAAATCGACTACATAACCATCAAGGTTCAGGAATGCAGTTGTTCATTGCAAAACCTATCCAAGTGCCGACTGCGGAAGCGACCACCTCCCTGATATATATAAACTAAGAGTAAAACTACGGAAACTGAAGAAGCCTAACGCAGTATCCAAATTGCAATACCACAAAAGGGACAAAATAGAAATGGGAACTCGAAATGGGACACGCTAAGAGAAGATTTAGTGACATCAGCAAACGACATCATCCCAAAGGAAAATGGACGACGAAGAAAAAAACGAATGGATCACAAATGAGATGTTCAACGAGATGTAAAGAAGACAGAAAGCAATGTCAAAACATGGAACGGAATACAGAAAACTACACAACGAAATAAGAAACAAGTGTAGGCAGTCTAAAGAAGAATGGCTCAACGAAAAATGTGCAGAAATAGAGAGAATGATTATCACATATAAAGGAGATATGCATAAAAATAAGTGAACTAACAGGAGAGAAGACATGCTCATCAACTGATTGCATAAAATCCAAAGACGGAACGCTCATATTGGAGAAAGAAAAAAAAATTCAGCACCGGAACGAATACATTGGAGATCTTTTCTACGACGAATGAGAATAGTCGGCAATACACAAATACTGACGGACCGGAAATATTAAAAACTGAAATGGAAGCTGCACTGGCCAAGTTGAACAGAAGCAAAGCGGTAGGGCCAGACGGAATTGTAATAGAGATCTTTACAGCCTTAGACGATTCTGGCATAGACAAGATTACAGGAATAATAAATGAAATCAACAACAGTGGTGATATACCGGAAGACCTAAGCTGATCTATTTTCATAGCACTGCCTAAGAAACCAGGCGCAAACGAATGTGGACTCCACCGAACAATCAACCTAATGAGCCACATGACAAAACTCATGATCCGAATTCTGATTAATAGGCTAGAGATAGGACAAGAACAGTGCGGGTTCGTCAAATACACTGGAACAAGGAACGCGATATTTATGTTCAGAATGTTTTCTGAAAGAGTAGTACAAATGCAGATTTTATAGACTATGCAAAGGCGTTCGAGAAATACGCCACAAAGATCTGTTACAACTGCTTGGTAACCTTGACATATTCGGGAAAGTCATTAGAATAAGCTAAAAATCTATACTGGCAACAAACCGCCTGCATGCGGATACAAAATGAGTTCAGCGGATATACAAAAAAAAGAAAGGGTGTAAGACAAAGATGTGTCTTCTCACCGGACTTATTCAACCTACTAAGCGAAGAAGTTCTGAGAGAACTGGATATCCTACCAGGATTCATCATTGGTGACCACAATCTTAACAATATAAGATATGCAAATGACACAGTGCTGATAGCAGATACAAAAAGGAAACTACAAATCCTCCTACAGAAGGTAGCGCAGAAGATCGTGAAGAAGGGACTAAGCATAAACTACGAGAAGACACAATGTATGGTCATCAACAAAAAGATGAGCCCAAAATGCAAATTACAGGTCGGAGATACTAAAGTCAAGCAGGTACAGAAATTTAAATATATGGAAAATATTCTAACAAAGAATGGAAAGTGCGACACTGAAATCATAAGACATATTAGGACGACTAAAGACATTCCAAAAACTAAGCCGAGTATTAAGAGACAAGAAAGTTTCGTTGGAAACAAAGAAAAGAGTACTGGAGGGTTATATGATATCTGTCCTTCCGTATGGCAGCGAATGCTGGACAATCTCCTCAAAGAAGAAGAGACTCGAAGCAACAGAAATGTGGTTCTACAGAAGGATGCCGAGGATACCATGGGCCGAACATGTGAGCAACGACGAGGTTTTGGAGAGAATAGAAACAAAGAGGAAACTTATACTTAACACCAGGAAGAGGCAGTTGAAATTTCTGGGACACGTAATGAGGAAGGAGGGCTTGGAAAATCTGGTACTCACTGGACAGAGTTTGGGAGAAATAACAAAAAGACAAAACTTATTGATGGCTACAAGGGACAGGAGGTTGTGGAGGGCCTGAAGAGTACGAAACACAAAAGAAGAAGACAGAGAAAGACCGAAAGAGCAATTGTGTGTGCGGGAGGGTGTTTGTGTCCGTGCATGCGTGCGCGTGTGTGTTGTGTGTGTGTGTGTGTGTGTGTGTGTGTGTGTGTGTGTGTGTGTGTGTGTGTGTGTGCTTTTGTGTCTTTCTGTATCTGTGTGTTCGTGATCGTGTGGGGGTGCGTACATGTGCGTGTGCGTAATGTGTATCGGTGCGTGCGTGTGTAGGGGAGTTGCGTGCGTGTATGTGTGTGTTGTTGCGTGGGTGTGTATAATGTGTATGCGTGCGTTCATAGCTCTGTGTGTGTGTGCGTGTGTGTGTATGTGTGTGCGATATGAATGTCGAGATATTTGAAAACTATTAGTCACACCCACATTCCATCTACTTGTACGGTTTTTTTTCTTCCTTTAGCCGACATCTTAGAATAGTGATTACAGAGTACAGTTATTAGGGCGTGCTTTTGGGGGGGGATCTTTTTTTCTTCGCGGGTAAAAAAATTAAAAAAATACGACAAATTAGAATGAAAATAAAGCCAGACCATTTTAATTAAAAACTAATTTCGGAAAAAGAAAATCCGAAATAAATTACGTGTGTACTCTTTTAATTAATTGTATTCAGCTTGACTCAAAAACTCTAATATAGAAACCCATTTCTCTTTCATAGGATCCAACCTTTTCATTGCCAGTTTCTCTCGATCTACAGACAAATCGTTTTTATTGCACGTTTATGAGAAACGGTAGAAGAGTCTTAGTTCAATGGAATTCATGAGTTCTTTGATGTTTTGTGACAGACCCTATAAGCTACATAATGGCAAAAATAACACATTTAGAACCTAATACACATTTTACAAGTGTAATTATTTTCATTTTATAACTTGTTTGTTCTCTCTCTCTCTCTCTTTCTCTCTCTCTCTCTCTCTCTCTCTCTCTCTATATATATATATATATATATATATATATATATATATATATCCGATGCGATGAGAACGAAAGTAATATATAAATTCCAACGTTCACAGCGTTAATTCAAAAAAGAGCTCGATACAGGTAGTAGAGCGATAATTATTTATTTATTATAATTTTATCATACAGACAAAACCATTTCACTCACAACAAAGATGCAACTTTGTTTCAGTGCATTTTAACTGCACATCTACGGGTGAGGGTCGAAAATGCTTATGAACGATCCTGTTTGTAGGCAAGCCTGAATGTAAAACGTCACTTCCTATTTTCCATTTTTTTGAGAAGAAAAATGTACATACAAAATATACATAAAGTATCTGAGTGAAACAATAGTGGTTGTTGATAGCAGTTTGGTGGTGGGTGGACCGTTGTGGTTAATGTTGATTGGTGTGTGGACATTTACAAACAGGATCGTTCATAACCATTTCCGACCCTCACCCGTAGATGTGCAGTTAAAATGCACTGAAACCAAGTTGCATCTTTGTTGTGAGTAAAATGGTTTTGTCTATATGATAAAATTATAATAAATAAATATATATATATATATATATATATATATATATATAGTCCACGTATTCTTCTTCTTCTTCTTCTTCTATGTACCGTGTCCATTCAGGTCGTTATCGTTTGTGGCTCTCCACAAGTCTCTCTCGTTTGTACTTCTAAATATTTTTGTTATCTCTCCTAAATTCTATTTTACCATTCATTTACTCAAGCTGGCTAGTTAGGTTATGCGTTGTTTTCCTCAGCCCAACTTGACTTCAATGTCCTGTGAGCATCAACTTTACCAAGCCTTCTTTCCTCATTATGTTCCCTAGAAATTTCAACTGTGTCTTTGTTATGTTAAGTATGTCTCCTTTTTGGTTACATTTTCTCCAAAGTTTTATTGTTGCCCATATCTTCAGTCCATGCTATTCTCAGCCTCCTTCTGTAGAACCACATCTCTGTTTCTTCAAGAACCTGCTTTATCTGTGATAAGATTGTCCAGCATTTATTGCCATATAGAAGGACTGATATTACATAACAGTTCAGTAGTCTTTTCTTTGTTTATAACGAAATTTTCCTATCTCTTAATACTTTGCTTAGCTTTTGGAAGGCGTCTTCCGTTATCCTATTGCGCTTTCGAATTTTAATGTCGCACTTCCCCTCCTCTGTTTAGTCCTTTCCTCTCATTTTCCTTCTCTACCTTCTGTAGATGTTCTTGCAGTTTCATTTCTGTATCCGCTATCAACACCGATTCATCTGCTCTGCATATCTTATGTTGTTGAGATTGTAGGACATTTAATTCTCTGTGAATCCCCTCACTGTATAGCAGGGCCAGTGCAAGTGTCTCGTGCTCGCGGAATTTACGTACACCCCCAATCTATGATATGCCCCCCTTTCTACTAAATCTCAATTTTTATTAATAATAAAATAGAAATTTTAATGTAACCAAATTATGTACAATAATGGATCATATGCAATATCGGTGAACAATTCTACTAAAAATGAAAAAATACAATATATCTAAATACAAATTAGAGACATGTCATAATAGATCATTCCATCTTAAATAATTAGAGACATGTCATAATAGATAATTTCATCTTAAATAATTAGAGACATGTCATAATAGATCATTCCATCTTAAATAATTAGAGACATGTCATAATAGATAATTTCATCTTAAATAATTAGAGACATGTCATAATAGATAATTTCATCTTAAATAATTAGAGACATGTTATAATAGATCATTCCATCTTAAATAATTAGAGACATGTCATAATAGATAATTCCATCTTAAATAATTAGAGACATGTCATAATAGATAATTTCATCTTAAATAATTAGAGACATGTCATAATAGATCATTCCATCTTAAATAATTAGAGACATGTCATAATAGATAATTTCATCTTAAATAATTAGAGACATGTCATAATAGATAATTTCATCTTAAATAATTAGACATGTCATAATAGATAATTCCATCTTAAATAATTAGAGACATGTCATAATAGATAATTTCATCTTAAATAATTAGAGACATGTCATAATAGATAATTTCATCTTAAATAAATCAACAATGTTTTGCGGCAATTTTAACATCAACTTAAAATTTTTCTTGTTAAAAAATTTAATAATTTTAACTTATTCAACATTATGGATAAAAATATACTGAATTTTTCGAAACTCTATCTAAACATTTCAAGAAAACTATATAAACATTTTCAAGTTTATATAGTGTTTTTCGAAACGTAACATGAGGAAAACAAATTCATGGATTTGGACAAAAGCCCCCAAAATAACGACAAAATCTGCGAAATTTTTTCATCCTTTAATGGTCAGTTTTTCTTAGTTTAACTTGTAATGCAGTGAAACCGCGGTTCATGAATTTAATTTGTTCCTGAAGGCCCTTCATAACCCGAAATGTTACGAAGGGCACTCGGGAAATGTTCGTAAACCGAAACTATTTTTCCAATAGGAATCAACGTAGAGAGAAAATGTCACAGTACAATAAAATTGGAAAAGGAAAGCACGGTCCAACATACGAATGTATACAACACGGCGGTCGACTCAGAATATATTCCTTTCGCGTTAACTCGGTTCGGCAATGTTATTCGAGAACCGAATTGTTCTTCGATAACCGAGGCATTTTCATCTCGAATTTTCTGTTCAAAAACTGATTTGTTCGACATGTGAAAAGTTCGAGGTTGCACTGTATATATAAATGTTGGTAACAAACAAAAGTTGATAAAATAGATATGGCCATAAAGCATTACTCAGGACTCCCAATTAAGCTTGTTCCACACACCCCTCCCACACACAGAAACAGGGGGTTTGGGGTTAGACGCACCGGCCCTATTGTATAGGTTGAATAAGTTCGATGAGAAGACACATCCTTGTCTTTCGCCCCTTTCTGTTTTTGTCAATTTACTGAATTCATTTTCTTTACAAGATGTAAATATATTAGGTCGATGAAAAAATCCGAATAGAAAGATGAATGATATTATTAGGCCAGTAGAGAAAATAAAAACATTATTTACATTATTATCATCACAACGTTTCATCCAATGTGCTCTCCTGTTTTCATCAGGATTTTATCAATCCAGTTAGTTTACAGGGAATTACCCTATATTCAATCTACTGGGGGGGGGGGGTATATTGTTATTATTCTACTGACCCTGTCTAGAGATACCTCATATAGTTCTTATTTAATCCTGCTTAGGACAATAGTCCACTTGTAAATAATGTAAATAATAAAAACATCTTATCCCAGAAATTCAGACAGAAAATAGAAGCACATTGAGAGAAGTTTTTAAAATCCAAATTTTCGGACACGCCTGTGTTCTCTTAACAAAAGAATAAAATAAAAAACAGATGTTCGTCTTTAAAAAATGATGTTTAAATAAAAATTTCATATTGCGCATGTGTAGATCTGTTGTTGTACTTGTAACAATTATATGGGAAGTGTCTAAGATGACAGTAGACACTTGATTAAAAGACACGATATTATTATATATGTATGTTGAATACTGTAACTAAAATTATTATTATCATTATTTTTATGTTGATGTTACCCCCCCCCCCGTCTCGATAGTTGGATAATTTCGATAAGGTTAAATTGGGAGCTGATGTCCAAAACGACCTTCAGTCTGTTGTTAACCGGGGCAAAGAATGGTTTATTAATTTTAACGCCTCCGAAACTGAACTGTTCTGGTAATTATCTGAGAGACACCTTTCTGCCTTCCATCAACATGGCTGATGCTAACCTCCAGGAGAGTGAGTCGTTGCGTCTTTTGGGGCTAACATTTTCGTCTGACATGAAATGTAATGACTATACTGAATTCATTGCTAGATCAGTTGCTAAGGATGTCGGTTCGCTGTGTCCTGCGAGACAATTTTACGAGAAACCTGCTACGGCGTGTTTGGCAGGTGCTGGACTACCGTCTTGATCTGTGTCGTGTTACAGGTGGGGGGCGCATATTGAACATTTGTGAAGGCTTTGTGAAACCGGTTATAAAATCTGCATCCCTTTGAATACCTTGTTTAAAATTTTGATAAATATATCTTTTATTATTCAACATGAAACCTATTTAATTTCGTTTGCCTGAGACATGTAGTTACTCCATTGTGATGATGATCATCACCACGCACATACATACATACTTATGAAAATTCAAATTAAACAACAACAAGCATTCACTGGATAACAAATCAACACTACTGTGTAATGGACAATTTAATAATCGCAACTATGCGACAATTTCATAATCGCTATATTTTCATGTAGTCGATTTCGCGCACTTTTGGGAGAATCGGATCCCAGTAGTTTTTCGTGAGTCTCCCCCAAAGCTCGCTCGCTGATTGGTCAATGCCAACCAATCAGATTGTCTGCACGTGAAGATTGATTTCTTTCCGCGCAGCGCTTTCGGAGCCGATGGTCACCTACATAAGCAAAGAATATCCTTAGTAAATTAGTGAGACTTTCAGCTGCCACAGGAATCCACGACATCTTGAAACCATGCGCTAATCTTCTCACTCACACCACCGCTCACATGCTGAATATTCCCTATACTCACACAATCTTGTTTTCTTACACAGCAAAACTGTTGAAAACATTTATTACCAGAAACTATTACAACCTTATTTCTGTCAGTGAACTTTGGAACAATTGATAGTTAAAGAGAGACAACTCTTGTTTTACTCAATGCATGCTTTTCTTTCACATCCTTATTTGTACATCTTGTTAAATACAAATTTTATGTGTAATGATGTCTTTGGCTTATCCTCTTTTTCTTCACCTCAGTTTGGTTTCCTAATCTCAGTTAAATAAATGTGGTGAAGTCCGCCACACATATATTCTCATTTTAAATTATATCAATTTTAGAGGGAGTCCCTGTATTTCAGTCATTTAACGGTAAATTTAAAAGATATTGCTGGAAAATGAACAACTGGAGTGTTTAACGAGTGTGAATTTTCGACATAAGTTATGCCTTTTCGCGGTCAGTGAAGAGGCAGCTGAAATTTCGGGGAAACGTTATGAGAAAGGAGGGCTTGGGAAATCTGACACTCACAGAGCGGATAGTGGGGAAAAACAAAGGAAAACAACGTGTGACATACTTAACGGGTTGAATCAAGTGGATGGCAGAACAGAGCCTGGGAGAAGTAACAAAGAGACAAAACTTATTGAGAGCTACAAGGGACAGGAGAAGGTGGAGAGCCATGATCGCTTAACTCCTGAAAGGGCACGGCACATAAAAGAAGAAGAGTTGGCTATATTTCAAAAACGTGCAGAGATCTGTGAATAAAAGAATAACAAACGAAACTGATTAGACACATACTTTGTAAGGTTTATATTTATTTACGATGTTTTAACTCTCTTTAAATAATTTGCTGTATGTTTACATACCATTCCTCCATTCAAATGAACTAAATTCTTGACTACTCCCACCCACTCCTAAAATATTTCCACCCAACCCCGTTTATTCTGATCCCAAACTTATTACATTTTTTTTAATCCGACACCTCTGTTTATGCCAAAACTCCATCTTATTCAAGATCCAAAGCTACATGACTACGGCCGTAGTAGCATAATGATGAAAAGCATTGATGTTACACAACAAATAGTTATTTTTCAATATATATTTCCTTGTCAATGCACTTGATACAGTGATATAAAATACGATTATATAAATTACCGAGATTGAACAGTAAAAAAAACAGATCAACATCAGCTAACTATATTTTTACTGGTGCAGTGCATTCAATTGTAAAGGGACATCATTGTAAAATTGTACAATCACGGCCCCTGACGCGTGAATGTAATCTCCGCGAAACTCTCTGTTGGGACAAGATAAGTCAACATTTCCATATATATATATATATATATATATATATGTGTGTGTGTGTGTGTGTGTGTGTGTGTGTGTGTGTGTGCAGAGAGAAAGAAAGAGTGTGCCCATTTACTTATGAATGCTAACTTGAACAGAGAGAGAGGCAGAAAGAGAAATAGAGAATAGGATGTCATTCGACCCTACACGATAATGTTATCGCATAAAAAGAGAGAAAATGTATTTCTTTCATTAAGACACACAAACGTACACCAAAAAAAGAATCCGAGAGAGAACAGAAGAGAGAGAAAGAGCGGGGGATCCCTATTCACTTACTAACACGAATACACATATGTACACACATGCATGGACAAAACAGACACACACCTATCTTTTGGTTTGTGAGTTTTTACCAGACTGATCCATTTATGCATGAGTCAAACCAACAAAAAATAATTTCAGTTTTTAAGTGGTTAAATCCAGGAAGACACTGATCTTTAACAGGAGAATCCTTTCAAGATGTCAAAAAGCAATTAAGTTTAAATCTAACTAAATTGCAACAAAATATTTTTTTTAAAAAACCTTCTTATTAATTCTCTGTCTGTTTTTCTTCCCAGTTTCAACATTTGGTCCGGAAAAATTATATCTATATTTTAGTGGATTCTCCACACACACACACACACACACACACACACACACACACACACAGACACACACACGTTTGTGTGCGTGTGTCTGCATGTGTGTTAGTGTGTGTGTGAAACAGTCCCTAAGGTTATTTATTAAAAATTTAAAAACTGATTACTAAATACAAATTTAAGCCGAAATGTTTGTAAACCGAAAATAATTTTCCCAATAGGAATCAATATAGAGAACAAAATGTCACAGTACAATAAATTTGGAAAAGAAAAGTATCTGTCTATATTTCTGAGATGAGGTATTATGTACACTATTTACATTATCCGGACTATTGTCTCATCTTTGTCGCCATATTTATTACAACGGTTCGACCGTTGTACGCTCCGGCCTTCTTCAGGTGGTTGGAATGTCGAACTGAACATTTTTATTTCGCTCACTGGGGTAGAGTGTTCTAGTTCCACGTGCCATGTTTAATGGATGTCACTTATCAGTTATCGCCTGTTAATTGCCATCTCCAAGTTCTCCACTGCCTTAACCGGGTATTGAACTCACACTCTTTGGGTCCTCTCACTGGATCTAACCAACGCCTTTATCCACTACTCCAGGTGTCCTTAAATATGTCAACAAAGATGAGCACAATAATCTGAATAATGTAAATAGTGTACATAATACCTTATCTCAGAAATATAGACAGATACAGTCTTTTTCATCATTTCTTCACTGACAAAACCCTAAAATATCTCCACTGCCTTAACCGGGTATTGAACTCACACTTTTTGGTTCCTGTCACTGGATGTAACCAACGCCTTTATCCAGGACCCAAACAGTGTGAGTTCAATACCCGGTTAAGGCAGTGGAGAACTTGGAGAGCAGAATTAACAAGAGATAGCTGGAACCCTAACAGGTGCTACCACCCCGGGTCAGGGTGGACCTGGGAACACCAGCAATTAAGAGGTGGTTCCACGCTCATAAAAAAAACCTCCTGATCAGAGGCCTTGCTGCTGGACGAAGTTTATCGTCTTACCCAGGACACAGATGTAGTTTAACGTCTTACCCAGGACGCCCGGGTCAAGGTGGATCTAGAAACAACATCAATTCAGAGGTGGTCCCACGCTCCTCAAAACCTCATGATCTGAGGCCTTGCTGTTGGATGTTTTTATCGTCTTACCCAGAACACTAGGTTTTCGGTATCACAAATTTGTTGAAGCCGCTGGCAGTAATATGATGGGTGCATGAAGATATTATGCTATGATCAAGAGAATAGTCCACATGCAGAATAACTTCCCATCCCCAAAACATTATATTTTTCTGTATCTTATTTTTTCCTCCTCAAACCTCATCGTCTAGGTTTTATTTAATCAGCAAGTCTCTCAAGTCGATATCCTGCAAAAAAGTTGACCGATATTATCCTACGCAGATAACTTCGCTATCACTAAACTGATCATTGCCAATACCACAGTTATTCTACATCAACTGCTGCTAACGATGTAGATCTGGCATATTGATGTGGAAATGCCTCTAAAACAGAATTCATATGCTTCAAACAGCAAACTGCTTCAGACGAATCAATAAAATCTGTCGAATCTTTTACATAGCGAAATAAATTCTACTGAAAAAGGATGTGAAATTTTGTATAGATAAAGCCTAAGCCGGCTTGAATAAAATGGATGTAATCCGGAAATCTTATTAACTAGACAGCCGCAAACGGAGATTCTTTCGAGCCACTGTAGAAACGGTGTCAATGTATATTTCTAGTGCTTGGGCATTAACCAAAACCCTAGAGTCTAAACTTGATGGAACCTACACTGCAGATAAAAAACTTAAAAAATAAAGATCTTTTTATTTAACTTGCAAGTCAACATTCGACATTGTAACGTTTATCGTATCTTTAATATTGGACACTAACATCCTTGTGATTATTGAATTTGTGATTATTGAAATTAACCACATGGACTAATTAAAATTATTTCTATATTATATATTTTCAACATACGTTGAAAACGTGCATCATATGTATGTGTGAATAGATAGATAGATAGATAGATAGATAGATAGATAGATAGATAGATAGATAGATAGATAGATAGATAGATATGGGCAGTTTGAGATAGATATGAGCAGACTGAGATAGATAGATAGATAGATAGATAGATAGATATGAAGAAACTGGATTATCAATAAATATTATGTTGAATCGTTAAGTGATCGAAAAAAGCAATTATATGATACTTAATAACTCGAAAGCTTCTGGCCTATGACAAATTGATCAAGAAAAATCGGTGTTTGTGTAACTATGATCAATGACTTCACCTCTGTCAATGCAGATCTGAATCCCGGGAGAAGGCCGTTCAACGCAAGCTTAATTTCAGACTCCATCCGTAATTAGCGATTCGGGTTAATTGTAATTCAGGCAGAATAAAATCGCTAAAAAATTAAAATAGAATACAATGAAAGTGAAACAATTTATTCAAGTTCATTCATTTTCAGACGCCTTTTCAATTACCTATAGAGACACATTCGTAATTACATGATGAAAAATTAGAGCTTATTGTAGCGTGCTGTGTTGTTTTTCAAACATTGCAAAATTCGATACGTGTAAAGGTCTTGCAAGATTCAAATAATGGACGATTGATGTTGCATAACTGATCAGCGCTCTTTTCTCTGTTTCAAATGAAATATCTCTGTTTCTTAGTGCTTAAATTTTGGAAGGTGACTTTTGCTATTGCACTACACCAGTTGTTCCCAAACGGTGCGGCGAGCCTCATAGGTGTGACGGAAGAGGATAGCAGGTGAGGCGGAAAGACAATCATAGATTTAGAAACGGTTTCAAAAAATGCCAAAAACAAATATGATTTCAAAATTTAAAATATTATTATGAATTACTTGTCATTGCATGCATGAGTCCCAGTATCAGTCTGTTATATGCCATGCGGGATACACGCTTAGGCGATCATGTATCATTCGATACATGACTGACGAGGCAGATTTTTTTTTCCCGCAGTAAGTTGCCATTTCTTTCTGCGGTAGACCAGTTGCCATCCAAGGCTATAAAACCCGGTCTGTCGTGCTATTTACCCATAGCTGGGGGGAAAAGAAGTGGATTCAAGAGTGCAATTGGAAAATTGTTCGTAAATTCAAATAAACTGGGTCAGCGGTAGATGTGAAAACACCATGCATGGACGTTTATGCCGTTCAGCTGAAAACATTACTGCATTGCACGAGAATGTGGCCGAAAATCCAGACACCTCTATTCACCATCGTGCGCAGGAATTGAACCGCTCCACAACAACGCTACATCGTTTCCGATTGCACTCTCGGTTGGTGGATTAAGTTGACCAAAAAATCGCGAAGCGCGCGAAATGCATTTCTGTTTGAAAGTCCATATTCGTAATAGGCTTCGATAACTTTAACACGTTGTTTCATTGTTAATCTTTCCATGGTTGAAATTGCCAAAGACTTAAGTTGTTAAATCTGAAAGAGAAAGAAAAAAAATCATTAGACGCTTAAACTTAATTCACATTTAAAATCGGCCCAAGTTATTGGAACACCCTTTAGTAAATAGGCTCCGCAAATTGGAGGAGAGATGTCAATGATAATGTTCTGATTTCCAGTCCACAGTTATCTCCCTTTAATCTTGTCTCCGTTTTTTTTTTGTTTTTTTGTTTTTTTTTTAAATATTCTTTTTATCATATAAAAATTGGTGAGGCTCGAACAAATTTTAATTCTGAGAAATGCGGCCCAGAAAAAAAAAAACAGGTTTGGGAAGCACTGGACTACGTCTTTGGATTTTGGTGTCATATTTTCCATCTTCTAATGTTCAAACTTCTATATCTGTTTTATTTCTCCAATTCGTTGTTCGCAACGTAGGCTTTTTTTTTCTCTTGCTGGCAACTACACAATCTCTCTTCTTGCAAATGATAGTCCTTTCTTCTCGCTTTCTTTTGCTAATTTGTCATGGTGGTCCTATAGTTTTCTGTCTGTGTCCACTATCAACAAAGTGTCATTGTGTCCACCGATAATGAAATCTGGTCTCCAGCTCGCTGTAGAGGTTGAATAAGTCCGGTGAGAGGACAGATCCATGTCTTACGCTCCTTTCTGTTTTGTGTACCCACTCAATTAATTTTCTATCCATATGCAGGCGATTTGCGCCCTGGGTTATTTTAACATATCCCAAATAAATCAAGTTTTCCTAGTAGTTCAAATAGATCTCTGTACCGTACCTTTTTAAACGCGTTTATGTAATCTATAAACGTAAGTGTAGATGCATTTGGATTGCTCTCTTCGATAACATTTTGATCATGAATATATATCCAGTGTCCTTGACAATCACACTGTTCTTAATTCTGATCTACTACTGCTTCGTGCTCTGTTCATCAGAATTCGGATTATAAGCTTAGTTATGTCGTTCATTAAGTTGATTGTACGATGGAGCTTGCATTCATTTGCACCCTGAGCAGCGCTAAGAAGATGTATCTACTAAAATCTTCCGGTGTTTCGCCGCTGTCGTATTTCTGTGATACTGTCGAGATCCTGCTGCTTTTGTTCATCTTTTCCCGTGCCGATGTTACGCAAGTAATAAAAAATGTAGTAAATTTTCTTAATATTATGCATTAGATGGCGGTGAAAACGTGCATCATATGTATGTGTGAATATATATATATATATATATATATATATATATATATATATATATACATATATATATATACATATATATATATATATATATTCATACATATATATATGATGCGCGTATATGTGTGAATATATATATATATATATATATATATATATATATATATATATATATATTCACACAAACATATGATGCACGTTTCCACCGCCATCTAATACATAATATTAAGAAAATTATATATATATATATATATATATAGAGAGAGAGAGAGAGAGAGAGAGAGAGAGACTTGGACATTACACCAAAAACATGTCAAAATCGCTGCACAATTGCAGTCATGTTTCGATGCGTAACAATGCATCTGATCAGGTGATTGTAAATTACTGGCGAGTGAGCGATTTATTAAGATTTAAAAGCAAAATAAAAACTTCTTTTATATATATATATATATATATATATTGGAAGAGAGAGAGAAAGAGATGCACACACATGCATAAATATACGGAAATACATTTATCTTCCTTGCATAAATTCACACATAATTTAATTTGATATAAACGCAGAAGAGAAGACCGTGATCAGAATTCAGAAAATTACTTATATATAGCCACTTTAAAGCTAATAATCTACTTGGGGAGATCTAAAGGGAAAAAAATCCATGCAGCTTTTACTTGATGCTTTTTTACATTCATTGGACGATATTCAATTAAATTTCAGAAAGCTTTTAATTTCGTCAACCATTTTGAAATGAGAATATGTTTTCGAAATAACGCCGATTAACGCTGTAGCTTCTCGGATTGATGCGCAAATGCGAGTTGCACTTGCTAAACTTTATGAGAATTAATATGCCGTTAAGATACAAGCGCTTCTGTAATTAACTTCAATGAAAACGCCGCTTTTTCTGAGATTTTGTTTAAGTGATGTTTCAATTTCCTTGTTTCTTTTTTGCATTTCATTTTTAATGAATACATTTTTTTTATTTATGACTTTGAGAGTATTTTGAATTGTATGTTTTTTTTATTATCATTATGGTCACCCTTTTTTCTCTCTTAAAATCACATTCAAAATCTGTACTTTCAAATCTGATCTGCCTCTCTCTCTCTCTCTCTCTCTCTCTCTCTCTCTCTCACTCACTCAGTTTACATATAAATGAATATTGCATATTCGGGCAGCAGCCCTTTTTTATACATGTTTCGTCGAATATGATGGACAAGGATAATTTTATAAATATTTTATTCAGTTTTACTCGTGTCCGTATAGTTTTACACTTTTTGGTGGGTGTGGGGGGCGAACCTATATAAGGAAATTTATCAACATAAAGGATAGAACGTTTGCATAAAAACAGTGTAGACTATAGAAATGTATTAAAAAAAACAGTGTAGACTGTAGAAATTATTTGTATTAATAAAAATGAACATGCTATCACCCCAGTCTAAATGATTGGATTTGTCTGTATCTTTAGAAACAAAAAATGATGAATTGTATGTGTTTAAAACTCAGTAAATTGAAAAATATGTTATTCCAGAATTCGCTTGAAGATGAAACAGAACTAATGCTTTTAATTTAATTATATAATTAAATTTGAAGTTTTTCGCTTCGTTTTTGAAACATGGTAATCCCTGTGTAGCGAAGAAACCATATTTTAAATAAGTTAATTTATAATATTTATGCTCTGTAAATTTACATTGAGCACCGTTTTTTTTTTAAATAAAAATATCAATAAGAACACCGGATTATATATCTTACTTGTTCTTTCTTTTTATTATTATAATATATATATATATATATATATAAAACAAAATAAATATCTGTGTGTGGGTCTGTGAGTGTATGCTATTTATGCACGTCCACATTTCTCGCCTGATTTCGATCAAATTGTGCACACATGTTGCAAATTTATTAAAATCGGTCGCGACTAACTTTTCAATCTCTAGGCCTCCCTGTATTTGGCAGAAAAATTGGTAAGACTGAAGGTGGGTACGATTTTTCCAAGTATTCATAACCCAATCAATTGTGCCCCAAGAGCCACGTCTTTCCTTTTCCCAGAACCGCTCCATCGCAGAGCATTACCTGGGTCAAACAATGATATACCAGTTATAGAATTACTATAATGATTTGCCTAAATCCCCAAAATTCTATTACTGATATATATATATATATATATATATATATATATATATATATATATATATATATATATATATATAGTTTACGAAAAACTAGGTAATCCGTATGGGTAGACCCAAGGAGGATAAAATCCATAGAGCTCAATGTAACTACAGAGCTAATATTTTAGCTCTTGAAAATACATTTCAATTGAGCACTGTTGAGTGATAAGCTAATTCTATAAACAACAGCCACCTACACTAATGCAAAGCTCTTCAGTAAAATGAATGGAGCACTTTGGCTGATTGGCATTTGTTTACATTTGTAAAAACAATACGCTTGATTTAGTTGTGTAACTCTACCGAGTGAAGATAGCTCTGGCTGACACCAAATTAGTTGTGTTTCAATCCTGGCTTGAGGCATTTGGAAGTCTAGTCGCACTGAGGAGCTGTGATACAGCGAAACAGTACTGTCTGTGAATGACATATATATATATATATATATATATATATATATATGCAATTTTTATACATACTATTTAAATATTATATATGCGCTGTACTTATTGGAAAGCGCTCAATATCAGTGATAGAGAAGCAGTGTATATATATATATATATATATATATATATATATATATATATATATATTACAAAGAGTTAATCATACCTTGAATACTATTTTGTAATGTAAAATATATGCTGCCTATTTTATTATGTTCATATATATATATATATATATATATATATATATATATATATTAATTTCAAACGTTGTCATTATTGTCGACAAAAAAATTTAGTTAAATTCTGATATTTTATTTCATTTTATTTATTAAATTTATTTTTATGTCGATTTACTTATGCTTAGTATAAAAATTGTGCTTCGAGTACTTTTAGTTTTTCGTTATAGTTAGTGTTGTCTAGTATTTTGGCATTGCGTCTCTGTTGTGTGATATGCATATAACCTCTTCCTTGGTTTCTGCTGTAATCTCTAATCTGGATTCCCCACAAAACATGTGAAGCTGATGGTATAATCCTTAAAAAATAGTCTCCCGAACTGGCTCCTGTTCTCTATAAACTGTTTAATAAGCTTTTAACTAACTCTTGCCTTCCTTCTTGTTGGAAATCCTCATATGTTGTTCCAGTCTTTAAGAAACCAGGTGAACCGTCCGACCCTTCCAACTATTGAGCTTTTAGCTTCCTACCACTTTTTGTAAACTACTAGTGACCCTAATCAACGCTGAATTGGTTAAGCATCGTACATCACAAGGCTGTTTTCAGACAAACAATTTGGCTTTCGTTTCCCGAGGTCAACTGCTGGCGTATTGACGATTATTGCGGAAAGAGTCGATCAAGTTTTAGATAAGAATAGGGAAGCTCGGGCTGTTGCTTTGGATATCTCGAAAGTATTCTACAGGGTTTGGCATACTGGTCTTCTTCACAAGTTGAAAAGTTGTGTCGTCTCTGGTCGAGTTTTTGAACTGATTCAGTTTTTTTTCTAATCAAATCGCGAAATGAATGTCATCCTGAACGGCCACTCTTCTAGATCTTTTCTTAACAATGCAGTTATCTCCCAGGATTTATCGTTGGTCCTAATTGTTCTTGATTTTTATTAATGACTTCCTGGTGGCATTAGCTTTCAAATTGTTATCTATGCTGAGCACACAACCATTTACTCCTGTTTCGACATTAAGTCTGATCAGATGGATATAATCAAATTGGTGGCTGATTTTTTTAAAAAATGACATACAGTCTGTTGTTAACCAGGGCAAAAAAATGGCTTGTTAATTTTAACGCACCCAAAACAAAACTACTCCCTATTAAGCATCTGAGTGACTCCTCTCTGCCTTCCATCAGCATAACTAGTGCTGATCCCCATGAGAGTGACTCGTTGCGTCTTCTTGGGCTAATATTCTCGGCTAACATGAAGTGGAAAGACTATATTGAATCCATTGCTAGGTCTGCTGCTAAGAAAGTTAGTTCACTGTGTCGTCCTAAAAGATTTTTCTCTCCTGAATGTATCTTACATATCTATAAGTCTGCCATTCGTACATGCCTTGAATGCATCTACCACATGTGGTTCGATGTTTCTACTATATAACTAGAGATTCCTGATAAAATCCAAAGACGAATCAGAAATAGTCGTACATTTGCTTCTAGTTCACAATTTCTATAAATACTTTCATGGTAATTGTCCTTTGCGTTCTTTACTATAGTACTTGGATTTAAGTATATGAAAGAATTGCGAGAGAGAAAATACTATTAGAACATAAGTTATGGTTATATTTAGCAATTTTAGCAGTAATATGTCGAGACCTAACTGCCAATCTACTACTACACTTAAATTCCAGAAACAGAGGTCAGTCAGTTCAGTTATGTGCCATGCGTGATACACACTTATGAGATCATGTATCCTTCGATACATAACTGAAGAGGCAGATTTATTCCCGCAGTAGGTTGCCATTTCTTCCTGCGGTAAACCAGTTGCCATCAAAGGCTATAGAACCTGGTCTATTTACCCATAGCTGGGAGGAAAAGAAGAGAATTCATACCTTTCCCAAGGTTATTAGCACGTAAGTAAATGTAATGGATTCGACTAGATTTCGAACTCGGCTCTGCGATTCCTCAATCCGAGCCGGTATCCATTACTCCACCGAGGTACCAAAGGTGAAAGCTCATCAGAACAATTGCCATGTATCGGACTGTAATAAAATATAATGTAGACTTGGTACGAAGTATTAGTATTATTAATATTATCTAGTTTCATATAGCTAATTTATTCTGTCTATATTTCTGAGATGAGGTATTATGTACAGTATTTACATTAGTCGGACTATTGTCCTCATCTTTGTCGCCATATTTGTCACAACGTTTCGGCCGTTGAACGCTCCGGCCTTCTTCAGGTGGCCAAGGACACATGGCACAGTGGATAAAGGCGTTGGTTAGATCCAGTGACAGACCCAAAGAGTATGAGTTCAATACTCGGTTCAGGCAGTGGAGAACTTTCAGAGGGAAAATTACCAGGAGATAACTGATAACTGACATCCATCAAACATGGCTCGTGGAACTAGAACAGTAACCCCAGTGATCGAAATAAAGGGTTCGGTTCGAAATTCCAACCACCTGAAGAAGGCCGGAGCGTACAACGGCCGAAACGTTGTGACAAATATGGCGACAAAGATGAGGACAATAATCCGACTAATGTAAATACAGCTAATTTATTATATTTATATTTCTACAGTCCTATGTAAATCATATAAACCTCAATAACTGGAATTTGTTTAAACACATTTTTTGACAAATTTTAAATGATTAATTTAGACGTCAGAACAAAGCTTGAGTTAAATTTGTAGATACTTTCAACAGATTTTATTAAAGTTATTGGATTTATTATAAATAGCGTAGTCTCAAGTTATTATGCCAAACCAGAAAATCACTTATCAATTCAATAACAAGATTATAAAATAAAACCTATAATAAAACAAATAAGAAACATATGATAAATCTTTGAAGCATTTACATCTTAATATAGTGACCTTTTTCAATAACCGTCAATAATTGATTTTGCTATTTTTTTTTTTATTCGGCAGGTTGAATTTCTGGCTTGGTGGTTTTAATTGCTTCCCATAGGCCTGCTTTGTTGTCGTATTTTTTGCCGCTTTCATATCGAAATTTCATCATCGCAATTCGATCAGATTCAGATCGAGACTTGATAGTGACCATTACATTATCGTCTCTCTTGTAATCATTTCAGGCTAAAAAAATTCACGGGTATCCTTAGATACGCAAGAAGGAGCATTGTCTTGCATAAATACACACTTCACTTTGAAACTGCAAGGCTAGGACCCTACCATTCAAAGAAAGTTTTGTTCATGAAATCACAATAGTTAGCATCGACTTTGAATGGTCCAACAATGGTTTGGTCGACTATTCCAGCTCATATCATCACACTGCGGCCTCCTTCTGGTCCTCTTTTAGCCACAGGCACATTCGCATCAGATAAAAATCAACCTTTGGTCTATCCGTCAGGTTCATCAACAGACGAGATTCGTCCGTAAAAATTGCTTCAGAAAAGTTAATTTCAATGTATTACTTTGTCCAATTTTGACGTTTTAAAATATTTGCACTATTTACATTGGTCAGGCTATCATCCTCATCTTTACTGCCATATTTATCACAACGTTTCAGCCGTTGTACGCTCCGGCCTTCTTCAGGTGGTTGGAATGTCAAACTGAACACTTTATTTCGCTCGCTGGGATAGAATGTTCTAGTTCCACGTGCCATGTCTAAGCTGTCCTGGAGGATACATGGTACAGTAGATAAAGGCGTTAGTTAGATCTAGTGACAGGACCCAAAGGGTGTGAGTTCAATACCTGGTTAACCCGGTGGAGAACTTGGAGAGGGGTATTAACAGGAGATAACTGACAACTGACATCCATTAAACATGGCACGTGGAATTAGAACAGTCTACCCCAGCGAGCGAAATAAAGGGTTCAGTTCGACATTCCAACCATCTGAAGAAGGCCGAAACGTTTTGATAAATATGGCAACAAAGATGAGGATGATAGTCCGAGTAATGTAAATAGTGTATCTAATACCTCATCTCAGAAATATAGAGAGTTAAAATATTTGCTTCCTGAGAGGAATTTCTCTCGAAGTTTTTTTGACAGATCCCAATTTGCGAAGCATTCTTCATCTTTTGTCCTTTTTGACTCCTTCAATTATAGTTTGTTCAAACATCTGACCACTTGTTTTAGTTTACGCTCCCATCGGAGAGATAAGTTCTTAAAAAAACTTTTTCTTTATTTCTAGTTCTCGACTTAATTATATTTTCAACATTCCACTTTATCGGTCGATAATCTGTGAAGCTCCTTTGATATCTCCAATGTGGACAATAACTTTGTTATTTTCTGTTTTTCAGTATTTGTTATATCATTTTTCATTATCTATGCTTTAAGATATATTAATTTTTAATTAATTAAATTTTGAGTTTTTTTTTGTTTTTTTTGTTTTGTTTTTTTGTTTTGTTTTGTTTTTTGTTTTGTTTTTTGGGGTTTTTGGGGGTTTTTTTTTTAGTGAGTAAGTGTTATTTCCTCTCTTTTTTTCTGCCTATAAGGAAAAGCAAATGACTATTATTCCATTCAGACTTTGCCTTTGTGTCCTGGGCGTCGATATTTTAAAACTAACTAATTTTCCATTACATTCCAAACAGATTCAGCGCTGGGTTTTGAAGGAGAATTTTCTAGAATTTTCTAGAAGTTTCAAGAACCTTTGAAAATTTTGAAAAAGTTTCAAGAATTCTAGTACGTTCTAGCAACATCGTTGGCAGTATAAATACAGGGAATATAACTTCCACAGTTCAGTTTACTTCTAGATGTGCAAGTACAGACAAGTCATTGTTGACAGATGCATTCGTCACAGATGGCATCAAAAGGTTTTAAGCATCCGACAAACTCATTTTGCTATCTGTAGTGAATTTATCAAGACAAGAGCGAAAAAGTACTCTGTGCTAACTTGCTAAAATGTGTGAGTGTTACAAGGCATGCTTCTCGGAGATCAAGACAAACCCTGGGAACCTCATTTCACCTGTGAACTCTACAAAAGAATTCTAGAAGGTAATATGGAAAGTTTTCTATGTTTGGATAGTGGAATTTTTAAGTGTTAATTTTTTTTTTTTTTATCTAAATATTTTTACACTATTTACATTATTCGAACTATTGTTCTCATCTTTGTTGCCATACTTAATCCAACGTTTCGGCCGTGGTACACTCCGGCCTTCTTCAGGTGGTTGGAATTTTGGAAAAATGAGGACAATAGTCCTAATAATGTAAATAGTGTACATAATACTTCATCTCAGAAATATAGACAAACATTTTTTGATTTTGATTTTTTTTAAACCACTCTTATTGAAAAATATGTATTAAATATATTTTTACAATTAGGCATTAGTTTCCACAACATTATGGCTGTTTTCTATACTGGATCATTTTCAAGAGCCATAAAAATACGGAATATTAAGAATGTTCAATATTCAAGATTCCGTATTTTTGTGGCATTTGCTACATTAATTGGGCTCCAAAGCCAGATTTTTATACATCCAGCTTTCAAAATCAAAAATGTAATTTTTTCGAATGTTTCAATAACACTAGGTAAAATATATTTGTATTTTTATACTCATTTTTTTTATTTTGTAGTATAGTACAAAGGGGAAAATAAAACCGCGAAATTCGCAATCCCACGAATTTGAAGGGAACCAGCTGACCACTCAATTAATTGCTTCTTCTGCATGGTGGACTCTTCGAAGCGTCGAGCTGACAAGAATACGCTTGCTATCATATATCCAGACCTTCTATCATCCATCGCCACAATGCTCTGAGCTACCCGTACCTACTCCTCCAAAGAGAGAGTAGCCGTCTTCAGAAGAGAACACTAATTCAGAAAAGGATGAAGTCGTCGTAGTTGAGGAGAGACACCCATTCTAACCTAATCAAAAAGACTCCAACGACCTAATCAGAGATACTAGTCTCACAAAATTCAACGCCGAGCTTTTGACGTCGAAACTCACAGTGGAATTTGATAGACGAAAGTGTGCAAGTCGCAGATCAGCGAAAGTGTCACCAGTGTCTTTTCAAGCTGATTCGCGGAAGCAATTTACATTATAAGCGTAAACTACTCACTTCTAAATTGTTTTTTCTTGTGTAAACCTAGAATAAATGAATGCTACTTTTAAATCATATGTCGTTTTCTTCCTAATTTGTGTGAACGAGACTGTTGACATTCGCCAGTTTTCCCAATATGAATAGACTAATTTCAGGAAATATCATTATCCTAGTCACAAAAGCAAAGATGAAAGGAAATATTTACCATTTCTCATACTTTCGAGGTGTAAGCAACTAGGAAATAACAGTTGCTAAGCAAGGACAAAAATTGTTCCACAATGTTATTGTTAACTAATGTTTGTTTTATATGTGCCAGTCGGCTAAATCAACTGACCATTCAATCAATTGTTTTTTTTCTGCATGGTAGACCCTTCCAAACGTTGAGCTTGCAAGAATGCGCCTGCTATCATATATTCAGACCATCTGTCACCCATCGCTTCAGAGCCACACTGCCCTGAGCTCCCCGTACCCATTCCTCCAAAGAGAGAGCAACCATCTTCAAAAGAGAACGTCGAGACTCAACCAGTGGAATTTGTTAGATGAAAGTGTACAAGTCGCAGGTCAGAGAAAGCGTCACCAGTGTTTAGGTTAAGTTTTTCGCTCGTCAAGATGGGTTTTGATTATACCACAATGTGACCGATCTCTTCGAGGCAAATGGAATCGCCTGTAACCCCACCGAGTGGCGCCTTTTCGTCGACAGCTCATGCAGGAACCTCAAAGTCGTGCTGCTTCATAACATTAATGTGCGTATATCTTCTCCTGGCCCGTTTGGTGTAGCTCAAAGAGGAATATAGCAGTGTTAAAATCCTTTTAGATGCCTTGAAATATGAAGTGTATGGTTGGGAGATTATCGGAGACTTCAAAATGGTAGCCTTTTTTATGGGTCTCCAAGGCAGCTTTACCAAGTTCCCGTTTTATCTTTGTCTTTGGGACAGCAATGACACTGCGACAAACTACCTTAGGTGGGACTTGCATCAACTGAACGAGTTCAGTGTGGGGGAGGAACAGCCTCAAATGGGAACCAGTGTTGGAACCCCGGAAAGTATCGTTTCCCCCTCTGCACTTAAAATTGGGCCTTATAAAACAATTTTTCACAGCAATAGATAAGGAGCCTTCAATCACCTTCAAGACTTCTTCCCTAAGCTGTCTGCGGTAAAAGTCAAAGCCCGTGTCTTCGTCGGACTACAAATAAAGATCATAGAGTGCAAAGAATTTCCAAAGAAGATCCCTAGAATGGAGAAAGCCGCGTGAAACAGCTTTGCGGCAGTGGTTCAGGTCTTCCTGGGGAATCACAAGGCTGAAAACTGTGTGGAGCTTGTTGACAATCTGGTGGAGAACTACGGCAAAATGAGATGCAAGATGTCCCTCAAAGTCCATAATTTCAAGAAGAAAATAGGGTACTCAGAGGAGCAAGGCGCATCCACCAGGTTATACTGGACTTTGAATGCTGCGACCAATGATCGTATAACGAAAACACGATGAGAAACTATATTGGGACTGATTTGTGAGAGTAATTTACAGTATAAGCGTTAATCACGAAAAACTATTCACTTCTAAATTTTTGTGATTTCTCTTGCGTAATCCTAGAATAAATAAATTCTACTTTTGAATCATATGTCGTTTTGTTCTTAATTTTTGTGAACGAGACTGTTCACATTCGCCAGTTTTGACAATGGGAATAGGGCAAATTTCAGAAATATCATTATACTGATCACAAAAGCAAAGTTTGAAAGAAATATTGACCATTTTTATAATTTCTAGGTATATGAAAATAGGAAATCCTAGTTGCTATCCAAGGACAAAAATCGTTTTACACAGTGATGGAAAAAAGTAACATAGTTTTATTTGATTTCAGCGACCGTACACTAATATTAGTTTAATCTGCATAATACCTTCAGACTGCAGTTTTTATAATAAATCCAATTACTTTAATAAAACATGTTGAAACTATCTAAAAACTTAACTCTAGCATTGTTTTAACGTCTAAATTAATTGTTTAAAATTGGACCTTTTTTTTCTTTTACAAAGCGACTTCGAGTAATTGAGGTTTATATGATTTGTATAAATTTCTTTGAATGGTACAAAATGAAGTTTGTATTTATGTACGACAATGTCACTTCACATGTATCTACGATTAGTCGTGAATTGTTGAGCGTAAAATGTTTACAGGAGAGAAGATAAGTCCCGATATTAATCTCGATAGAATCTCTATGGTCAATTGTGAATATGAAATTATATGAAGATGGCAAACAATATGATAGCAAAACATACCCATGGGGAGAAATTAAAACAACTGTGTCGGATACTGAACCCGCTGAAGTAATAAAAAATTAATAAAATCGATGGATAATAGATTTCTGACTGTTATTAAGAAGAGTCACAAAGTGAAGATTTCAAAGTCGTATCATATATGTTAATCGATTGTTGATGATTTTATTACCTTGTTATTGAATTAAAAAGTGATTTTCTGGTTTTGCATAATAACTCAAGGGAGAGGCTTACAAAGAAAGAGTCACAGTTTATGGGGATATTTACGGAAGATAACGGTTAACCCAAGATTTGAAAAGGGTTATGATTGTAGTGATTGGAGATTCAGTTTCACAAGGTAGCGGTTCGTGGGAGGAAGCTGTTCGAGTGAAACAAATGGACGAGGGAGGGAATGTGACTGGTTCGCTACAATGTGAGTAGCATGGAGGGTCTTAGCCGTGAATGTTAGAGTTGTAACCTAGGGACGGTTACTGAATAGAATAATCAAACGAAGGTTGGTAATGAACGATAATACTTAGGACAAGAACAACGCATATAAGATTCGCCAGCGGCGCGTAGAACTAGTCAACTGCTAGAAGTGAGTCAAGTGAATTCCACAATGAATCTCCCGCTATAAAGCACGTACAGTATTCACTACTGTATTTACGGGAATAGGGGGTATACCAATTATCGTCCGTAGGCATGCTACAACAGTTAGATCTAGTGGAACTAATGAATGTTGTTTGTCTGAACACTTTCCATGAAAATAGCGACAGAGCAACGAGTGGCGACGTTTCGTCTGTGGGAAAGGGGTTGTAGGGTGGGAAAATATTTTCGTCTCCCACAAGGACGCGAAGATGGATTTTGATTCTATCGAGAACTGAAAGTGAAGACAAGGGAGCTCCTACTCATATATGAAAGCAGTACTTCATTTTCGGCTTGATCTCGCTCTTGTAAAGGTAGACGATTTCAGGTGGAGCCATGGGGCAGCACAGGAAACCGACCATTTCCTCAGCATCTTTAGCCAACGATTGTCCGTACGATTTCCATTTGAGGTCTGGGTTGAGCTTAAATCCCAATGGGCACTCAAGACACGTAGCCCCGCCTCCCTGAGAGAACGCCGTTCATTGCGATAGATGAAAATTCTGAGCTTGCTCGGTGATGATGAAATGTAACTAGTTTGGTTATCGAAGCATTGAATGCAACCAGTCAGTTTTTCCACAATGAGCTGTTAGAGCTAGGTCAGAGGAGTATGGCAGAATTAGGATTTGGGAGGAGTTTTAAAGTATTTTCAATGTATATTTCTCCATGTAAATATTTAGAGCTACAAATTCTAAGTGCTCTTAAATAGAAGCTTATAATTATTCGGGATCTTATTTTGTTGTTATGGTGTGAATAGAAATTTATCTTTTTATTAGTAGATTTACAATAGACATTTACTTTTAGATCATTATCATTACGATGTAACATGATATCAAGTGCTGTTTTTTTTCTGTTTCATAAGTATATTATCTCAATAACGACGACAATTGAAAATAACGTATCTAAACTTAAAATATATAGTGTTCCAGCTACAGAACGAGGCAAAAAGATGGACGCACCCATAGAAAGTCGGTGTTTGTATTTTTACGAAGACAAGTGTGTAATAGAATTCGTTTGGCTTTCTGCGAATAAAAGCTTTTTGCCCAAAGTCAACGCTTCACGTTCCAGCACGATAACGATCTTAAGCATAGTGCCTTAAAGAATAAACGTTATTTGGAGAGGTTGCTCGACAAAGGTAAATTGCAATTCTTCCAGTGGCCTTGTCAGAGTCCTGACCTTAACCCAAGTGAAAAACTTTCGGCAATAATGGATAAGCGTGCCCGTAACAGGAAAATTAGCACAGAAGATGAACTTTTTCGTGAATTAAAGGAATGCTGGAAAAATCTGGCGAAGGATGTTGACTTACTAAAGAATTTAGTCTATAGCATGCCACGAAGAATTAAGTCGTTATTAAAGCAAAAGATTACACAACAAAATACTAAGTTTGTGTGTTTTCGCATTAATTCTGATTAAAAGTATTCAGCATGTTTTTTTTTTATTATTTTCTAATTACTAAATCAATTAGAATTAAAGCCGGTGTGTTTGTACATATTTTTTACAATAAAATCTGTAGGTACATCATTCTAAACACTATTTAAATTTAGCACCCGATCTTCTTTTTAGACATCTTCTGCTGCTAAGCTAGGACGTAGTAGAAAGCAGATAAGATGACGCAACATCTAATTTATTGACTCATAAACATACTCTATACACCATAATTCCCGGAGCCCCTTGCAAATCAGCAAAACAAAAAAAATGAACAATTTTGAATAGCCAGAGACAAGGCAGAAAATCCACTTTCTTTTTCGACTGCAATCACGACCCGACTAAAACGTAGATGTCAATGTGTCCAACACAGATCAACTTCAGCAACCAGTAAGTCATTCCTACTACTACTTCTTATACATAAACAAATGACATTTTCACAAAGAACCTACAGTACGAACAGCAAAAGAAAATGAAACCTTTTTTCTACGAGACTGAAAAATTCTACTTAAACTATGTATCTACCAACACCTACTATGAATGCATATATCGAATGCATTTAACGCAAAAATACGTCATTCCAGATCTGTAGCCGTGTAGTAAATAGCATGTTTCTAAAAAGCATTACCCTGACATTATTTTTTAATAAAGCCGAAATTATGAAATAACATTGCTTATGAGATATTCATCAGATTATAAAGTTAAGTATTTTAGAAGATTTTCTTTTCCAAGCCAAAAGAATAATTATTACAGCCCATATTAAACGTATTCAAACTTCGACCATTGTGCTTGAAACAACCCCATATTTTATAGGCATTCCGGCTTTAGCATTTAGGCTAGCAGCCGTATATTTTAAGCGTATTCCTAATGACCTTTGTGTCTGAAGCCCCATATTTTAAGTGTAAACCACTCTGACCTTTATGCTTAAAGCCCCATATATTAAGCCAATTCTTGCTTTGACCTTTGTGCTTGAGGTACTCTTTTTTAAACGTATTCCTACTCAGACTAAAAAAACTTTGAAGCACCATATTTCATACATATTGCTCCTTTGACCTTTGTGATCAACGCCCCATATTTTAAGCGTATTACTATAACCATTGCGCTCGAAGTCCCCTATTTTAAGCGTATTCCTACTCAGACCTTTATTTCACTAAAATTTTATATATATTCCTAATAAGTCCTTTATGCGTGAAGTCCCATATTTTAAGCATATTGCTACTGTGACCTTTATGCTTGAAGGGTCATATTTTATACGTAGTGCTTCTCTGGCCTCGATGATTGAATCACCATATTTTAAGCGTATTCTTACTCTGACCTTCATGCTAACTGACTCTAAAATGATAATCTGTTCTTATTGATTTCATCATGCTTACCTCTAAGTACTGCATTTTGGGAGTTTATTAGGAAGTGGTAGAAAAAATTCAATGCAATCCTTTTTAGAGATATTTGCGTGATATTTGTTACGAATCAATAGTTTCGAAAAATCAGACGTTCAAGCCAAAAACGAGAAAGAGAAGAAAAAAAAAACTGAATCATAAATCTAAAATAGTAATCAAACAAATAAGAAAAAATCGATAAAAATTGCCAAACTTAAACTTAAAGTTAACGAGAAGCGGACAACTATCGCCTTTTGATTACAAGGTTAATTTGCCGAACTGAAGAAGAAGTAATACCGGCAACCGGCGTATAAAAAGACATTACTTCTTTGGCAAGGTGGAACCGATAGATGCCGCCCCAGTTTTATGAGTTTCACAGACACAAATCAATCCATGAGCAATATCATAGACACGATTCAGTGATTTTTCTTATTAAGGGCTTTTCCTTATATTAGAACCATTCCGCCACAAAACCACACATCACGATTCGGAGGTATAAAACGGATACGCCTCGTAGCACCGACATAGACTGAGGAAGTTAGGTTCCAACCCCTTCTCCTTTTCTTTCTGTTTCTCTTTTCCGGTGCGCATGCGTACATATGAAGAGGTAGGGGGAAAGTATTTTGTTTTCCTTTCCTTTCCTTCATCCATTGCATGCTTTTCTTTTATATAGCTTTCTTTTACACACACACGCGCACACGCACAGACACACACACACACACAGATAGATAGATACATACATACATACATAGGAACAGACTGGGATAGATAGATAGATAGATAGATAGATAGATAGATAGATAGATAGATAGATAGATAATCAGGAGAATGAGATAGATAGATAGATAGATAGATAGATAGATAGATAGATAGATAGATAGATAGATAGATAGATAATCAGGAGAATGAGATAGATAGATAGATAGATAGATAGATAGATAGATAGATAGATAGATAGATAGATAGATAGATAGATAGATAATCTGTCTTCACAATGTCTTTTCCAACTTTAAGGCATACTTCCTCTTGTTATTTTCATTTTACTTCTTCATTACGTTTCTCTCAAGACCGATTTCATTTTTTTCGGCTCTCCTCTTTTTCCATCAGTTTATTCCGTAATTCTCCTCCTGTCTCCTTCTCTTCCTCTTCTTCATCCTTTTCTTTTCTTTTTTTCGCTTATATAGGAAATATTCCCTACTTTGCTCTAATCTCTTCTTTTTAACTAATTCCTCTTTTCCTACCTTCTTTCTTTTGTTTATTTCCCCTCTCACCCTTCTCTTTTTCCTCTCTTTCTTTTTCCTCTTCAATATCGTTGCTATCGTTATTAGCTTCATCGTTTCCTTTATCCTCTTTCGTTAATTATTTTCTATTTATTTTATTTTCTTCTCCTTTTTCTTCTCAATTCAGATCAAATATTCTTTCATTTTTTCACTCACTGTAGTTGTCATCCTTGTCTTTCTGCTTTTTCTTTATCATAATCTTCTTTTAGTAAATCATTAATTCACTCTTCTTTCCTCTTTATCTATTATTGCTCTACCTTAAATTCATGCAATTCTCGTGTCTGTTATTATTATTATTATTATTATTATTGTTGTTGTTGTTGTTGTAACCTAGAAAAGGTTACTGAATAGAATAATCAAACGAAGGATGGTAATGAACGATAATATTTAGGACACGAACAACACGCATAAGATTCGCCAGCGGCGCGTAGAAGTAGTATTCAACTGCTAGAAGGGAGTCAAATGAATTTCACAACGAATCTCCAACTGCATGATATCTAGCAACCGCCCCACGCGGTCAGGTGTGGCGCAAGGCCGAATTTAATGTGGGGTATCCGAGCCCGTAGGCTCGGCCAAACATTCCCCGTAGACCCCGTATAAAACGGTGTCGGGTAGCTGTTTCCCGAGACGAGACTCTGCACTTTGATATAACATCGTCTGCTCGGAGGCAGAGACTTTGTTTTTATATGAATGGGGACATAGCCATTATCGTCCGTATGTATGCTACAACAATTATTATTATTATTATTATTATTATTATTATTATTATTATTATTATTGTTGTTGTTGTTGTTGTTGTTGTTGTTGTTGTTGTTTTTGTTCTTGTTCTTGTTGTTTGCTATACAAA
>OZ038481.1:32236644-32249144 GCA_964036315.1 Acanthosepion esculentum | reverse complement strand
GTGGCGACAATGATGAGGGCAATAGTCCGAATAATGTAAATAGTGTACATAATACCTCATTTCAGAAATATAGACAGATACGACTCAGGGTAACGCACAGAAATAAGGCATGGGTGAAAAGGTAATACAATTTAATCCCAGACTGAATGCAGGCAAAATGCAATTGGTATTTAACTGTTTCTTCCCAGAGTTGTAGGAGGAGACAAATAGTCGGTTACACGTGCGATGTCAATAAACATACATTTGGGGGAAGGAAAACATTCCCAATGCACACGGCAACTCATAAAAATTGGCTTTTCCCTATCCTCTTAAAGGAATAAAGGTAAATAAAATATACAAAACTGACACTTTTGAAATGTCCTTTAAAAATATAATAAAATGGAAGAATTTTTCACCTATCTTCTTAAAAAACTTATTTAAATATAAATAAAATATTTAAAAAATGATATTTTAACTGTCCTTTAAAATATTAAAAAATGCAATGATTTTTTATCTATTATCTTGAAAAAAATTATATAAAAATGAATAAAATATTTTTTAAAAATAACCTTTTAACTGTCCTTTCAAAAAATTATTATAAAATGTAATTTCCTTTTACCTATCCCCTTAAAAACTTAATACAATTGTAAAGAAAATATAAAAATGATCTTTTAAATGACTTTTAAAAATAATATAAAATAAAATGATTATTTACCTATCCCCTTAAAAAACAAGATATAAATATGAATAGAATATATTTTTAGCTGTCATTTAAAAAGTCTTTTAAAAACTATTATAAAATAGAATGATCTTTTACTCTTTCTCTTAAAAATATCAATGTAAACACAAATAAAATATAAATCATATTTTTAACCGCCCTATAAAAAATTATAAAATCGAATAATTTTACCTCTTCTTAAAAAATGAAATAAATATGAATAAAATATAAACTAATGACCTTTTAAGTGTTCTTTAAAAGATTAATATAAAATCGAATAATTTTTTATCTATCCCCTTTAAAAATTCATATAAATATAATACAAAATGATCTATTAAGTGTCCTTTAAAAAATTATAAATTTTAACCTATCCTCTTAAAAATTATTTAAATATAATTATAATTAAAAAAAATGACTTTGGTGTCATTTAAAAGATTACAAAATGCAATACTTTTTACCTATCCTCTTGAAAAAAAATTATATAAAAATGAATAAAATAAAAAATAAATTCTTGAAATTCTTCTTTCAAAAATTATTATAAAATGGAATAATCTTTTACCTCTCATATTAAAAATAAATGTAATAATGTATAAATAAAATTTAAAAATTAATCTTTTCAATGTCATTTAAAAATATAAAATGGATTGATTTTTTAACTATGCTCTTAACATATAAATATAAAGACAATTTAATAGAGGATCTTTTAAGTGTACTTTAAAAAAATTATAAAACGGAATGAACAATTACCGATTGTCTTAAAATATAAATAAAATATTTTTAAAAATATGTTTTAAGTACCCTTTAAAAATATTAAAATGGCGTGAACTTTTACCTTTCCACTTACAAAAATTATAAAATAGAATAATCGCTTAACTATCCTCTTAAAGTTTATTTAAAATGAAATGACATTTTCCCTATTCTCTTATAAAATTATAAAATGGAATGATATTTTACCGATCCTCTTAAAAATAAATATAAATAAAATATAAAAAGTAATCTTAAAACTTACCTTTATTAAAAATTAAAATATGTAATGAACTTTTACCTATACTCTTAAAAGATGATTTAAATATTATGAAAAAAATAACTGTCCTTAAAAAAATGAAGTGGAATGATCTTTTACCTAACATCTAAAAAATTTAAATATAAATAAAATATAAAAATTGATCTTTAAACAGTACTTCAAAAATTATAAAACAGAAGAATCTTTTACTATACTCTTAGAAAATAGAAATAAATATAAATAAAATATAAAAATATATTTTAACTGTCCTTTAAAAAAAGTGTAAAGTAGAATGACTCTCTTAAAGAATAAATATATGTATAAATAAAATATGAGAAATAATCTTTTAACTGTCCTTTAAAAAAGTATAAAGTAGAATGACTCTGTTAAAGAATAAATATATGTATAAATAAAATAGAAGAAATAATCTTTTAACTGTCCTTTAAAAAAGTATAAAGTAGAATGACTCTCTTAAAGAATAAATATATGTATAAATAAAATAGAAGAAATAATCTTTTAACTGTCCTTTAAAAAAGTATAAAGTAGAATGACTCTCTTAAAGAATAAATATATGTATAAATACAATAGAAGAAATAATCTTTTAACTGTCCTTTAAAAAAGTATAAAGTAGAATGACTCTCTTAAAGAATAAATATATGTATAAATAAAATAGAAGAAATAATCTTTTAACTGTCCTTTAAAAAAGTATAAAGTAGAATGACTCTCTTAAAGAATAAATATATGTATAAATAAAATAGAAGAAATAATCTTTTAACTGTCCTTTAAAAAAGTATAAAGTAGAATGACTCTCTTAAAGAATAAATATATGTATAAATAAAATAGAAGAAATAATCTTTTAACTGTCCTTTAAAAAAGTATAAAGTAGAATGACTCTCTTAAAGAATAAATATATGTATAAATAAAATAGAAGAAATAATCTTTTAACTGTCCTTTAAAATAGTATAAAGTAGAATGACTCTCTTAAAGAATAAATATATGTATAAATAAAATAGAAGAAATAATCTTTTAACTGTCCTTTAAAAAAGTATAAAGTAGAATGACTCTCTTAAAGAATAAATATATGTATAAATAAAATAGAAGAAATAATCTTTTAACTGTCCTTTAAAAAAGTATAAAGTTGAATGACTCTCTTAAAGAATAAATATATGTATAAATAAAATAGAAGAAATAATCTTTTAACTGTCCTTTAAAAAAGTATAAAGTAGAATGACTCTCTTAAAGAATAAATATATGTATAAATAAAATAGAAGAAATAATCATTTAACTGTCCTTTAAAAAAGTATAAAGTAGAATGACTCTCTTAAAGAATAAATATATGTATAAATAAAATAGAAGAAATAATCTTTTAACTGTCCTTTAAAAAAGTATAAAGTACAATGACTCTCTTAAAGAATAAATATATGTATAAATAAAATAGAAGAAATAATCTATTAACTGTCCTTTAAAAAATTATAAAGTACAATGACTCTCTTAAAGAATAAATATATGTATAAATAAAATATAAGAAATAATCTTTTAACTGTCCTTTAAAAAATTATAAAGTAGAATGACTCTCTTAAAGAATAAATATATGTATAAATAAAATAGAAGAAATAATCTTTTAACTGTCCTTTAAAAAAGTATAAAGTAGAATGACTCTCTTAAAGAATAAATATATGTATAAATAAAATAGAAGAAATAATCTTTTAACTGTCCTTTAAAAAAGTATAAAGTAGAATGACTCTCTTAAAGAATAAATATATGTATAAATAAAATAGAAGAAATAATCTTTTAACTGTCCTTTAAAAAAGTATAAAGTAGAATGACTCTCTTAAAGAATAAATATATGTATAAATACAATAGAAGAAATAATCTTTTAACTGTCCTTTAAAAAAGTATAAAGTAGAATGACTCTCTTAAAGAATAAATATATGTATAAATAAAATAGAAGAAATAATCTTTTAACTGTCCTTTAAAAAAGTATAAAGTAGAATGACTCTCTTAAAGAATAAATATATGTATAAATAAAATAGAAGAAATAATCTTTTAACTGTCCTTTAAAATATAAAAATAAAATGTACCTTTTACCTGTCATCTTAAAAATATAAATAATATTTAAAAATGGATCTTTTAGCTATTTTTTAAATATTATAAAATGTAATGAATTTTTACCTTGCTACTTAATAAAATTATAAAATAGAATAATCTTTTAACTATGCTCTAAAACTTATTTAAAATGAAATGAAATTTTCTCTATTCTCTTATAAAATGGTAGGATGTTTGCATATTTTCTTAAAATTATTAAATGATATAAACTTTTACCTATTCTATTTAGAAAAAAATATAAAATAGTACTTTCTCATAACTGTTTTCTTAAAAACATATTGTAAAGGTCGCTTTGCCATTTTCGTGCCTTTGTGACTATTTTATGACCGTAAAAAATGAATAAATGAAGCTTAAATCCAAGTGCAATTTCTCTCAAATTTCAAATGTAAACATTTGCATAAAACCGTAATCTTTTTGTATAAGTGAATTGTTACGCCAAGCAAGAGATGTCTTTTCCAAGCAAACATTCGCTCTTAGATATCACCTAAATATCACGTTGGTTTTTATTTGTTTATTTCTTACAAATTCAGGAATGTTATTTATATCCAAAATTGTAAATTTAAAAGGGGTGACGCTCAATACACTTTGTTCTCAGTACCTGATTAATATTTAGGGAAACGTTATTTTGTGTAAAAAAAATAAATTCCATCAAATGGTGTGCTAATTGAATAGTCGCGTGACAGGTGGTGCGATTGGAAGAACCAGGTGTTATTCATAACTTTAGCAGGTGCCGTGATCTCAAGGTAAATCTGAGCATTAGAATATCCCACATTCATGGCAGATCTTCTATTATCACGATGTGAGATATTTAGTAACAAAAGGGATAAAAACAAACAAAAATACTTTTTGTTGATTATTGTTTGATTTTGTTTAGCGTCATATCAAATGATATGGATTATTTAATGCCAAAATCTAAATATTTTCTACGCAATGTTATATGATTAACTACAGATAAAATGTATTGCTGGTCATTTTTCTATAAAATGTATTGTTGGTAATTTTACTGTAGATAGGTATTGTAGATAATTCACTATAAATATGTATTGATAGTATTTTTACATAAAAATGTGTTGGTGGTATTTTTACTATAAAAATGTATTTTTATACATCCATAATGTTTTGTTTTGGTTTGGGGGTTCACTATTTGGCCATAGCTGGAACCCCGGGTCAGGGTGGACCTAAGAACAACAGTAATTAAGGGTGGTTACCACGCTCCTCAAAAACTTCCAGTCTGCTGATTAGAGTCCTTGCTGCCGGATGCAGTTTATCGTCATACCCAGGACTGACAAAAAGAAAAATAGTAAATTAAATCGGCTACACTCTATACCCAAATATATATATATATATATATATATATATATATATATATATATATATATATATATATATATATATATATATATATATATATATCAAGTATGTGGTGCAGTTCAATTTACATTACATGAATAATTCATACAAAAAGCAGATAGTGAAGTTAATGACATAAATGGCAAGAATCACTCTTTATTAAAAATTGTTTGCGAGAGTGATTCTTGCTATTTATATCATTAACTTCACTATCTGCTTTTTGTATGAATTATTCATGTAATATATATATATATATATATATATATATATATATATATATTATTTCATATGCGCAGTACTTAGTAGAAAGCGTTCAATATCAGTGATAGAGCTAACGTATTCGGTTGTATGGATATGAGTTTGTGTCCCTTTGTTTCACGCTTTTGCGATCATCAGACAAACTGTTTTTTTTAATTGGATCTATTTATGCTTGTTTGTCTATGATTGGTGGTGGGACGGGGAATTTACTTCTCTGTTTGTTTGGGGGCGACACTCTCATAAACATAGACACACATACATACAAGTGTACGCATTTTAGTTAATACAAAAACATCCATATAAACAATCGAAGCCTAGGCCCAGATACACATTCATGCGTTCGGGCATACATACGCAGTTGTAATTCTATTTCGGTGTCGAGACTGTAGCTTTTGTATATGTAGCGATGTTCCTTTCAACAAGGAGCGGGGGTGATGCTTTTCAGATCCACCGCCTGCGCCGTCAGAGAAAGTTACACTTCCTCACACACACACACACACACACACACACACACACACACACATGTGGACGCGCACATACACTCCTATTGGTCTGGGTCATTCACTGCCACTTTGGGTAAGCTGGGTTCTGTTTGTGGGTATGGTGATGATGATGTTTGTATTTTCAACACTAACTTCTTGTGTATTATTAACGAATGTTCGAACATTCAGGCCAGTAAATGTAATTAATATTGTTTAATTAAAAAAACGGAACATGTACTTAAATATATTATATCTATAAAAATAACGTATAAACAGAAAATATATTAAATAATTTTCGGAATTAATCCATTTCATATTATGTCGTCATTGTTTACGTTAGGATATGTTTCGTGAGTAAAAATGATCGATCGAGATAAATCGTCGAAACTGTGTGTTTATAAACAGTAATTCGGACTTTGTAAACTTGACGCTTCTCTGTAGCTGAACAGTAACAGCACGTCAGGCTATATGATGGTTCCCGTAAGGTTTAGAGATTCGATCCCAGCCGGCGAACGCATATTTTCTACGAAGCTTCTCGAACATTCAAACCGGTAAATATAATTCATAGTGTTTAATTAAAAAAAACAGAGCATTTACTTAAATAAATTATCTATAAAAAATAATGTATAAACAGAAAATATAATAAATAATTGTCGGACTTAAACCATTTCATAAAATATATATATATATATATATATATATATATATATATATATATACATATATATATGTATGTATAAACAGAAAATATAATAAATAATTGTCGGACTTAAACCATTTCATAATATATATATATATATATATATATATATATATATATATATATATATATATTAAACAACATTTACCGGCCTGAATGTCCGAGAAATTCGACCTTGCCAACCGAACGATCCTCTGTGGTCGAATCGGTTAAAGGCACGTCAGGCTATATGACGGTCCCGTATAGGATACAGATTCGAATCGTGTCGGAGGACGAATATTTTCTATGAAAATTTCTCGGACATTCAGGCCGGTAAATGTTGTTTAATACTGTTTATAGATCATTTACTTAAATATTTGTATCTATAAAAAGAATGTTAAACATAAAAATGTCTTAATATATATATATATATATATATATATATATATATATATATATGTATGTGTGTGTGTGTGTGTGTGTGTGTGTGTGTGTGTGTGTGTGTGTGTGTATGTGTGTGTGTGTGTGTGTGTGTAACAGTGCCGAAAGAGAAAAAGTAAGAAAAAGAAGTGGGAGATAATATAAGGGGACAAGAAAATGATGAAAAAAGAAAATAACCACGATATTCGACACAGACACATACGCATACATAAAATAAACACACAAACGCATACACACAAAATGAGGAAAAATCATCATCTCGCCAATAACTAGTGAATAAATTAATTTTTAAGTTAATATAAAAATAACGATAATGAAAAAATTTGCTGTTAATTTCTGAAACAGCCTGACTAGTGGACCAAACAATTACTAAACGGTTCGTCTACGAAACTCGAAATGTTAAATATGTCTTCCTTTTATTTCCATTTCCTTCGTTGCTTACATGCTCGTTCGCGATATTTGGTTTCCTTCAATAGAACCACATCTGTTTCCTATTTACCTGTGAAGTAATTGTCATAATTTTAGGTATATACGACGACTGATATTAAATAGCAATTCAGAATTCTTCTTTTTTTCTTTTTTCTTTTTGTTTCTAACGAAAATTTCTTGTTTCTTAATACTTTGTTTAACTTTGGGAAAGCAACTTTTGCTATTCCAATATGTCTTTGGACTGCTGGATCGCATTTCCCGTCGTCTCTTATAACACGCCCCACATAGTTAAATTTCTATTCTTGCTTGATTCTGGCGTCACAACTTCGTAGCTTGCATCTTCGATTATCTTTCTTGTTAATGTCTTAGAATTAATACTTAGTCCTTTCTTCCCGCTTTCCTTCTACTGCCTTATCTGGGTGATTTTACTTTCTTTCTGTGTCTGTCATCAGCACATTATCATGTGTATATTTTATGCTTTTTAAGATTGTGCCCACCAGTAATAAATACTGGTAGGTCTCCTACTTATCTTAAGATGACCTCGCTGTAAAGGTTAAATAAATCCAACGAAAAGATGTATTCTTTCCTTACGCTCCTTTCTATTTTTGATTACTTGCTTAATTAACTTTCTATCCATAATGCAGACGGTTTCTTCCCAATAAATGTTCTGAATATTTGAATACCTTCCCCAAGTAAATAAAGTTTTCCTAGTAGTTCAAGTAGATCTTGGTGTCATATATTAACAAATATGTTTCTGTAATCTATGAATCATGAATGTACGTCCTTGCATCAATTATTTTAGATTTTATTTTTTCTGATGTTTTAAAAATTGTATAGTAATATTATTAGACAGTGTTATAGCTGTTTACTAAACTCATCTTTGTATGACACAAGGCCACAACAGCGAGAGACTTATGAAGATTGAGCTTACTTACTCAGGTGAACTGGTTTACGAGACCAACTTGGTAACTATTGTGCAATAGTACACGTTAATATGTATAACAGTTACTAGATTGTAGTAATAGTCTTCTAAATTAGTAGGTTAACCATTACCCCACGACAAGGCACCAATATCAGAAAGATTTACATCCAATTACATGATAATTAATTCCGCTATCATTATTTATGACACAAAAGAAATTATAAAATCATCATTATCACAAGTTAATTATTCGTTTAAACAATAAGATGAAACGCTAATGTATTATTATTATTACTACTACTATTACTACTACTATTATTATTACTATTATTATTAATATTATTACTACTACTATAATTATTATTACTACTACTATTATTATTATTATTACTATTATTATTACTACTATTATTATTATTACTATTATTATTACTACTACTACTATTATTATTGCTGATAATTATTATGCAAATGTATTATTATTACTACTACTATTATTATTACTCCTACTACTATTATTATTATTACTATTATTAATATTACTATTATTAATATTATTACAGCTATAATTATTACTACTACTACTATTATTATTACTATTATTATTACTACTATTATTATTATTATTATTATTATTATTATTATTACTACTATTATTATTATTATTACTATTATTACTATTATTATTATTATTGCTGATAATTATTATGCAAATCTACTATTATTATTACTACAACTACTATTATTATAATTATTATTGCTGATTTTGGTGAAAACTGGTGCATTTAATTGGTTTTGGTGCTTTGAAAAATAGACGCACGTATCACCTCGTGAGTGGCATTAAAATCCCAAGGCAAACAGCGATCTGAAAACAATTAGGGGTTTCAGAAAATTAATGAACAAATATTCGATCGTTAATATTTAATCATCTAATTAAGTTAATCCATTAATTTGAACAAGCGTAACACATTTTCGTTTTAAATATTCCTTGTTTGCTTTAAATTAAATTCCTATTTTTCAGTTTTTTGTAAAGAAAGATGAGTGGATTTTCAGGAACCAACGAAATGTTCAGCCCTTGCATTGTGTATGCATTATGTATACGGTATTTTGCCCTCAAAAAATCGGTGGAGGTATTTCTAGAAAAATGGAACCCGACGCTTTTAATGCAAATAATTATAAACAAAGACACACAGACACAGACACACGCAAACACACACACACACACACATATATATATATATATATATATATATATATATATATGAAGAAATATAGTCTTAAAGTGTGCTATATTTATTGGATAAAGTGCTCAATATCAGAGACAGAGCGTATGTAAATATAAATATAAATATAAAAGTGAACATAGAAGTCAACACATAGTGGCGACAGTCTGTTTCATGCTAGATGCAATCGTCAGGCCACAATATTTATTACTGTAAAAATACACAGTAAATGTGGCACAAGGCCAAAAAATGGGGGTTGGGAAAGGAAGGTCATCAATTGTCTTAAATTTAAACTTAGCTAGTCGCAAGCACTGACCCAAGCATACAAAACAATATTCCTTTCACCAAAATACCACATTCATACATACCATTCTTTCTACAACCCCCAAAATACCCCATTGTCTCTATGAAAATCCTAAATAACCCCATATGTACAATCGTCAGGCCACGAGTGCTGTTATTTTTCTCGGCTATTTATATATACGGGTCAGTGGTGCATTGTGGGTAGTCTATTTTGGCAGATATTTTACCGGAAGTTGTTTATTTGTTTATTTGTGTCAAATTATTTTGCTTGTTTTTATTTAATTTATTTTTGTTTTTATCCTTTACATTTATTTTATTTTTATTATTTATTTTGATCGGTGTTTTTATTAACGTAGTAAAAATTTGTTTATATAGCTTATTGTCGGTAGTCTATTATGGCAGCTATTTTACCGGAAGTCGTTTATTTGTTTATTTATTTGGGTCAAATTATTTTGCTTCTTTTTATTTATTTTTATTTTTATTTTTTATCTTATATATTTATTTATTTATTATTTTTATTTTGATCGGTGTTTTTATAAAAAATTTGTTTATATAGCTTATTTAATAGTTTTGTCTTTGTTTGGGAAGATAAAGCTATTTGTGGAATTTTGGGGTTGATTGTTTTGTTTTGTTCTGACTATTATTTTGGCGGGAACAGTTTTTAATTTATTTATTTGGATTGATTATCTTTTTTTTCTAAACGGCTAGTTTATCGGTATCGGTTGTTAGTCTATTTATATATTTGGATGTATTTAGATCAATTTATTATACTTGTCGTTATTTATTTATTACACTGTATATTTTCTCCTTTTGGTTTTCGATTTTTAAGTAATGCAGTATATTATTTTTTATTCATTTTTTTATCGTTATATAACAGTTATAGCTATTTTTCGTCCGATTTTTTGTTTTGATTTTTTATAGTCTAATATTTTGGTCATAATAGTTTTCTAATTTGTTTATTATTTACTTTATTTATTGATTTTGTTCCTTATTTTTTATTCTATTTCGTCTATTCTAACAGGTGCGATATGGTACTTTGTTTGGATTAATTTATTTTGCTTATTTTATTGTCATTTTGTTTGTTTATGTATTTATTTATTTTTTCCGTTTTCGATTTTTAAGTTATGTAGTAAAAATTTGTTTTCATGTCTGTATTTTGAGATTAGCTCGGATCTTTTATTCAACAATTTATTTTGGTCTGCGAAGGTAATAATAGCTATTTTTTCAAAGCAAAATTTGCAAGTTTTTGATAGGTTGATGTAGGCTGATGATTTTTTCCTTATTTTCCAAGATATTTTTGGTGTGGTGTGCGTTTTGTTTTTTTATTTCCCAGATATACTTAGACGTTTTGTGTACATAATTTCTTTGTTTCCAGGGTCCTTCAGTTACTCCTATGTATACTTTTTCTTCATTATGTGGTGATTTTATCGTGGCTTGGTAGATTACGTTGTTTTGTAAACAATTACCGTTTAAGGGACATTCGTTTTTTATTCTGCAGCTGCACGTGGGTTTAATTTGTTCGTGTGGTTTGTTAATAATTTTCCTGTTGTGATTTTTATTATTTGTGCCATGTTCTCGGTGCAACTGTAGCTGATTTAAAATAAAATAAAATATAAAAAATATGAACTTTGGGATAGATAGATAGATAGATAGATAGATAGATAGATAGATAGTCGACTATTCCATCGTATTGACATCAAGCAGCTCAGTTCCTAGGGACTGAAAGCACACCAGCACATATTATTTGATTATAGTGGTGATGGTATTGTGCAGAACCAACTACACATTTTGAAGGGCCGAATACAGAGACCTGGTTCACTACGTGCCACAAGGTTCGTAAACGACCCTCCGCAGGTTTTGAATTTAGAGTTGTCCTTCTCTAAGATGATTTATCATCCAAGGCTATAGAACCCAATCTATTTACCCATAGCTGGAGGGAGAAGAAGAGGATTAATACCTTTCCCAAGGTTATTAGCACATAAGTGAATGTAATGGATTCGACTGGAATTCGAACTCGGCTCTCCGATTCCTTAATCCGAGCCGCTATCCACTACTCCATCGTGCTTCTCTCTCACTCTCTCTCTCTCTCCATTTCCCTCTCTCAATATATATATATATATATATATATATATATATATATATATATATATGTGTGACGACTCTAGGTCATCAATGTCGGGATCATTATAATCTTTAATAAAATATACTACTGGTATAACTTAGAGGCTAAAATGATTCCTTTACTCTAACTAAAATATATATTTTAAAAAATCTCTAGCCCTGTATGACGTTTTTAAAATAACGCGTTTATCTAGCTCGATTGTGTTTGTGCATATGTGTGTGCGTTAGTGTGTTCATGTAGCTGTCTGATTTTTACGATTAGGATCAGTCCTGCTGACTGATATCATATTTCCTCAACACTACCACAGTCACACTCCTCAATCCACACTTCAGTCGACGAGTTAAGGCTTTTTTTGATTTTAGCGGCCTTTAGGTCGGGCTAAATTCAATTTGCCCTTTTTCAATTAATACATTGTGCTAAAAAAACTTATACTTTACGGGATAAATTGTTTAAAATGGATATAGGAAAAGAATAAATTGGAATAA
>OZ038481.1:32181644-32234144 GCA_964036315.1 Acanthosepion esculentum | reverse complement strand
CATCTTATTGATAAAGGTAGACATTCTTGTCAATCGGATTGGTTTCAAATAGTTGGAGTAGTCCTTTCTCTAATATTTGAAAGAATTTTGGACCATTCAAAGACTCGTCAACAGGAATCATCTCAGATTTTCCTCCAGACCAGACAACGCCTCACATCATTCCTCCAATCCCTCCATGTTTCACGGTCGCCTGCAGACATTCAGTGTTCCAAGTCTCATTCTGACTTCTCCAAACATAAACCTGTCTCGAATTCGAATATTGGCAGAATTTACTTTCATCTGACCAAATTACAGACTGCCAAAAGTCATAATCTTTTCTCTCGAATTCTCTCGCCCAGTCCATACGCCTGTTCCTGTTAACCTCTGAAATCAAGGGCTTCTTTCTTGCAACGCTTCTTTGATAGCCTAGCTCTTTCAGAGTCTTTCTCACCGCATATGGCGACATCATGCTGTTAGCGATATCTTTGATGCTCTGATGACAGTTTCTGATGATTTCCTTCTTCAGCGCCCTTCCCTTCGCCCAGACACGATGCTTGGTCTTCCTGAAAGTTGTTTCACACGACAATGGTCTTCTTCATTACATTTCTTGATAATATTATTAACCGTTTGAGGATTAACTTGGCAAAACCTAGCAATTTCTCTATTTGACTTGCCACACTGATGCCATCCTATTATTTGCCCTCGTTGAAATTCACCAATTTCCTTACTTCCGCGAAATTTCATTGCAAAATATGTCAACTATCGTTCATAGATGAGAGTAGCTAGATACTAACATGGTATTGTCCGAAAAAAAAAAGATGTTATTGCACAAACCAAAATTGCTGTATTCAAGGGTAGCTAAAAACTTATCATAGCCCACAGTATTGCTGATTCACTTGAATCCAGATTTTTACAGTAAATGTTACTGATCGTAAGTCAAGAAGTATTCAACTGAATAATATTTAAAATGCTAAGATAATATTTTATGTTATTAATTCTTATTTATATGTTAAAACAGTGTTTCTCAGTCTTTTTTTACTACAGGGCGTACTTGTAGAATAATTAAACCACTAGGGCGGACTTTAAATTTTAATAGCAAAATGTATTTCATGCGGAATAACAATTCATTCTTTGTATATGCATTACGCTAATGACATTTTGTAAACATATATTACTTCGTCAGAAATCGATGTACATTTGTTCAAAAGTAATGAAAAGTCGTTAACTTGTTTTAGTTCTTGAAAAAGATCACCCCAGACCGAAAATTCGATTTTTCCATATACGCAATAAGGTTTTAAAAAAATAAAAATACTTCAGAAACTTTATTTTTCAATTTGTTAATCGTGTAATTAGATGGTATTCAGTTGGTGCATAATTATCAGGTGTTTTTGTAGGCGAGTTATTTGTTAATAAAAATTGCTGGTTTAATTACTTTTTTTATTAAAAATATTATTTTATTTTCAGGTTATAAAAATGTGTGTCGATAATCATACTCATTTTAAAAAAGTTACTGTTGCATTGTTATGTTTCTTTTTTTATAATAAATTGTTTTAAAACGCCTGATAATTATGCACCAACCCAATACTTACGTATTTTTAATGCATTTAACAGTTATTGCTGTAGCATAACATACAACGTTACAAATAAACAAAATTTCAATTTCAATTTTCTAATCGTATAATTGGATAGTATTTATGTATTTTTAATGTAGTTAATAGTTTATAGTTATAGCATAACATACAAAATTACAAATAAAAAAAAATTCTAGAAGGTTGCATAAAGTTCTAGAAGGCTCCAGAAAGTCATAGTACTAATATACTTATATACGATTTTACACGTTTCGTGTTGGGTGTGACATTTAAAAGAAAACAAACTTAATTAAACCCTTCTTTTTAACAAATGTTCATCTAATTATGATACAGAAATTCAATTATTTTACAAAATGACATATGTAAACTTTTCTGTATGTTCTAGTAATTGAATTATCCAATATTTTAGAATATTGAAAATAAAGTTATATATATATACAATTTTTTATATATATTATTTTTTTTAAGCTTATCACCCCAAGCAAGGCTGGAAGCCACTAGCATGCAAGGGGTTACAGAAGGTTTGGAGGAAGAGCAGATAGGAGTGGTAAAGGAGTGGATGTGGAGAAAGATAGTGGATCGATCAAGGCAAGGGGATTACAGAAGATTTGGAGCGAGAGCAGATAGGAATGAAAGGTGAAAGGATGTGGAGAAGGGAAGTGGATAGATCAAGGCAACTGGAGATGTCGATTGACGTTACACTTAAATAGTGGGAGATTGTATTTGTCAGGGAAACAGGAATAAGGAAGGGAGTTCCACAGGCGAGATGTGCGAGACATGAAGCTATTGGAGTAGAAGAGACGTCTACATCTAACAGTTTCAACGGTGAAGGGGTGGGAACGGGATGCCAGCCTCGTAGGACGCTTAAATTCATGAGGCCTGGGGACCAGCGAAAGCAGCTCATCGGAGCAATTACGAATGAGATTTAGTCTCTAACTTTACAAGATCATAGGGTTTTATCAGCTTATAATTGTTATAAGAATAAAAAAAAATAATTCATAAATTATTCTTTTGCTAACTTCGGGCGCACCTAGCTACCTTCCAGGGCGCATTAGTGCGCCCTGGTGCATCCGTTGAGAAATGCCGTGTTATATGAATAAAAATTATTCATTTTCATCTAAGATCATAACATTTGTTTTCTCTAGCATATTTTTCAGAACATGACACTAATATATGCCTGTGGTGTGGCGTGGCGTGGCGTGTGTGTGTGTATATAAATATATTGACAAAGTTGCTATGACACCCACCGACACGTGAAGACGCGACACACGAAAACTACAAAAGAAACACAATTGATGCACATAGCCACAACGCTATCAACTTCTTCTTCCCTTCAGTACATAGGAGGTCATGGCTCTCCACAACTTCCTATCTTACGTAACTCTTAGCAGTTTTCCTCTCTTTGCTACCCGTCTTCCCGTTCTTCCATCCATTCACACAAACTCGCCAAGTAAATGGCTGGCTGCCTTCAACTATCTCTCTTACCCTCAATATGCCACGTGAGGGTTAACCTTTCCATCCCTCCCTTTCTACTGTACGTGTCAAAAGAATTTCAGCTGTCTTTTCTTGATTCTGAATATAAATGTTTTTCTGATGCCATTTTCTTCATGAGTCCATTGCTGCTGGCTCGCTTAGTCCTTGGTATTCTCAGTATCCTTCTGTAGAACCACATTTCTTCTGACTTGATTTTTTCCCTCATCCGTGGGGAGATTGTACAACATTCACTTCAACACAATACTAAAATTCTTTGATAATGCTTTAGTAAATTCGAAAGCATTCAAAAGATAATTTATTTTCAAATTCACCCCGGAAACCAAAAAAGTGACCCAGCCTGTAGAAAAATTACATTAAAAAATCATTAAAAACTTTTCAATCAAAACTTTATAAATTTTAGAAAGATACACCCAATATATATATGTACATATATTTTTGCCATCTACAGACAGACTGTTTCGCAGCTCATCAGTGTGGCTAGACGTCCGGTTGCCTTTAGCTAGGATCGAAACCCGACTGAATTGGCGTTAGTCGGAACTTCTAGCACTAAGACGTCGGCTCACGTCAGGGTTGAAGGTGAATTTTAGCGTGTTTATTTTTAGATTTAGATAAACACACAGTGACTGACAGTGACTCAATTCTGCCGAAGAGTCATGCAATATTAGCTTAAATAGTCACTGTTTACAAACTCACACCTCAAACCAAAGAGCTCAACCGAAATTAATTTTTCAGGAGCCAATATTTTTGTCATCCACAGACAGACATATATATATATATATTTTCTATGAAAATTTCTCGGACATTCAGGCCGGTAAATGTTATTTAATACTGTTTATTATAAAACAGAGAATTTGCTTAAATACTTGTATCTATAAAAAGAACGTTAAACATAATATATATAAATGTCTTTAAATAAATTGTCGGACTATGTCCAATCCTAAATATATATATATATATATTTTTTATTACTTTAAACATTATTTTTGTGGATACCATATTTGAGTAGACGTTCCATTTATTTCATCTTTAAGTGTTTATTTCATCTGCCGATGTACTCGAGAAAAATTAATTAAAAAAATCTGACGTACGCCAGGATTCGAACCTGGGTTCCCCTTTGCATATTTAACGGAAAATAAGAACTTCATTGACTGTGAAGCTCTGCATAGCCGAGCGGTCTAAGCACGACGGAATAGACGGTGTTTTCTCTTGCAAAATGTAACTCAAGTTCGAATCCTACTAGCGGGCATGTTATCTTTATTTAGTTTTCTCGTGTGTGCAGGCCGGTAGACGAAATAAGTACTTTTTCAAAAAATATAACATCGAATGTTTGCTTTAATTTCGGGTGAAAATAAAGAGTAAAATTGTCCAACATACACAGAGTAAAAAGAACCTTCAGATACTGAAAGCTAACTACATTAAAACGAAGCGGCCCACACTCAACAAAATTACATTTCAAACTAGTCACAACACATTACATTGCATCTAGACATTGATTCTGTTATCATACTTCGATCTATCACGTGGTATGACGTCAAAGAATCGCATCTTGAACTTACGATCTGCATCTGCTATTCCACGAACATTATTGTTGCATAGCAATTTTCTATGTCAAAATAACAAAATGTCACCTCTGACGTTGGATATCTTTGTTTCATGTCTGTATAACCGCCCTGGGGATGACTCATGTGAGCCGAACACTTAGGACCAACTTAATTAAAAATATCCAAATGTTGGACAATTTTTGCCTTTATTTTCACCCGAAATTAAATCAAAATTTCGAACAACTCATGAGCAGACATAATGCACATTCATTGTCTGTTACAATTAATAATACATGTTTAAATATTGATCTGCTGCATCAATGCACTTTATATATGCGCGTGCGTGTGTGTGTGTGTGTGTGTGTGTGTGTGTGTGTGTGTGTGTGTAAGAGTATAGACATATTACTTTTAGCTTTATAAAATCAAGGAAAAAATGAAAGCCAATAATTAACCAACAATAAGTTATGCAAAGAAAAGGCAAACAAAAACGTTCATAATAAACTAGGCTCAACTTCCTAGCACAAAGTCATATTATTTAATTATATATTTTCTAGACTTTCTAAGGATTTCAACCTGCTTACTAACTGCAGAAATTAATTTGGGAATTTCTTCAGGTGTACTGGCTTCACTAACAGCTAATCTTACTTCCCAAAATTCATTTTTGGGTGCAATTTGCTTGTTGCTATCATACTTGTTAATGCTGCAAAAACGTTTAATAGGGTTTAGATCCGGGGAACACAGTGGCCACATCAGAAGCCTATCATTAACATTAATTTACCTAAATTGGAACTACTTGCATTTATTGCTTATTAGCAGTGTGAGCTGGGGTATTGTCGTGAATGAAAATGATTTTTCGTTTTTCGATTCCAGAAGACGGCGAACAATTGGCTTAGTTCACATTCTGAAACTCTTCAGTATGCGAAATCGTGACGACTAAGACACATATGAGCCCCAAGACGTTTGGAATAACACTTTATTACTCTTGCGCATCTCAATTTTTAACTAGGTTTCCATTCGTCCGTATCTTACCCTTGTCAACTCACACATGCTGCCCAAGAAATTTGTAACGAATTTCTTAATCGTTCAATTGTTTCTTGTAAGGATTTTAGCCATTTCTAATATTTTGTAATGGCCATGAAACATTTGAACAATGTTTGCTTTTTTTAATATAGCTTAGACATATTTTATTACTAATGTTCGATAAAGATTTGAATTGTATTAATAAAGCAATATCTTCAAATTGGCTGCCATTTGTTTATTGTTGAGAAAAATCACATGTCACTGGACACAACTGCGCATGTTAGTGATGTCAAAGTTTTGGTTGAACTAAGTTCAAATCAAGATGATACTTATAAAAGACCTGGTGTCCATGCGACTGGGGGTCAAACAGGTGCAGACATGTATCGACCTAAATTACAATTTAGTCTTTTTAAAAATATATTTTTTACCTTTGGATTAAATTAAGTTTATTATTTAATATACCAAAGTAAATATAAGATTCATTTATGTTATTTTGTTTTAATTTATTTGAAATTTCAATATTTTAACTTTATTGTAAAAGAACAATGAATATTATTTGTAATGTAAAATTGACAAAAAATTCTCATTAAGAATTTTATCACAAAGTTAATATTTTTCTCTATGATGTTGTTCTTTATAACAATGAAGATATTGATGATAAAGTTTAGTTTTTTATTAATAATTTGCTTGTTTTTTTTTCTGTAACAGGTATTTTAAAAGTAGATGTTAAATTTAAATTTCACCGTCCTTCGTAAATACAGAAAACACTTTTCCCACAGCTAAATTAATGAAAAATGATAATTGTTAAAAATTTTATCACAGAAATTCAATGTCTTAATTCTAGTCAGTAAATTTCATATTCTATAATTGTTCTTTAAAATATATTGCAAAAATGTAAGCGAAAAAGATGATACATTACTGCATAGTTGAGCTATTATTAATCATGAAACTCACTAACAACGTCAATATTAAGAATTTTATCATATAAAGTAAGTATTTTTCCCTATAACAATGGACATATTGATTATAACATTTATTTTTAAGAATATTTTTTGTTCTTTCTAAACTCCTTTTTTAAAGTATATTGAATTATTAATTTTATCGTTCTTTGTAAATAGACAGAATATGTAGCTTTGTACAAGAGGCACCTTGACCAGAAATGACCATTATTTTTAAACTGTTTTTCATATTAATAGAGATTAAACAATCCAGATCACGAATATGAAACAAATAATTATTGTTGCATATTGTAAAATGTTACATTATTTACATTATTGTCCTCATCTTTGTCGCCATATTTATTACAACGTTTCGCCCTTCTTCAGGTGGTTTGAACGTCAAACTGAACCCTTTATTTCGCTCACTGGGGTAGACTGTTCTAGATCCACGTGCCATGTTTAATGGATGTCAGTAATCAGTTATCTCCTGTTAATTTCCTTCCCCAAGTAAATAAAGTTTTCCTAGTAGTTCAAGTAGATCTTGGTGTCATACATTATCAAATATTTTTGTCTAATCTATGAATCATAAGCATACGTCCTTATATGAATTATTTTTTATTCTATTTATTCTGATGTTTTAAAAAAGTATAGTAATAATATCAGACAGTTCTATACTAAATTCATCTTTGTATTGTTGCATAGCCCCCTCGTTCTGGCGAGGTCTTTTGGTTAACGGGGTCGATTTCATAATGTTGTATCTTCTCTCGCTCGTCTTCTTTCGGTCGCTTATCGCTGGTTGCTGTTTTAGTTCGGAGATAAAAGAGAGTCATCAATAAAGGGGATTTTAAACTTATCTGTTTTTTTAAACACGTCGACGTGTTTATTTTTAACTAGCCAGTGGGGTTGCCCTACCACCCCCGAGATACGAAATAATCACGTCTACTGTGTATGACGCGTAAAATTTAACTCACTGAAAACACTTTCTAACTCCAACATTCAAAAACGACTTCCTCTGTTTTCCTGTATCTGACCTCAAAGGTCAAAATGAGGAAGTCAGAGGAGAAATACAATTCTTTACAAAAATAATAGTTTGCTAGTCTATCATTTAACAGTATGACATAAAGTCAAAATAGCGAGATACTTATGATGATCGAACTTACTACTTGGGTTAACTAGTTTGCAAGACCAACTTGTTAACTATTGTGCATTTAGTTGGTAGAGGAGGTTAGTCTTTGTCTTTCTTTTTACATTTACGTTTAAGGAAATAAGTCAATATTTGTAAGGTGCTTCTTAATAATATTTATAGTTGTTAATAAACTAATTATTTGATATTACTAACAAACTGGTCCTTAATTTGAATATCGCTGTCACATCTGGTCTGGTGCGCCTGCTATATATTTAGAAATACTTGATAAAATCCAATCAGCAATCTTATTGGTCGTTACCTGGCATCTCAGTTTTCGTCACTTCCCCACCTCCGTAATGTAGCTTGCTTTTTCTATAAATACTTTTATGGTAATTATTCTGATGAACTTTCCTCTATAGTACTTAGACTTTATGAATTTAAGAGCAGTATTAGTTTGGCGGCAATGTATCATCATTTTGCAGTTTAAATGACTAGATATAGCCGCAAGTTCTATGCTAACAGTTTCTTCAATCGCACTTCTCGCTTGTGGATCTCTCTTCCAGTTATTTGCTTTCCAGTCAACTTCAAAAATTTAAATGAAATATCAATCGTTATCTGCTGTCTTTTTAATAGTGTTTTATTCTCATATTCTCTCACATTCATTAACTCCGTGCATCTTAGTGGGTTTATTGTCTTGCTTGGGCTGAAATGATTAAAAAGAATCTTTAAAATATTAGTGTTATTCAGTAGTAAATTACGTCTTTACATGTCCGCTCCCAGTCGTAGACCGCAGCCGCATGGGTGCCAGGACGGTTGTAAGTATGGCTTTGGTTCAAATGCATGCAGTAAAATTCAAGATATTTTGAACAAATGTAATTTGCATAAAATGCTAGAACACACTCTATTTTTACTCTTCAAGTAATCGCCATTTCTGTAATGAAAGTAGATTTTACAGGATGGAAGTAATCCTGTTATTACCGCCTTACTTACGACAAAATGGTTCAACCATGAACATCGACACATAGCAATGACTCTTTTCTCCCTGGTCACTTTCGGGGCCGAGGTGTGTGTTCAGGTTTGTGTGTATGTGTCTGTTTCCGTGTGTGTGTGTGTGTGTGTGTGTGTGTGTGTGTGTGTGTGCGTGTGTGTGTGTCTTATATCGAAAAGGCTAAGAAGGAAATCATTAATTGTCCTCAGTCTATGAACGTATGAAATATTATTTTAAATCGATAACAGAGGTATAACAATTTCGGGCGGTGATACGCCCGCCGCAATGGACAAGTTCTGTGTTAAACAAATATGGAATTGATTGGTCAGTTTACAGTACATGTTCTCCACTAAGTTGCTAGGCTGTTTAATGGCGTTCAATCGAGCAAGCTTACTTAATGAGCGAATTGTGTGATTGTTCAGCGATTGGACCTATTGTTAGTCGAGCGCGTCATGAGTGACCGGACAGCGTACAAAGCCTTAGTTATTTCTACCTTATTTTATCGATATTTACGTATTTTAATGACATCGTTCTGTGGTACTTAGCACTTTGACGTAGATATGAATGAAAGCCAACCTCTTTTATAATCTCTAGTTATACGGCTATTCTTCTTCCGATGTCTGCTTAATTCTATTACATGGACAGTCCTCAATGAAATTTCACACTAAATGTTTACAGATTTTTATTTGTTTGGATACAGAGAGTTATCATACCACTAACGTTAATTAACAGCAATTCTTTTCTATACTCCAATAATCCCCGCAATATTCTAGCTGATTTCCCCTAATGCTGTTAGACGCATTGAAATAGAGAAAGATGCTTTACAAAAGCTCAGCAAAGGTATCAATAAACAATAAAATTTCGTTAAGAACAAATAAAATACTGCTATACTATTAAGAGCATTTCTGCGATATCTGAGCTGGAGCTGCACAATCTAACCTTAACAGATATCAAAAGCGTTTAAGCGTCCTTGTGGGTGATTAGTTGTTTTCAGTCCGACAGCTACTTTCCCACAAACGCTATTCTATCGCTATTTCCATGGCAAATGTTCAGACGAGCTACGTTCTTTACTTACACCAGTTCAGACATTAACAGTTAAGGCCGCCATGCCAGGTACACAGATTCCAATCATACATCATTCGCTTCATATTCCATTGGTAATACAGAAGTCCCACTCGGCCATCTTCTTCTTGAGAACCAATATTTCGTAAAACAGTCTCCCGTGAGGATGCTTCCTCGATCACTACAATCTTAACCGCGACAAGTCTAAGAGTAACCATTATCTATCCTACATATCCTTGTAATATTCACTCACTTCCTCTTCTTACAGCTACACAGAAAAACATTCAGTAATCATCTACCTCCAGTGGCTCTTGGGTCTTGTATTGGGGGAATATGCAGTAAAAAAAAATATGGCAGTAAATGCTAGATAATTTCCTCACAGATGATTGAGAGATTTAATGCAGCAGAGATATAGTTGAAGGATTCTGAGAATACCATGGATTGGATATGTGATCAACGAGGAAGTTTTAAGGAAAATAGCAACAAACAGGATACTTGAAATCAGAATTAGAGAGAAACAATTGAAATCACTGGGAGATATAATGAGGAAAGTAAGCTTGGAGAATTTGACACTCACGAGACAGGGGAGCAAAGGGGAGACATCGAGTAACCTACCTAATGAATTTATGTAAATGAATAGCAGGAGAGAAACAGAGAAAAAGAGAGAGACGAAATATATAAAGATATATGAGAATTGGTATGCAAATTCCAGTAGTGCACATCCTTTAAATATTCCGCTATAAACTATTTCCCTGGGATGTGGGAAGTCCAGATGAGTGCAATCTTTTGCATTTCAACCAAACCCAGTGAATCAGGAAGATGAGCTTCATGATTTTGGGACTCAACGAACACTCGTTGCCACCTTTGTAATGTCAACGAATACTCGTTGTCACTTTCGTAATGCTCGTTGTAGTAGAGACTTTGTAATCGCAGATACAACTATAGTAACGCCGTTGAACAATACTGATGCCAGACGCCTTCGAACAACACTCGAACTAATAGTACTTGCTCGATAATATTCGCTCGAAAAGTAACCACCGTATAGTGATCCGTATAGAGTAATAGTATAGTGTATACAGTAGAGAATAGCGGTCCGTATAGTGATAGAAGAGAAATAGCGATCCGTATAGTATAGAGAATAAACTAGGAATGCAATCGTATAAGTTGTCAGCTACTTACATATATGCGTTTCCTCTATGCTCACGTGATCTATTTAATGGGATCTCCTGTGTTTGTTCACTGGCGATCTATGTTCAAACTCAAGTGTTGGCAGCGATACTTTGTTCCTACATAACACGAGCTTTCATATTTTTTTTTGTTATGGTTCCTTGTGCAGCAGTAAAAATTGAGATTATCTGAGTTTTGAGATACCACATCTTCTAAATTTCAATATCAAATCGCTTAGTCTGTTGAAAAATTTCACTGAAATTTACATTAACAGGAACTGTTGTCTCAGTGAGTATACCAAGCTTATTGGTGTGTACTGTTTTTACTGGTTCTTCGTTATTATTATTATTATTATTATTATTATTATTATTATTATTATTATTATTTCCTTGACTTTCTATTGTATACACATTTTCGTCTGGGTCTCAACGAGAGATCTAAGGTCATAAATGGCTTCATGACATCTTCCACTGATAAAAAAAGAAAACACTAAGATCACACATTTTACACAGATAAAGCACTTCATAATGTGTAAGCTGTACTTGTGAGTACAATTTTTTGTATTTCTTTAAGGCATGGGCTACAGGGAATACTTTCAGTGTGTCTATCGGAACCTTTTCCTATCGGTTCGAGGGCTCCAACTACAACTGAAATTATTCATGTCTTCATGTACCTTATTTCTTAGATTTCCACTTCAAGATCCTTGTATTTTGATAATTTTTTGATCTTCAGTGATACATTTCAATCTGCAGGGACTGCCATGTCAATAAGAAAGCACATTTTGTTTTGTGGTCTTTGGTCAAGATATTCGGTCGATTAGATTTGATTGTTTTGTCTTTGTGTATTGTAGCCCCATAAAATTGTCACAGCTTCTATCTCTCTAACCGGGTCTGGGTGATTTTCATCCCAATTTCTTGTAGTTTCTTTCCCGTAAAAGTTGCATATCTTCCAGTGCAGATATCGGCCCACTCTATCATGCCATGTTTTATATTCAGTTGGAGCTAACACCGTGCAACCTTATACAAGAGGTCTGCAGCAAGAATAAAACCCTCGGTTTCAGCTTTTAACCCTGCACTATATAACCACTGTTAGGTACGGGTTTTTATTTATTTATCTATTTATTATTATTATTATTATTATTATTATTATCCGTTTGCATGATCGCTCTAGAACGAACTGATTGCTGTTGTAAAGTATCTAATCTGAACATTCCCTCTAAACAATGACACTTTTACCGGAGAATCTGTCTAGAGAATCTCAACACGTTTTCAGATATCATTTTCTCTCTCGACCACACTATGAAATTGGCGAATACTTCTAACGAGAGACAATACAATAAAAACGTTTTATATATATATATATATAAAATAACGCAGGAAACTTTCAAACACAAGTAATATAATCTGCGAATTCATACCACCAATATACATATGCATATATATGTATTAAGACATTTTTATGCTTATACATTCTTTTTTATAGATACAAATAAATGCTCTGTTTATAATAAACAGCATTAACAACACTTACCGGCCTGAATGTCCAAGAAACTGCCATAGAAAATATGTGTCCTCCGATAGGAATCGAACCTGCATCCTATACGGAACCGTCATATAGCCTTGCGTGCTTTTACCGATTTCACCAGAGAGGAGCGTTTCGGTTAGCAAGGTCGATCTTACTGTTTTAAAATTACTATCTTCCATGATTTTCTCACGCATCAAGCAGATATGAATGTAACTGAGAAAATCATGGAAAATTGTAATTTAAAAACAGTAAAATCGACATTGCTAACCGCAACGCTCCTCTGTGACGAAAGGGGTAAAACACGTCAGGCTATTTGACGATTCCTGTCGGAGGACGCATATTTTCTATGACAATTTCTCGGATATTCAGGCCGGTAAATGATATTTAATACTGTTTATTATAAACAGAGCATTTACTTAAATATTTGTATCTATAAAAAAGAATGTATAAACATAAAAGTATCTTAAAGTAATTGTCAGACTTTGTCCATTTCATAATATATATATATATATATATATATATATATATATATATATATTTGGGCAGCAAACTTTCTTTGAAACATGTTTTGTTGAATATCATACAAAAGGAAAATTTCATGAATTTTTTATCGAGTTTTTCTTATGCTCTTACATTTTTTCGTTTGGAAAAAGTAATGGAGTGTAAAAATTGTCCGTACTATCTATTGACCCACGCGCTTTCGGCCATTTCTTTACCCATTTTCAAGGGCTTTGTTATTAAGTGTTGTTAATTTCTTTTCATGGTAATCTTTTGAAGATGTATTTGTATGATGCCTATATAGTAGTACCGTTTTCTCCGAGCGCCGGGAAAGGAACGTAGCTGTAATTCGAGTAGGCGACTTTCTATTTTAAAATCCCGGAGCACATTTATTTCCGTTGGTAAATAAGGTGAGATTAATACTAGGTGTCAGATGTTTTGTGCTGAGTGCTTCTCTCACAGCGAGAAATATATATATATATATATATATATATATATATATATATATATATATAGAGAGAGAGAGAGAGAGAGAGAGAGAGAGATGGAGAGGGAGGAAGGGAGGGAGAGACAGAGAGAAATCACCGAACAAAATCAAATTAATAAAGAAACATTGTTTTTTATCACCATGTTTAAACCAAAACTCAATTCATTGCATAAACCAGAGGCACGTCTCTCAAAATAGATTCTGTCATATTTTCCTTGCCATAAGCGACATATAAAACCAGTTACGCCCCTTGATTTTCTTTCTTTTATTTAAGGCACAAGCTTCATCACGTGGTAATACAGACATTTATAAACTCTTTGAAAAGCTAAATGCAAAAACGGTTGAACATTTTTTTCTGAAAACCCACATATAAATAAAACAATTTTAATTTTAATAATTCTCTGTAAACATTCATGTATTATAAATATTACATATAAATACATAAAAACATTAGGTGTTTTTCCAAATCTTATTTTCTCTGTACACCAAGTTTTTGTACAGACTTTTATAGCAATTTCACTTATTTTTTACCTATATATATATATATATATATATATATATATATATATATATATATATATATATATATATATATATATATATATATATATATACACCTAGTTGTGCATAAGGATCGTATACACCTCGAACTAAACTTTCCCAGATAAGACTTTACTATTAATCAAAGTTTTAACTGTTTAGCGTTTTAACTGTTTTGAAATCTCCCTCCCTACCTAAGGTCAAAACTGAATTTCTTAACTTGCCTTTAATCAGATGAGAGAATTTGGAAGACGATTATTCAGTTAAAAATGTCTACATCAATTCGAGAGCTATCAATGATGTTGATTAGTATATTTTCAAGATAATTATGATCATATGCCTTCTTGAGTGGCTAACGTAGGATTTTGAAGATTGCTGTATTTTTGGAGTTTTTTACAGTAAAGTTCACCCTGTACAAGGCCCGGTAGCCACTTGAGGGAGAGGGTTACGTTAAGGGGTAGTTTATAGAGATAGGAGAGGAAGATAAACGTTCATGCGGATATGTGGGGAAGATAATGGTTAATCCTAAACTTGAAGAGGTTAAAATTGTAGTGATCGGGGAAACGTCCTCTTAGGAGTCTGTTCCACAGACCGTGGTCAAAGGAAGAAACTGTTTGAGTAGAACTTCTCGCCGATGGAATATGGAGGGAATATGGGTGGTTTTCTATTATGTAAGTTGCATGGTGAGTCCTAGCCGTGAAGGTTAGGCCTGGCGGAGCCAAAAAATGTAGTTCATCCGAGCACTTTCCATGGCAGTAGCGAGAGAGCAGTAAGAGACTCGTTACATCCCGCCTGTGAGAGAGAGAATGGGTGTGGAAAATAATTATTCTCCAACAAGAGCTCAGAGACGCTTTTGAACTTATCTTCCTTATCAAGACTGGAGAGTGAGGTCTAGGCAGCTCCCGCCCAAATATGGCAACAGTACTCCAATTTCGGCCTGATGTGGCTCTTATAAAGGTAGAATGAGGAGCCTGGTACTTATTGGAGCGGTACAGGAAGCCGATCATTTTATCTGCATAGATATTTTTTTCGCTCAAATCTTTCTTCTTGCACTAGTTACATTCTATCATCGCTGATCGGTCCCTGAATTGTCACCAATCACGATTAATGGGTCCTTCATCAGTGGAGTTCGTATATACGGTCCATCGTTAAAGATACTTGGAAAATGGTCAGCTGTCTGTACCGCTCCAGTAATCACCTGACTCTTCCTGATATCCTCTATCTTTACAAGAGCCATATCAGGCTGAAAACTGAGTGCTGCTGGTATATATGGGCAGAAGCTGACCACTTACCAGTGTCGATAGAGTTCAAAAGCGTCTCCGCGTCCTTGTTGGTGACAACTTATTTTCCACGCTATAACCCCTTTCTTACAGATGAAATATCGCAAACCTCCGATTATCGCTATTTCCATAGAAAGGGCTTAGACTAACTAAATTCCATAGTTTCACCAGTGTTAACCTTCATGGCTAAGACCCGCCGTGTTGTGTACACTGTAGTGAACCATCCTCATTTCCTTCGTATTCCACTGGTTAGATGTAACTTCCTCTCGAACAGCTTCTTCCCGTGAACTGCTGCTCTGTGGAACCGACCCCCAACAGGTGCCTTTTCCCCGATTACTACAATCTTAACCTGTTCAAGTCTAGGATTAACCATTATCTTCCCCACATATTCGCATAAACTGTGACTCTTACTCTGTAAGCCTCTACCTTGAGTGGCTCCCGGGACTTGTACAGGGTGAACATCACTGTAAAAAAAAGCAAAATACTCCGGTATTCAACACTTCAAAACGAAGCCGGCTTACCTGTTTATATATGTCTGATCCGGACATACGCAGTTTCGAGACAGTAGACGTTATTCTTGCGCACGTATCGCTGGCCCCGTAGTATATGCCCCTAACTTAACTATAATGATTGAGCCCCAAATGTTGTGGTTAGCATTTTCATGCAATAACAATGAGCAACTACTGTATGCCCGTATAATAAGCCTAGATTTGACAGCTTTATCGAATTATTTGTTTATTCTTCGATTGTTTTCATTTTTTTTTTCTTCTTCTTCCGAAGGTCTGAGAGTTTTCTAATTTTATCTTATACTACTGTGTTTATTCACTTATTCTACGAGTAAATTCCTTCTATTCAACTGATTTATTTAATAGTTTTTATTCCGTATCAATCTTGGCTTATTTGCCGTTTTCGTCTTCAGTATTAACATTTATCGTCAAGCTAACTCTGTTGTGAGAAACGCCTTCTGTTTTATGAGCGTCCACAAGTAGCGTTTGCAGGTGCGTGCGCATGCATTTGTTTTTTTTTCCCGCGAAACATATATGTCTATGAGGGATTTTTTAACGTTCTGTCAAGAGGCGTCGTTTCATTTATTGTATAATCAATAATCCGTCAAATGTATTCACTGTGAGAATGAGTAAAAAGGACATTTAAAGATGGCGGAAAATAATGAAAAGCCGGACTGGAATCGAAGCTGCAGGGGGAAAAAAAAGCGGGAGGGAATATATAGCAGAAAGGTTTGTGATCAGAGTCATGAAAAGGAGAAGAAAAACGGAGGTGAAAGAAATGGAAACAGGAAAAAGAAAATGAAAACCAAATGGATGTAAGTGAATGAAAACTCGAGATAAAATTTGAACAAAAGATTAGTATGAGTCTGTTAGAGATAGAAGTGGGGGTTGAGAATGAAATAGGATGGAAGGACCCAAAAAGCGAAAGAAAATAAGTATTGAGAAAACAAGATATATATGATGATAGGTAAAGACTAAAAAAAATGGCTAAACAATACAAATCGAATGTCGGCGCTAAAATTTGAAATTGAAAAGAGCAAAGAAAAACACACAGTTTAAGAAATATGTTAGAGTGATGTAAACATAAATTCTTGTAAACTGTTAACCTTGTCTTTGTTGTAATATTAAAGTTTTACTTATTTCTGATTGTTATTAGTAGCTGGTTCGTGCCTTTCCAAACGTGTTACCACAACGCCGTCAAAAAAAAGATTTCAAATGGTAACAGAACTCGGCTTTTCGAGTCTGTTGTCAGTATTCGGATAAATCCTTTGAAATGAAATATAAATATTTTTCTAATAGAAAAAGTAAATATTTATCCGAACAAAGTATCTATAAACAAAAATAATTTTATTTATTTTTATTTTATTTTTTATTTATTTATTTTTGCTGTCCTCTGCCAGCCGCAATGATGGAGAATGCATTACCTCGCGCCATCGCCAGTGAGACACGCTGCCAGAGCCACTCCGTTTCGCGAGGCTCGTCCCTTAATCGAGATGCCAACCCCCCGAACGAGGGCCAATAACCCCAGAAGTCCCCACTGTCACAGGAGTAAAAAAAATAAATCTGTCCACAGGAGAAGAATATTTAACTATTTTTTTTTATCCTCGCGCCCCGAGGAGCAGACCCCCGGCTCAAGCGCAGACCTGATCAAATTACCGATCGAAAATGTATCGACACAGGTCACATCCCAAATCAACGACTTCCCTACTTTAAAAGGGAAAATGGTAATCCCATCCGGCCGCTTTCCATCACCACGGTCGAGGCCTACGGGTTCGATTTGGGAAGAGAAACCAGCTGCATCCAGACCTCTTCTGATGGTGTCGTTTATTGCTGCATGCCGTGGAAAGCGGCCGGCACTACGACGACAGGAGAGAGGATGCAAACCAAACTCGTCGATGGAAGCTCCACATCTGCATCTGTGTCGCTCACATAATTGAACTTGATTTATAAGCAGAAGAAAGAAGGAAAATAAATTAAGACGCATGAATGAAAAAGAGTTATCAAGAAAAATAATATTCGACAGAAAGACAAGAAATAAAAGCAGTGAAGAAATTTGGACATTTCCATCACTCAACCTAATCTAGCAAATCATAAGAGACCCGCCCGTTTCAGAATTTGCTTCTATGCATTACCAATCGGAATGACCACCCGAACTGAACGAGACATAAGGCCGAGTTTAAAATGGGCATCCAAAGTGTACATGAAACCAGAAAGCTAAAAGTAGTCCATTAACGTCCACTCGAGCAACGTCTTCCTGCAAACCACTGCTCTGTGGAACCGACTCTCAAGAGGATGTTTTCGCGATCACTACAATATTAACCTCTTCTAGTCTAGGGTTAACCGTTATCTTCCCCACATATCCGCATAAAATGTGCCTCTTCCTCCGTAAGCTATAAAGTAGCTCCCGGGCAATGTACAGGGTGAAAAAAATATTCCCTCTCGGTGTTTCCCTTTTTGGGGTATGTTTTAGGCGACAGGGATTAACCCTAGCCTTCTCCCGAAGGAAAGGTACTGTCTAAGGAGGACGGACTCCCGAGACTGAACTTGACTTTATCCTCCAAAACCGAATGGCCGAGAAGCGGTTAAATGTCGTGTGTAAACTGTTATAGCCCAGTAGACAACGTACGCCAGGTAATTGAGAATGCATTATAATATAAAGTAAAACAAAGGCATTCAAGAGAGAAATAATAAGGATATTTTAAAGAAAAACAGAAAACAAAATAAAAGGTATTCAATAAAGAGAACGGCTTCGATGCATACTCAGAAGCGATTACGCACCCTATGGCACAGAGTGTAGGTGGGGTGCATGACTGCAAGTATGGAGTACCTATTGAGGATAGAAGGGGGCATGGTGGTGCAATGGATAGCGGCTCGGATTTAAGAATCGGAAAGTCGAGTTCGAGTTCCAGTCGAATCCATTATATTCACTTGCGTGCTAATACCCTCACATGAATCGAGGACAGACCGGGTTCTATAGCGTTGGATGGCAACTGGTCTACAGCAAAAAGTAATGGCAACCTACTGCGGAAAAAAATTCTGCCTCCTCAGCCATGTATCGAAAGATGCATGATCGCCTAAGCGTGTATCACGCATGGCACATAACTGACTGAATTTATGTAGCGAGACATCACGTCAAAGTACCTAGTGGTTTACGGTACTTAGCTTTGACGTGGCATACGTGAGTGTCGAACTTGCTAGGAGACAATCTTGCTAAACATTACACCACAACGAAGTGCCCCTCCGTCTGTAAACGAAGGGATTATTTAAGGCTGTTTTAGGCTAGGCCAGTTTATTACCCGGGTATAAAATGGACTAGGTCAAAAAAATTATTTTTTAAGTTTATATATTATAAATTTATTATATTTTATTTTTTTAAATTTATATATTATAAGTTTATTATATTTTAAGTTTTATATATTAAAAGTTTATTATGTTATAGTTTATACATTATAAGTTTATTACCCGGGTATAAAATGGACTAGACCAAAAAAAGAGATATATTATTGTATCCACAGATGAAAATCGGGGATACTATAGATTAGGCGGTATCACATTTCAGCAGATATTTGTAATGTACATTCTGCAGCCCTTAGTTTTTTTTCCGATTTATTGGTTTGGACATTAGTAGGCTTAATTTGTTTAGGGCTATTGATCTTGGTCAGCTGATACCTGATAATGTTGAATGAGTTTATAACAGCCACCGATCTGGGTATGACGATAAAATACATCCGCGTCCTGGGTAAGACAATAAACTACGTCCGACTGTAAGGCCTCTGATCAGGAGGTTTTGAGGAGCGTGGAACCACCTCTTAATTGCTGGTGTTCCCAAGTCCAGTTTGACCCGGGGTGGTAACACCTGTTAGGGTCCCAACTATGAGTAAATAGTTACCCCCCAACTGGAATCAAAACACTTGAAAATGTAAAAATAGGTTTTAATACCAGAAATGTATTATCAGTATTAGTTTTTGAAGAAAAATGATTACCAGCAATATATTATTACCAGCTGTACATTTTTTTAAAATTACCAGCACCACATTTTTGAAAAAAGATATCACCAGCAATAAAAATCTTGTCAGCATTAAATAATTCATTGAGGTTGATATGCCGTAAACCAAACCAAACCAAATCTCATAACAGCGATTGTTAAGTGTTTGTAAACTACAGTTATTCAGTGGTGCATCTACTATGAAACTAACGAAGCTTAAGCTGCAGGGCCCCTAATATCGAAGCGGACATTGAAGCAACTTTTTTAATGAGTGAATTTTTTTTAACAAAATCGATGGATTTTTTTTTTTAGAGTTTTTAAATAAAATAAGACCATTTTAGTGATAAATTTACCAACCAATGGATTGAAGAACTAATCTTCAATTTAGAATATGCCGTAATACCCATTATATATGGCTCCAAAAATTTTTTTGAGGGGGAGGGGAGCTTGCACTGTCCGAATCCCCAGCTGGATGAGCTCGTTGAGCCTGCCAGAATCTAATCAAAGCCTACGTTTTGGCAGTCGGATCTTCGAATCTATTGTTGCTGGTTGCGAAGGGGCCTCCGTGTCCGTTCAAGTTTTAGGATCCCAGAAATGTAGGTCCGACATTGGAGTTATCACATAGCAATTTAATTCCTGTTCTTTTTATTATTCTCTCTACTTAATAATGATTTTCTTTTACTCATATTTTTCCACACTCACTAACCCGTTGCGTCTTAGTAACTTTATTGAGTTGCTTCAGGTGAAATGATTAAAAAAAAGAAACTGGAGAGAAACATATATCAACATTTCTACGCTTTGCTATAAATGTCTCGCAGGGTTTATCGGGAACTTCATATTATTGTAAAAAGATTTTTTCGCAACTGCACAAATCCTATAATGTTCTTGCCCTCCACCAACATGCCTGGGGTTAACCTCCAAGAGAACAACTCATTGTGCCTTTTTTGTCTCAGATTTTCTACTGGAATAAAGTGGAGCGACAGTATTGAATCAATTGTTGGGTCTACTGCTAAGAAAGTTGGTTCCCTGTGTCATACGGGACACTTGTTCTCGTCACAATCCACCTTTTAAATCTACCTGTGCAGCGGATATCTGATCTGATGCTCCAGCCATATATCACGGGATTTTCGACAAAATCCAAAGAGGGGTCTGTAATGTTATTGGTCCTGACCTAGCATCTCGACTTCAGTCACTTTCCCACCGCGATGACGTGGCTCCCCTCTGTCTTTTCTATAAATATTTTCATGACAGTTGTTCTAATGATCTCTCCTCATAGGGACAACTGCCATGAAAATATTTATATTGGAGCTAGTTTTTAAATTGTTGTTTTGTTCCCCTCCCCCACAGACAATGAATTGTACATATGGGGACTAGTTAGGATTTTCAGAGAGACAATGAGGTATTATGGTGGGTGTAGTAAGAAAGGTAAGTAAGAATGCGTTGTTTTGGTGTTACGAATATTGTTGTATATTTGGATCAGTGTTTGTGGCTAGCTAAGTTTAACATTAAGGCAGAAGAAGATCATCTTTTTCCCCATTCCTGATTTTGGCCTTGTGTCACATTTTCTGTATTGAAACGGGAATAGATATCGCTCTCCTCCTTGGGAGTTCGATCAGATAAATTTAAGCGTACTACTAGATTGGTTACTAAGTATCATCGTTTTACTGTTGAAATAGATATAACCGTAAGTCCTATTTTATTCTAATAGCTTTTTTGCACTTCCCACCTGTGGAACTCCCTTCCGATTTCTTGCTTCCCTGCCACCTACAACCTTCAAACATTTAAATGCAAAGTCAACCGCCATTTTCTCCCTTCCTTTTATTTTAATGCCCTTTCTCCCCACTAAGGTCTTCCCATTCTCTTCCACCACCGGTAATCCTTTGCATCTGAGTGGCATCAGCGCCTTACTTGGAGTTGAATGATTTAAAAAGAAGTAAAAAATTTCATTAAATATTAAACTAATTTCTGATGCATTTCTGGTGTCTGTTCACGAAATTTGACTAATAAAAGCAAATAAATGTATAAATTACATGAGGATCTATGATTGTTGCTTATAATGTTGTTGTGAATCATGCTGAGAGTCCTGGTTATGACGATAAACTTCATCCGGCAGCAAGGCCTCTGTTCGGGAGATGGAAGGTTTTCCGGAGAGTGGAACAACCTCTTAATTGCTGGTGTTTCTAGGTCCACCCAGATCCGGGTCCCAGCTATAGGTAAATAATGAACCTCCCAAACAAAAATAAAAACATTAGGAAAGTATAAAAATATATATTTATATAAAAACATTACTAACCGTACATATTTACAGTAAAATGACCATCAATACATTTTATCTGAAGTTGAAGATTGTGTTCATAATATTTAGATTTCGGCATTAAATAACTCATAAAGGTTGATCTGCCGCTAAACAAAATCAACGAAATCAACCAACTTAACCCAGGACCAAAAATGACGTGACTCTCCATAAAAAAAAAGAATTTGGCAACGCTAAACTGTCGAAGATTCATCACTCGCATCGCAAAAGCACCTTTATCTCATGCTAACACGACTCTCATGTTTACGCGCGAATCAATTGCCGTTCAGGACTGATGGGAAATAATAGCACCCGAAATTCACTTCCCTGTGAGGACTTAGCCGATATCGATTCTTCAATTAATCGAAATCGGAACAGTAAATTTCCATTTTTTTTTTAATTAGCGACTTTAAATTAGCCTAAATCAACCGCGTTAAAGCAGCTTAACGTAGAATTACGAAGAGGAAAAAGGAAAGAATGAAAAATACATAAATTAGTAATCCTCACCACACTCTATTCCCATGCTTGCATGTCATGCTAGAATTATCACAGACGCAAGAAGGACAAATTGAATGCAATAATAATAATAATTGATTTTGTTATTTTTATAATCATCATAGCAGTTGTTTCAGAATTGTTGGCGACAGAAACTCAGCTAACAAATTTACGTTGCTACAATGTTAACGCATTGTTACATAGAGGTTGAAAAAAACTTTTTTAGACTCCCTACAACGTGCCTGCAACGTTCCTTTGTGATGTTACATTAGCAGAAAATGGATATCAAATCTTTAAAAACGGACGTTTTAAAAGTATATATATACAGTGGAACCTCGGTTTAGGAATTTAATTCGTTCCTGAAGGCCGTTCGTAACCCAAAATATTCGTAAACCGAAACTATTTATCCAATAGGAATCAATGTAGAGAAAAAAGTCACAGTACAATAAAATTGGAAAAGAAAAGCACGCCACAACACACGAATGCATACAACACGGCGGTCGACTCAGAAATCATCCCGTTCGGGTTAACTTGGATCGGCAATGCTGTTCGAGAAACGAAATTTTGTTCGATAAACGAGGCATTCTCATCTTGAATTTTCTGTTTGAAAACCGATATGTTTGAAATGTGAGTCATTTGAGAACCGAGGTTGCACTATAATTACTTACATAAAATAAAAGTACAAAGAGGAAGAAGAGCATGACTAAGAAAATCACTTTAGTCGCCGAAAAGTGGTGGATCGAAAAAAAATATATAAAGAAATAAGAAAAAAGGGGATAACCGGTTAATGATGTTCGGTCTTCAGGATCTATGAAGGACAAAAGCGAATGATAAATCTCAAACAGATTACACTTAGACCCTGCACACAATCCTTCTGATTACAAAGAGAAGGCTGCTAAGGCTTAATGTAAATGGTCTCAAGAATTTTTAGATGGTAATCTGAATGTGCTTCACTCAGTTATGTTCATTGTATTTTTTTTAAAACAAAAAGAGACGGTTGAAATTTCTGTGACCCATTATGAGAAAGGATTTCTGGCTTGGAATATTTAATACTCACAATACGTATTGAGGAAAAGAGGGGCAGAGGGAAAACAGCCGTATATATCGCGTTCAGAGGCGCAAATGAACTCTTTAACTCTAGCAGGCCCATTTCCCCAAGCTGGAAAGGATAGTAAAGAGTCAAAAGTTGCTTAGAGCTACAAAAGGCAGGAAGAAGTGGAGAGGCATGATTGCTCATGTCCTGAAGGAACACATCAAATAAATGTCGATTATTTTGTCGGGTCTAATTAGCTAAATTCTTTTAAATTGTTGATAGTCTTCTTTTTATGTACATAGTCTACATTTGTTATTCTTTACACATCTGCTATTATTATTCATATATTCAAAGAATTGATTGGTTGATTGAGATTTACGACATATCAACCACAATTGGTTATTTAATTCCGACAATTTTATTTTTTATGCCGGTAATATTTTTCTTCAAAAAACTATTTCCAACAATATCCTTCCTTTTAAAATCGATTGCAAGTAATATTTTCCAAAAATGTATTGCTGGTAATATTTTTCCAAAAATGAATTGCTGGTAACGCTTTTCCAAGAATGTATTGCTGCTAACTTTTTTCCAAAAACATATCGCTATTAATATTCCTTTACGAAACGGTTGATAATACGATATTTCCTTCAAAATTGAATGAGAAATTATATTATTATCTCCGATAACAATTTTCCCTTCAAAACTATATTGCTGGTAATAAGTCTTTTTTCAAAAACGTCCTGCTGGTAATAACTTTCCTTCAAAAATGCATTGCTTGTAATAATTTTTCCTCAACAATATTCAAAGAAAGTTCACATCAAGAGTAAATGGCACCATACATTGGAGATCAAGCGACAGCAAGTCTCCTCAATACTCCAACACTCTTCTCAATAGTCTGCTACTACTACCACTATTATTATTATTATTATTATTATTATTATTATTATTACAGTAGGTATTTATTATTTTTGACACGCTGAATCTTTAATGGAATTCACTAGATGCCAAGTGACAGCAAGTCTCCTTAATACTTCAGCGCCCTTCTCAGTATTCTATCACTATTATTATTGCAGTAGGGAATTTTTAAGAAAAATCGAAGCAAAAAAAGGACACTTAGAATCAGAAAGAGACATAATATAATCCGAAATAGATTGGGACATGTAATAAAGAAATAAGACTTAGAGAATTTGACACTCACAGGGCATATTAAAAGCAAGAGGAGCAGAGTGAAACAGCAAGTAACCTACATAAAGAATTTGTGTAAATGGATGACAGAACAGGGATTTGGAGGGAGAGTAAGGAGACAAACGTTGCTTAAAACTACAAAGAATGGGAAGTTGTCGACAGCCATAAAGGGACACGGTAGAAAGAAGATGCAAGAAGAAGAAGAAGAAGAAGAAGAAGAAGAAGAAGAAGAAGAAGAAGAAGAAGAAGAAGAAGAAGAAGAAGAAATATCTTACTTCTATTTTTTATTTACACTATTTACATTGTTCAAACTGTTGAACTCATCGTCCTTGTCATATTCACAACATTTTGGCCGTTGTACGCTCCGGCTTTCTCCGGGTGATTGGAATTTCGAACTGGACCCTTTATTTCGTCCACTCAACTCTCCAAATTTTTGTTCACTTCAAACGTAGTCAGATATTGAACTTTGGGTCAAGTCAAGTTGAGTTAAAGGGAGATAACTGATACATACGGAAGAGGCTTGGCACGTGAAACTAGAACAATCTACCGGGGTGGACGAAATAAAAGGATCAGTAAGTCTTTTCAATGTGCTATCACTGATGTCTGTATTCTTGCTGATATAGTTATTCTGTCTACAAGCTGTCTTCAATTATTTTCCGCTAATATCCAATTCCTCCAGTGTTTCTGATCGGTTATTATTATTATTATTATTATTATTATTATTATTATTATTATTATTATTAAGTGAGCGGCCTTCTTCAGGTGACTTGAATTTCGAACCGAACCCTTTATTTCGTTCACGTGGGTACATTGTTCTAGTTACACATGCCATGCCTCTTCCAGTTGTCTCAGTTATTTTCCTTTAACTCAACTGTAATCTACATAGTAAAACAGGTAATTGTTTATCTTGCTATCATCTCTTTGTAGATAACAAGCCAATATAGCAACATGTTTTACTATGTAGATATCATTCCAAATTAAAATTTATACGATATAGACATTTTAGCCGATGTACATGCTGTTTATTGCTAGAATATATATAAAATTAAAAAAATTAGTATTATAATTACATTTTCTGCATTTTATATGTTTTACTCTGTAGATATCATTCCAAAATAAAATTTGTACGGTGAAGATATTTTCCTTGTAGATAACACGCCAAATTAGTACCTAATGTAGTTCATCTTAATTCACGAAGACAAACCATGTTCACGTTTTTTTTAAACCTCATATCTTCTTTTATGTGCCATGTCTCTTCATGACGTGGGATGTCATGGCTCTCCACAATTTCCTGTCCCTTGTAGCTCTGTGCAATGTTTGTCTTTTTGCTATTTCTCCGAAACCCTGTTCTGTCAACTATTTACCCATACTCGTTAGGCGGGTTATTCGCTGATTGCCTCTATTCCCTCTTGCCTTCAACATATCTTGTAGTGATAAATTTTCTAAGCCATCTTTCCTCATTATGCACTCCAGAAATTTCAATTGTCACTTTCTGATTCTAAGTATACGTGTCCATTTTTTTTTCTATTTTCTCAGAAAGAAAATCGTACAAATATAAAAACCAAAAGAATTAATAAGCAGGTATAATTAAAATAAAACCGACGCAACCATTCCCATCAAGCAACGCACCTAACAGGCCATCAACATGTTCGGCACTAGACACTTCAAATCAACTGCGATCAGAAGCTATGAGAGCTACCATTTTATTATTATTATTATCATTATTATTATTATTATTATTATTATTATTATTATTGTTGTTGTTGTTGTTGTTGTTGTTGTTTCATTCTCATATTCTCTTTATTATTTTATTATCTTATAATAACGTTAAAACTCATAAAAAATGTTAATTATAAAAATATTTTAAATTGCTAATGCCAACGATATTATTATTATTATTATTATTACTAATATTATTATTAGTGACAATGATTGTCTTTGCAGCCAACATAATGAATATAACAACAGCTATAAAACAAACAAATTGAAGTAACAAATTAAAAAGAAATAAAGAGCTCAGCAATCAAATGCTGAATATTGTGTGTTCCTTCAGCGGGCGGAAGTTGTATTACGTCACGTAGCCTCATTCTCATTTACAGCCCAATCAGTGCAGTGACCCCTTGTAAAAGAGAAACGCAGTAAAGCAGCCTGGGCGTTGCATGTTTCTACCTTGATCTCTTGTCTCGTGAGCGATGATCTGGAACCAATAGGAAATTTGAAAAGCATCTCTCGTCGCTGTCGCACTGATCAGGCTTTTCTCATATCAACAAGATTTTAAATAACAGATTCTTTATCTATTTTCTCTCTATATCTATCTACCCACCCTCTATCTCCCTCTCTCTCTCTCTCTCTCTCTCTCTCTCTCTCTCTCTCGCTTTCTCTCTCTTTGTTATTGTTGTTTATAGATTTTTGACGCAAACATAAATATTTGACTTAGAAAACGAAAGGAGAATGTGAATGAGTAAATTAATAATGGAAAATGAAAGAGATGCATTTGAGAGGGTAAACGTTGTAAAGCAAATGGATGTGAAAGAAAGAAAGAAAGAAAGAAAGAAAGAATGGAAAAGGATAAACAAAAAAGTATTATAAAAAGAAGAAACCGAATATTTAGCAAAGAAAGAAGCAAAAGGAGAGAGAATGCATAATAAAAGGAACACCAGAAAGGACTATTAAAAATAATCGAATATTTAACAAGAAAGAAAGAAAGAAAGAAGAAAGAAAGAAAAAAGAAAGAAAGAAAGAAAGTGAATATAAGAAAGAGAAAGCTAATATTTAGCAAAAAGAAGAACGAGATGGAGAGAGAGAGAATGCAAAATAAAAGGAAACTCAAAAAAGGAATGAGAGAAAGAAATCAGATATTAAGCAGAAAGAAAGAAAAAGAAAGAAAGAGAGAAAGAAAGAATTATTACGGAAAAAGAGATGCCAAAAACAAAATAAAAAGAACCGAAACCTAAAAAGTAAAAACACTATAAGGGAAAATGCAAATAAGTAAATAATAAAGAGGAAAAAAATTCATATCGAATAAATTCAATTATGGAAGCTGCCCATAATTATAAAACGCCGCCATGTTTGGACAACAGAAAAGGGCAGAAGAAATATATGACTTGCCGTTAATATTCCTTCAACTTCGTCCGCGTTCCATCGCCTATTTCCTGAGAAGGAAAATTATTAAAAGGAGGCGCTATTATTGCGTTATGATAATGTTATTGTTTGGAAGTCTTTATGCCAAAGTTCATTGCTATATAATTAGCTTCACATTCACAAGTGACTGTTGTAAACTTAATGCAATGAGTCATGTTCCTCCTAATAAAGCCACCATAGCTATTATTTCTCACCAATAAAACCGCAATGTTCGTCGTGTGGTCTCGTATCTCTCCCCCCACCTCTCTCTCTCTCTCTCTCTCTCTCTCTCTCTCTTTCTAATAACTGAGTTATAACATCGTACTCAAGTTCTTGAAATTCCCTTCTAACATGTCCAACTTTTGTCACTTGTCAGTACGATGTAGCAGCGCAGATTAATCCACTCCCAGAATTTACCGGGTATAGCTCATCCTAGTCCAGAATAAACCCTGGAGTATGATTCTGCGAAATTAGCTGTTTCCATACAAGACACATTCGTTATTCATTGGTCGAACAAATAATGTTACTGGCGGTTGAAATTTATAACATCTTTTTCTTAAAATAGCTTCTTCAGGAAATTAGATATCTCAATTCTACTAACTGTTATGGCTCTTTCCAATACTGATTCGGGCTTCCTTCCAAACCTTTTGTTTTTGGTAGTGTTATCATCTTGATTATATCTCTTATTATTTACTCTTCTAGTTATATTACCATTAACATTAACATTTCTCGAGATCTTTCTGGAACAAACATGCACGTGGATGCTTTCCTGAACTTTCGTAACCTCTAGTCAATCGAAATGTCTGCTATTTATGCACATAATCTTGACTTCCTTCTAACTCCTATTACGTTCATACCGTACACCTCATTCAGTAACATTCTACATTGAGTGGCTCTTGAGTAGACACCTCCATTGAATTTTCGATACCTAAAAGTTAAAAGGAATTTTTAAAAGTAAAAACAAAAATTCTAGAAGCTTTTTTTTTAGCTTTAATTGAAAGCTAAATGATTAAATTTACTATTTCCAATAATCAAAACATCCTGGTGTATTTAAAATAGAAATTATATTGATTAGAATCTCAACTTTTTGCTCGCTTTCAGAAATCGTTTAAATTCAGTCATTTTTGACACATTTGTAAACAAAAGTTAATTCTCGGTCTTAAAAATCCTCCCAAAATAAAATATACTGAAACTTTATTTGAGGAATATTAGCTGATTTAAAGTATAATTAATCTGATTTGAAAAAAAAATTACTTTAAGTTTAAAATAACAAAGAAATAGATTTTTAAAACAAACAGTAGCGCGATTAAGTGCTTGTCAACACCTCGTAAATCACTTCACGAGTGATTTACGAGGCGTTGACACTTTTATTGTTACCCTATGGAGAACTTATCTTTTAAAACATAATTTAAGAAAATGACGGGTGAACGCCTTCTTATATAATTTTTAAATACTCAGAAATCTTAAAAATGTTGGCAAATGTTCTCCGTAATCTAATTTTAGATATGTTTCATTTAAATTTACTATAGTCATCGCTCTTACTTTCTGATTATGTCGTCTATATTCAAATTTGGGGCACGTAACGTATACATAAAAAAATTAAATAAAAATTATAAATATACGTTTCACTTAATAATTATATCAGCTAACCGGATTGAAGTAATGCGGAATTTTTAAACGATTTATAATATTATAAATTATTATAATTAAAACTTTAAAAAATGAAAATAATTCTTGTAAAAATTCATTATTCATCAAAACAATTTTTTCTGAAGACAATAGTGTCCTCAATAAATCTTATTTATAAAAACAATTGAAAGCTCCTCTAATTAAATAATGTCATAGTTTTATTTCATTTTTATTTTATGATTTGGAACAGATTATCGGGAAACAATTAGTAGTTTGAAAAAATGATGATTTATATTTTCCAAGGAGTCCTGCTTTTAACTAATATAAAAATTAAGCTCTACAAAAATTAATTTCTCGAAATTTCATTAAAATAAATAAATGGGAGGGAGGGCATATGTAAAAAAACTTTTCACCAAAATTTTCTAAAAAATTTCAAAAATAATTTCACTCATATGTGAATAAGTTCTGAAAGTTTTATTAAATTCCGACAATTATTTGATTTTTGCGAGAATTTCCAAATCAATGTTTTTCACCAAAAAAAAGCGCAAAAGCACTAATTGTAAATTAACGTCGACCGCTGACGAAAAAAAAAAAAAAGATTTTTAACCAAAATTTCGGACGTGCTAGAAAGGATTAAAAAATTTTAAAAAATAATTACAATATACTTTGGTCTTTCCTCTTAATAATAGCATAAAATATTTTGACGATAAAACTTTGTTTTATTAAGTTTGGAGCCTTTTTTTTTCATCGTGCTATGCTGTTTTCAGTGAAAAAGATGAAGTACCTATACTTGAGTCTTGCACTGTGTGAATTTTAGAATAAAAGATTCCAATCATGAAATCTCAACATCTGAGAATTTAACCATGTTAGTGCAGCCTTTTTACGTCATTAATAGTCATACAATGGATAACTTTTAATTCTTTTTCTGGTTAGGAAATAAGAAAATGTCAGGTTTCACATCAGCACTGTAAGAGGGATGCCTCATGATAATCCCATTGAAATTCTCGCGGTGTTCTTCTTTCATGAGAAGAATGGGTAGAGACATTTTCGTTGTGGAAAGAAATCATCTGATAAAACTTTCCACGGACATTTTTTTTCCTAAATCTTTAGCTAAATTTCTCAAAACCCTTTTCCTATTATGTTACTGTATTTGTCTCTTTTAAAATGTCAAGTAATAAAATGTCTTCAGCATCCCAGAAAAACCTTTCCTCATCAACGGATTGATCTTGCTATGATAAGACTCTTTATACCTCTGGGTAACCATTGCCTTTGACTGAGCTTCATCGTTAGGATCCTACTGGTTAAGCCAGGTTTTATCTCCAATTATAATTCTCTTCAGAAAACTCATCTCCACTGAAAACTCTGCTTTTGTCCATTGCTGATCTGGGCGCAAGAAATATTCTATCCAATGAGCAGAAAGCTTGTCCAAATCTAATTTTCAACTAAAGTTTGTGTGGGCTGAACTAGCTGATATGTCTCCGGTGTTTGCTATTGTTTGATTGTGTTTAGCGGCATATCAATCTCTATGGGTAATGCCGAAACCTAAATGTTTTGAACGCAATTTTATGGCTTCAACTAAATATATATTTGGATGTAATTATATGCCTTCAAATACACATAAAATGTATTGGTCATTTTTCTATAAAAATGTATTGTCGGTAGTTCTACTATCAAATTGTATTGCTAGTCATTTTATTTTAAAATTGTATCGTTGGTATTTTTTATATAAAAATGTATTGCTGGTAATTTTACTATAAAAATATTTTTTTATACTTTCATAATGTTTTGTTTTTGTTTGACGGTTCAGTATTTACCCATAACTGGGACCCTAAAAGGTGCTTCCACCTCGGGCCAGTAGTAACCTGGGAACAACAACAATTAAGAGGTGCTTCTACTCTCCTGAAAACCTCCAATATACCAAACAGAGGCGTTACTGACGAATGTAGTTTATCGTCATCCCCAGGAATGATGTCTGCTAATATTTCTGCTTTTAATCGTCGATCACACTTAATCAAATCGCAAACAGCATCGATATTATTTCCTTAAAAACTGATAATGGTGATCTGCTGATCCGTTTGTCACCTTCAATTTCCTCTCAACCTTCTTTGAAAAGAATTATCAATTTGTATATTACAGATTTTTTTTTCCCATGCATTATCACCATAAACTTTTCTCAAGACACCAACAATTGCCTCAGCCTTCCAAACAAGTTTTACCGTAAATTTGATGTTAGGTCTTGGTTCTCGTTAAGCTACACGACAAGACTACAAAGTCGGAATTGGATACAGTATCGCTACTTAAACTAGGGAAGATATGTAAAGGTGCTTATCAGCTAACAGGTCGCAAGATCTACACAGAGTTGGATGAGTGGAGATTTTGCTCTGATTTTGACAGGCTTCATATCGCTTTAAATAGGGTTGTTTAAAATTAGTGCAATCTTAAATCTATTATCTAAAGATACTTCTGGTTCGTCAGTTATGTGCCATGCGTGATACACGCTTAGGCAATCATGTATCTTTCGATACGAGGCATATTCTTTTTCCGCGGTAGATTGCCATTTCTTTCTGAGGTAGACCAGTTACCATCCAATGTTATAGAACACGCTATAGTCCCGCTATTTACCCATAGCTGGATGGGGGAGAAGAAGATTCATACCTTTTCCAAGGCACATAAGTGAATGCAATGGATTCGACTGGAATTCGAACACGGCTCTCCGATTCCGCAATCCGTGCCTCCTGGTTCGTTTAGGTTGTAAATAATATGCCATATAATATATATACTGTTTTATGATATAAACAATAATAATACATATCATGAACAAATGGTGCAATGCAGTAAATAAAAATAATGCATGTAGCATACCATGCTGTTTAGTAACATTAGATAGCTACTCACAAACAATACCAAAATACTAGCAAAATCAAATAGTAAAAACAGACTTATGATCGTCGAAGCAATACACATGCAACAAAAACAACCTTCTATAAATAAATAAAAAACAGTTATAATTTAAGAGTCCGCACCATCAAATGTATTTTTAAAAAATACACATCATAGCTTCCTATGACCGAACTCTCACTAGTTCTACGAAACCCACCATTTGTCTCTACCTCTGATGATGATGACTTAAGAAAGTCAAATATTTGACCATATTAATTCCAAAATGAACTTTGGAAAATTTCTGACGGAATGTCCTCTTTATCTGAGAAGGATTATTCGTAATTTGGAAAAGTCAATCAATAAAATTAATCGACGCAAAATGTCTATTGTCTTTAATAACATTTACCTTAAAGAATATTTAGTGCTTAAATACACAATATATATATATATGTGTGTGTGTGTGTGTGTGTGGTTGAACTCTCCCGTCGTATACGACGCATGAGAGTCAAGCGACACAGTACCTAGGAACCGACAGCCCAGACACCAGCACATATGATTAGATTATAGTGGTGAAAACTTTGTGCAGAACCAACCACAATTTTTGAAGGGCCGAATATAAAGACCTTGTGCATTACGTGCCACAAGTCCCCAAACAACCCTCCGCATGTTTTGAATTCAGAGCTGTCCTTCTCCTAGATCAATTGCCATCCAAGACTATTTACCCATAACTGGAGGGAGAAGAAGAGGATTAATTTCTTTCCCAAGGGTATTAGCACGTAAGTGAATGTAATGGATTCGACTGGAATTCGAACTCGGTTCTCCAATTCCTCAATTCGTACCTCATCATATATATATATATATATATATATATATATATATATATATATATATATATATATATATATATATATATATATATATATATATATATATATGTGTGTGTGTGTGTGTGGTGTGTGTGTGTGTGATTTATATATATATTATTTAGATATTATATATGTGCGGTACTTATTGGAAAGCGGTCAATATCATTGATAGAGCTATCATACTTATTTGTATGGATGTCTATGCATACAACTAAGTATGTTTACACTAGTTTTAAACAACCCTATCCATACAACTAAGTATATATATATATATATATATATATATATATATATATATATATATATATATATATATATATATATATATATATATATATATACACACACACACACACAGTTGCGGCCAAAATGTTCAGAACGGCATTGTTTTCGTCAGAAAAGTAGGTATAAGTTTTTATCAAAGTCATTTTATATTCTATAATTTTCACAGACAATAAATACCATATTAATTGTTATTGTCTGAGATTTTGGTATAATTCGAGAGGATAATAAAAAAGTTATGGATGATTTAGTGATTTACTGCAAAACCCATAGCGGCCAAAATGATCAGAATGGTTGCTTTTACTCCGTGTTTTAGTATATTTAACCGGCGAACTCTAATTTTTTTAAATTTGTTTACGTGACGGTTCGTTTACTAAACATCAGTAAAAAATATCTGCAGTGTACTTTGTTAATATAATGCCACTTACTCCGTTACCAATTCGTCAGTATATTATTAAGCTTTGAAAGAAGTATAATTAAAGTATTGGGTCTATTGCAAAGATCGTTAACAAGTCAAAAATGTTGTTCACGGTATTCTTAAGGTCTACGATGATTTTGGTTCGTGTGAAACAAGAAAGTCTACAGGTAGGCCAAGAAAAACGACCAAGAGAGAAGATCGTGCTATGGTAAAGTTGGTTAAAAAGGACAGATTTAAAACTGCTGCTGCGGTTTCTCGGGAAATGAGCATTGTACTGTAGAAAACTTTATCTCGAAAAACTGTGTCTCGTCGTTTAGTTGAATATGACCTACAAACAAGAGCAACTGCAGTGAAGCCACTGATCAGCTCCAAGAATAAAAAGTGTCGTTTTACCTTTGCAACCGAACATGTGTTGTTTCTCAAGAAAAATGGCAAACGGTGCATTTCAGTGATGAATCTAAGTTTTTGTTATTTGGCTCAGACGGGAAAAGGTACGTTCATCGAAAAGTAGGTGAAAAATTGTCGCTTAAATGCCTTAAATTCGGTGGAGGAAGTGTCAGGGTTTGGGGGATGATATCTGGAGATGGTGTGGGCCGTTTGGTGCGATTACATGGAAAGGTAAATGCAGGAGTTTATAAACAACTTGTAAAAGATCATGCCTTGCCTGTGCTGAGAAATTCAACTAAGCGACCACCCATATTCATGCAGGACAATGCCCCATGTCACAAGGCTAAGATGGTCATGAACTTCCTCAAGGCTGAAAAGGTTATTGTTATGGATTGGCCTGCTCAAAGCCCAGATCTATATCCTATTGAAACAGTGTGGAATATTCTAGGAGAACGTTCGAAAGCCAGAAATCCTAAAACAACCGAGCAGTTATGAAATGCCCTTCAGGAAGAATGGAATAAGATCACCCAGCAAGAAATTGAAAATTTAATTTCCTCATGCAGCCGAAGATGTCAAAGTGTGATTGAAGCTAAAGGGCTTCACACTAAATATTAAATAATTCCAGTATTCTCTGTCATTCTTTATTATTTTGTTATTTTTTCAACCGTTCTGATCATTTTGGCCGCTATGGTTTTGCAGTAAATCACTAAATCATCCATAACTTTTGTATTATCCTCTCAAATTACACGAAAATCTCTGACAATAACAATTAATACCTATTTATTGTCTGTGAAAATTATAGAATATAAAACAACTTTGATCAAAACTTATACCTACTTTTATAACGAAAACAATGCCGTTCTGAACATTTTGGCCGCAACTGTATATATATATATATATATATATATATAATATATTGCTGATACTAATGAAATTAATTGAGGTGAAGATGTAATCATGAATCATTTTTTCATTTAATTTTCATATGACAACTTCCTTAAAATAATCCGTGTTTTCTTTTAATAAGTACCAGTTGTGTTAATGATTAGTTCAATTTTAATAGATTCTTAAAATCGAAGTATTTTTCTCACCGACAAAATTTTCTAATGTAAATCATTACGATTACTTTTCTTTTCTTTTTTTGAGGTGATAAAACACTTTCACACTATCACTTTTCGGTGTTTATATGGAGACTTTTCTAGAATGTCAACAAATACATTTTATATTAAAATTCCACTTCAATCTTTATTCGTCTTAAAGGCACAAAGAATTTTACTATAAAAGCTACTTTTAAATATTTTTCTCCTCAAGTGTCAATTTCCAGCCCAAAATTTTAGGTCAATTTTTTCTTTCGTCTTTCTTTCTTTCTTTTTTTTCTTTCTTTCTTTCTTTCTTTCTTTCTTTCTTTCTTTCTTTCTGTTCCTTCATTTATTTATTTCTCTCTCACCGTTTCTTTCTTTTTCTTTCTTTCTTTCTGCATTTCTTTCTTTTATTTCTTCCTTTCTTTTTCTTTCTTTCTTTCTTTTTCTCTTCCTTCCTTTTTTGTTTCTCTCTCTCTCGCTTCTTTTTCTTTCTTTCTTTCTCTTTCTTTCTTTCTTTCTTTCTCTCTCACCCTTTTTCTTCCTCTTTCTTTCTTTCTTTCTTCCTTCCTTCCTTCCTTTCTTTTTGTTCTCTCTCTGTTCTTTTTCTTTCTTTCTATTTTCTTTCTTTCTGTCTTCTTTCTTTCTTTCTTTCTTCCCATATACATACATATATGTGTATGCTTAACAAACTTTATATTTAATAGGTACACATACTTGTGTAGACAACCCTCTTTGTTTAAACATTGAAATTATTGTTTACCGGGCTAGCGATCGAAATTCTATTTTATTAAAGAAAACGTGCCTCCTTTAATAAGACTCTTGATTTCTAGGCTGGTAGACAATCTTAAAAAATTAAGGATATCTCCTTCAGCACGTCTGCCCACTAAATATAACGGTGTAATGTTTAGCAATCTTGTCCCGCTAGAACAATTACGACTGAATAGTGAATTCAATCCTCACAGGGTGCTTCACACTTTCAGCCTTGTGCTACATCTAAGCTACGCTTAATTAAATTCCTTATTTAGACAGTACAAATCTTTGTAAACTTCTTTTAAGTCAACTAAAATATATTAGCACAACGTTATAATCTACTAGACTACGCGTGACCCGTTGTGTCACTGACGTTTCAGGTTATAAAACATTGAAGTTGATTCCAACATTTCATTGAAATGAAAGTTAATTTTATTATGATTCAGTTAAAATATTTCAATTCGTTCCTGTCATCATTGGTCTGGTTTCCAAGTTCATGTTTAACGTTTTACTGATTGTTTATAGCATTTAATAGGAATAAAACTTTCGTGATAAACTTGAACTTTAATTTTTTAATATGCCAAAAAATATTTTTAAATCGTATTAACTTGAAAATATATTTTTTAAATATGTCAAAAAATATTTTTAAATATTTAAAATATTGTTTGTTTAAAGAAAGCTGAAATATAAGTAATTACTCTACAAACAACTGGACGAAACAGCAAAGCGGGATCTCTTTGTGACTGTCTTTAACTTAAAAATATTTTAATTAAAAAAAGTTGTCTGTTTGAAGAAAATCAAAATAAAATAATTACTGTATAATCAACACGTATTTTAAAATCTTATTCACTTAAATCAGATTAACTTAAATCATTATTTGCCGGATGGACGGACGCACCACACAAGCACGCACGCAATCACAGACTTTTAATATTATATAGATAGATACATAACAAAGTAGAAAAAAATAGATTTCCCTAAAATTGTTCTTGATATATAAAAATACATATACCATTTACACACAACGTTATAAACAAAATTGCTTTCAAATCTGGGATGTGTCTGTCTAATCCTCACTTTTCAGCCTTGACAACGTTCAAAAGCGTTTACGAGACGTTGTGGGTGATACACTGTTCTCCACCATTTTCCCACCGACGAAACGTTGCTAGCCTCCCGTTACTCTATCGATGTTTTCAGGAGAGATTTTAGGGTGAACTAAGTCCCACCAGTCCATATCTTCACGACTAGGATTCACTGTACCACGGACATCGAGTCGATTCATTCTCTTCAAATCCCATTCGTGAGGAGGACACTTCTCACGAACAGTTTCTTTTCCCGATATTTTGCATTGTGGAATGGACTCCCAAGAAGATGCTTACTTTTGCTCTTTTCCCTGCACACCCTTACAAAAGCCTCATTTCGTAAGCCTCTAACTCGAATGGCTCTTGGGCATTGTATTTGTAGAACAGCAGTAATAAAAAATAATCAGAAACGTTGTACAAATCAGTTTGTCTTGTCACGTGACCGGAAGTGATTATCGAGGTGTCATACTGAAATGAGCTATTTCGATTTGATGTCTTTACTACATTTCAACGGTCAAGGGGAGCTGTTTGATTTTGCCTGCCTCCTTTTTAATTGAGATACAAGAAGTAGAATTAAAATATAGAATAGCAACTGCGACAGTAACAGGCAAGAATCAAGAATCTCAATGCGGTTGACCGTTGGGATTATGAGGGTCGTTAAAAAAGTTCGAAGCTTAACCCAGAACGACTGTCTATATTTCCGAGATGAGGTATTGTAATTATTTACATTATTTACATTGTTCGGACTGTTGTCCTCATTTTCATTGCCATATTCATAACGTTTCGGCCGTTGTACGCTCCGGCCTTCTTCAGGTGATTGGATCTCTGCGGATGAGGTATTATGATTACTTGCACTTTTTAAATTATTCGGACTTTTGTCCATCTTCATTGCCATATTCACGACGTTTCATTGATTGGAATTTAGAACTGAACCCTTTATTTCGTCCACCGGGGTAGATTGTTCTAATGTCATCACCTGAAGAAGGCCAGAGCATACAACGGCCGAAAGGTTATGAATATGGCAACAAAGATGACAACAGTCCGAACAATGTAAATAATGTAAATAACCCAAAAGTATTTGAAGAAACTAGACAGTTTTTCACTATTTTTAATATAATCCCCCTTTGATATCAATGCACTTGGTCCAACCTTACTTAAGCATTGTAACCCCATCATGGAAGTAGGTAGTGTCTTAGTCCTCCCAAAACCACCTCCACAGAAAATATGATCTCATCATTGTTTCCAACATGGCGATCACGCAGGTGGGATTTGCGTTTAGGTAACAGAAAGAAGTCAGATGGAGCTTTTATTAATACGTAACATGTTGTCTAACCTTCAGAAATTAAGGAAAACAAAAACAGCCATTAGTTGATATAAACATTTTATTATAAAATTCTGGAATCATTGGAATCTATTACTTCGTTTTTAGTTGTTTATATCTAGGTACCTCTAAATATTCGCGATACCTAAGTTTTAAAATGAATTTTTAAAATTATAAATCTTTCTTGAAGCTTTTATTTTAATTTTAATTTCAAGCTAATAGATTAAATTTAATATTTCCAATAAACAAAATACTTTAATGCATTTCAAAACTAATTTTAATTGATTGAAAGGAGTTTTTGCTTTAAAACTGCTAACCATCAATGATTTTAGCGTCATTTTTAGATATCTTTTATTGCAATGTTATTCTCTTTATTAAAAAAAAGTCTTTCAAAAATAATATATATTGTTCTTAAATTTTATTTTAGGAATATTAACTGGTTTAAAGTTTAATTAATCTGATTTCAAACAAATATTACTTTAAGTTTAAAATATCACAGAATTGCATTTTATTAACACGGCGACAGCCGCTTATTTTAGATCTTGACAGGTTGATAGCTTGAATGACAGACAGAATTTTAGCTAATGTTTTTCTACGGTGGACATTTCTGTAAAATTAACTTGAAGAATATAAAGTGAATGCATTTTTATATAATTTTTAATTACCCAGTAATCTTAAAACCTGAGGTCGTAATCTAATGATTTATTGAATTTTAGGTATTTTGGCTTTAGATTTACTATAGTTATTGCTCTTATTTTTATCGCTCTTATTTTCTGATAACTTCGTGTATGGACATCAATATTAATCGGCACGTTTATACTCACAAAAAAATTTCAAAATTCTTTATAAAATATTGGGCATCGATGAATTGTACTAAAATTTTCTATTTTTGATTAGTAAATATGGCTTTTACTTAATAACAATATCAGCTAATCGATACAAATTAATACAGAAATTTAAAAGATTTAAAACTTTATAAATTATTATGATCACATTTCTTAAAAACTGAAATCAATACTTGTAAAAATGCATTATTCATTGAAAAAAGATTTCTTAAGATAATATTGTCCATCGTATATATTTTCTCATTAAATAATATCTTAGGTTTATAGAATATTTTATTTTACGATTTAGAGCAGTAATTGGGGGCCCTGCTTTACAAAAAAAAATGATTTAAATTCTCCAAGGAGTCCTGCTTTTAACTAATAAGCTCTACCAAATTTAAGTCCCTTGAAATTTCATAAAATTAAATAAGTGGTGGTTAACAGATGTAAAAGAAAATATTTTTACTAAGATTTCCTAAAAAAAAAATTATAAATGATTTCATTCATTTGTGAATAAGTCCTGAAAGTTTCATTAAAATCTGACAATTATTTTATTTTTACCATAACTTCAAAATCAACGCGATTTTCATCGCAAATAAAAACAAACAAAAACTTCCCTATACTAATCTTTCGCCACCACGCTGACGCAAAAAGATTTTTAACCAGTTTGGAATCTTCTAAAAAGGATATAACTTAATAATCAAAAACCCCTTTTGGTTTTTCTTCTGTTTAATAAAAAAGTTTCTGACAATAAAACTTTGTTTTTTATTAAGTTTGAGGCATTTTTCATTAATGCATACTAATTTTTTAGCAAATCAGTGGAGGAACCTATTTATATTGAAACTGAAACCCGATCTGTGTTTGGTCTATGCACGAAATCGAATAAAATATTTTCTTGGCGACTCGACTACAAATATTTCAGTTAAATTAAAATTCAATTTCTGTAACATTCTTTATATTATTTTAAACACTTCCTTCTTATATTATCATTTATTGTGTTCTGTTTCTTCATAACAATTTCAGCCTGTAAAGTATTTATTATATTCTGTTTTTGTTTTTCTAATTTATTTTTATGATTTTTTATGTTTTGTTCGTTCTTCCGTCTTTAAAAAATATGCTTGCTTTTGGGATAATGTCACTCCCTATTAAAAGTAAATATTTGTCTCTTATTTTGGGATTATTATTTTTTAAACGACAGTACAGGGCAAGAATCGAAAATGGGTGCTTGCCTCATCCGCTGCCGACAATGATCGCTTGGATCGTTGTTTACTGACCTGGAATCATCCACTGGTTTTACACTTCCCAAAACAGAGTTAATTAAAAATACAGACGGCTCGTGTCAAAACATCAAACAAAAAGACAGCCATCATGGCGTTTTATTGCCATGATAATAATGTCGGATCCTGTAACAAGCGGGAAAAGTGACTGAGTCCTAAAGAAGAGCAAACAAGGAAAAAAAATAAAACAATGGAACAAAAACTGGTGGAAGGGATAGATTGAACAAAACTTAGAAAGTGATAATAATTCAAATGAAAACAAACCATAAGACTTTAAATATGTAACCTTTTTTGTTTAAAGCTAATTAGTCTCAGCTCATCTAACGTGTGTTTGATCATGATGTGATAAAGAAAGGTAATAGAATGGGTGTTGAAACAAGGGATCAAATTGGAAGACCAGAGTGCGCATGCCTAAGTCAAAACAGTGCAGAAATAAATTAAAATAAAGATGAGTATTGTGTTTTTTCCTTTTATAATTTCAATTTTAAACTAACGTCAGGGATATTCAGAGTGGATGGTAAATGTTTTTAAGGGTCGTTCGCAAAGCTTTAGGCCATATTATTGGTTCAATTCACTGGGTTTTTATAGAAAATATATATCAATTTTATAACGTTAAACATTACGCGGCGTTAAATGTCAGAGAACAATTTTTAATAGCGAATTCGTCCGTTGTCATAAGTGCTGACGAAATTAAATTGACGCCTTTGAAGTCAAGAACCCAAACTGTTAGTTTGTCACCAAACACTGTATGTTTTATATCAAGGAGACTGAGGATACGGTTTTTATATGAATTTTCATGATATTGCTATTAAGTTTTATATCGGCTTCATTCATTTTTTTTTTATATCAAACTTTTATTTCTTCCTTTGTTTGAAAAGATGATTTCTTAATAGTCGAATTAGGGTTTCCCTCTTTTTTGATAGACTTATGAATTTTATAAACATATGAGTGAATCGGATTTTTGGTGTGGGGTAATGAATGAGAAATCGGAGAGCCTAGTTCGAATTCCAGTCGGGTTCGTCACATTCACTTACGCGAAAATACCATTGGGAAAGGTCTGAACCCATCTCTTCTCCCCGTACTTATGGGTTGAATAACAGAATAGACTTGGTCCTATAGCTTTGGTTCGCAACCAGTTTATCGGAGAAAGAAACGGCAACATACTGCTGGAAAGTCAGTTTTGTCAGTCATGCTCGTCCAAGCGTGTATCACGTACACCACTTGACTGACCGATGAGGGCATCGCTCATAGATTCTTATTTCGGATCAAAAATAAAATATTTATATGGGAGGGTGCTGAAAAGTTTTCAGTCCGACTAAGGAGCCCTTCCTAAAATAATTTCGTTGTTTGGTCAGATTTGGAGAAATTGTTCGAACCGAGTACTTTTCTAAAACCCCTCGTACGCTACCAGCTGAAATCTGCACCAAGCGAGAGTACAAGACTGATTTTAATGACAGTTTAAAGCGATTCATTTCCACAATGATTGCTTACAGGTGACGAGCTAGTCTGCTTAACGAAACAAAGCATAAGTACATTCTATCCACATACAGGTCTTCATCGACTTACAACCATGATAGGTTATGATCTATGGATTGTAAATCGATCTGGTCGTAAGTCGACCTGTAATTAATTTTGCAATCTTTTTTTAGACATTATTGTATTTTTTATAATTGTTACGGTTTCTTTACTTTTGATATTATTTGCATCATCTCAAAACATTGTTTTGTTTCATATTTTTATGTTCGTCAAACACTGCATACTTGTTATGGTCCAGGTTCCTTGTACCACGGTGATGGTCCAAGGTAGAACCAATGAAGAATAACTCGAACACAGGTATGGAATAACACAGATATATTACAAACAGAATATGTACAAAAGAAGTAGAAGTGTTAGTAATAACAATCAGGTTAGATTAGAGAGAACTATGTTATCTCGACCAGTATCACTATTCCAATGTCTTACAGTAATCGTCTGACGCGACTCTGTCTCTGACTGACTCACACTGACTCTGTGTCTGACTCACACTACTGCTTCCTCTTGAGGTGCAGTATGTATGGTGTACGGGATAGTCCATTATTATTATGGGTCAGTTCCCATAATACCACCCTTCCGAAGCTTTTGCGTAGCAGGGGTTTTTAATAGCTTTTTTCTTTGGATCTATTTCCAAAGGTTCTGTAAATTTTCTTTTTCGAGACGATTTTCTTGGTTCTGGCATTGTTTGCGGTCTTTTTATATCAAACGTATCGAAAATCGTGTCCATTACCTCTTCTTGAGGTGGACCGTTAGCGTCCTGTAACAGTCTTTTCCTTATTTGGTTTACGTGTCTCCTGTGTGAGAATTTTTGTCCCTGAACTATGTAAACCATCTTGCCAATTCTTTTCTCAATTGTGCCTTGCTCCCAGTAAGATGTGTTATTTTTATAGGCTTTTAATCATTGGAATCTATTACTTCTGGGAGAAATTTTCTTTTTGGTGCATAGGGCTGTATTACTTCTTTTGTTTTACTTGGTAGCAATTGATCAAATGCAGATCTGATCTTTCTAGCAAACATCACTTCTGCGGGTGATAGTGTTGATGGTGTAGCATTATTTGGCGTAATTCGATATACCTGAAGAAATTGCTGTAATGCTTTCTCCGTAGGTACATCGTAGGCTTTTCGTAGCGCTCTTTTGAGTGTATCAACGAATCTCTCCGCCTGCCTATTTGATCTTGGGTGATAAGGCGGGGATTTTATGTTTTACTTGATAAATTTCGCAAAATTCTTGGAAAAATGCTGACGTGAATTGCATTCCATTATCTGTGACTAGGCAATCCACCATACCAAACCGAGTGAATAGCTCGTGGAGGCAATTTATGGTCGTTTCTGAAGTAGGATCTTTGCAACGAAACACCTCCGGCCATTTACTATAGCTATCCACAATGATTAAATAGTAAAAGCCGTCAATTAGTCCTGCATAATCTGCGTGTATTCTTGACCACGGACGATCAGTCTCTGGCCATGGCTTATGTATGATTGGTGGTGCTTTGGCTGCTAAATTACAACCCTTGCACATTTCCACCATCTGAGTAATATCCTGGTCCATATTCTTCCAATATACATAGCTTCGCATTAGCGACTTCATTCTATTTTTACTAGGATGGCCCCTATGGAAATCCTTTAAGATCCGCTTTTGTAATGTTTTGGGAATTACAACTCTTTCGTTGTAAAGTAACACATTATCGCATAGAGAAAAACTGTCCGAAATTTGCCCATTTTTTCTGCTATTTTTTCTTTTGTTTCATTAATAAATTCGTCATTTTTTGCTTCATTCTTTATGTCTTGCAATGTGACTGGGAGATTTCTAACTGTACAAGATAGTACTGTCCTGATATCTTCTTCGTTTCTTAAGGCTGCGATTGCCGTATCTTCCAATGGCTCTGTCTTTGTCGGTATAAGTCTCGACAGACCATCCGCATGCCCGATCTTTTTCGTTGGTAAATATTTCAATCTGAAATTATAGTTCAGAAGAATCGTTCCCCATCTAAGTAACCTATTTGCAGTGTAAACCGGTAGACCTTTTTTCGAACCGAAAATTATTAGTAACGGTTTGTGATCCGTCTGCAGATTAAATTGTCTACCATATTTGTACCTATGAAACCTCGTGACTGCGAAGATAATTCCTAGAGCTTCTTTCTCTATTTGTGAATAATTTTTCTCCGCTGGTAGTAAATTTCGAGAAGCATGTGCGATGGGTTTTATTGCCCCATCTGGCATTTTATGTAATATACACGCTCCGACTCCGTAGGCTCTAGCGTCACTTGCTACAATAATTTCTAGTTTGGGATCGTAGTATGCCAAAAATAAATCTGAAGTTAATATTTTGATTATTTCGTCAAATGCTTTTTGGCATTGATCTGTCCACTGCCAAACTTTTTCTTTCTTTAGCAGCTCGTTCAGTGGTGCGCGAAGTTTATGCATTTGAGGTATGAATTCCTGATAGTAACTTACTAATCCTAGAAAACTTTGTAGTTCTGTTTTTTTTCGGAACAGGCATTTTTTTAATTGGTGTTGACCTTTCAGGGTCTGGTCGTCTACTTTCTTGATCTATTATATGGCCAAGGTATTTGATTTCCTTCATGAAAAATCGCACTTATTTTCTTTTACTTTGAATCCATAGCTTTGTATTCTTTTAAATACTTCCTGTACATGTTCTCTGTGTTGTTCAAAGCTTTCGCTATTAATCAATACGTCATCCAGGTATGAAATTGTGTACTCTAGTCCGGCAAGCATCGTATCCATTGTCTGTTGGAATATAGCCAGCGTGACCTTGGTATCTGTACAGTCCTTTGTGTGTATTTATGCATCGTAGTTTTGAACTTTCTTCATCGACTGGAATTTGCAGGTACGCCTCACATAAATCAATTTTTGAAAAATACTTTCTGCCACTTAATTTAGTGAATACTTCTTCTGGACTGGGCAGAGGATAGTCGTATTCCTTTATTGCTGCGTTCAACCCTGTAGAAAAATCAGCGCAAACTCGAATTTCGCCTGATTTCTTTTTGACGTAGACCGTCGGAGCGGCCCGTTTACTGTATTCTACTTTTGTCAATATGCCAGTGTTTTCGAGTCTGATTAATTCTTGATCAATTTTTTCAATTGACGCAAACGGTACGCTACTTTTTTCTTGAAAATAGGCTGAACGTTTTCCTTAATTTCGATTTTAGCTGCTATTTCCTTACATCTTCCTAGGCCTGCTGAAAATACTTCAGGGAAACTCGTTTTTAGTTTTTCTTTTAATTTGTCTGCCTCGGTTGGTAAGCTTTTTACATTTTGGCAGTACGTACTTATAGGTAGATCCCACAATTCGAATTTTTGCATCCAGTCCGTTCCGAATAGGTTTTCTGTATTTCTTAAGACGTACATTTTTAGTTTTTCGTCATTCCATTAAATGTTACATTTGTAATTACTTCACCCTCGAATTTTATCTTTCTCCCCGTAACTGATTTAGCAATTTTATCCCTTTTTAACATAGCAGGTTTGTTCAGTTTTCTCCATATATGTAGGTTTATAATAGTTATTCTGAGCCAGAATCCAGCTGTAGCCTAACTTTTCTGTTTTACATTTCAACCTGTACGTATTTTCTTATGTTAGTCTCATCTGCTTGGTCAGTCATCGTAATTCTTATTCTGCTTTTGTTTTCTCTTCTATACCAACAGTGAGAACTTTTGTGGCCTATTTTTTACATGATAGACAAGTTTTAAAACGATAAGTACAGTCTTTAAACCAATACCAAGTCCCACAATGATAGCATGGACTGGGTGATAGTTTTTTTTATATTGATTTTTAGAGTTAGAAAATTTTGTTTTAACTGTTCTTGAGGGGGGAAATCGGTTTGCTTTGTTTGTGAGGAGGGTAAGTTGGTTTTCTTCGTACTTTATGTATGTGCGCGATGCCAGGTTCTTCTATGTCTTTTGAGTCTTTCTTTACACTGATGCATCTCTGGCAGTCTTCGGCTAGCTTTTGGAGTGTCAAATCATGTTCACTCTCCAATTTACTAAGGATTCTGCGTCTCATTTCCGCGTCTTTGGTTGAAACCAGGCCTTGGACGTAAATTAAGCATTTGAAATTGTCCGCGCTGAGTTCCAATAATTTGAAGTCGTCACAATATTTGTTGACAATGGACGCAAAAGTTATGTAATCGTCGTTGTCCTTTTTGTAATGTTCATGCATTTCCATCTTTTGTGGAATAGTGAAGTATTATGGCTGAAAAGTTCCTTTAGCAGTTGAACGTTAGCTCACTTGTTTTTCTGGGAAGGATATAATCTACGAATTTGGTATATTCGCAAGTGCCTAATTTTCTTAGCAATAGACGTACTTTACGTGCGTCTGATCAATCTTTGCAGTCAAATTCATGTAGATCTTCGTACCTTCGGAAGTAGATTGCAAAAGTTTTATCTTCGACGGGTACGTGCTTGAAATCTTCGATAGTACTCCATATAGCGTCTTGTGAGAGAACTGTTTCGTTCTCGGATTTTTGCTCCTTATTTGACATTACACGTAGCAATAATTCTTGCAATTCCAAATATTTCTGTTCGTTTTTTTGCTACTGTTGAAATTGGATTTTTAAAAGCTCCATAATGGTTCACTTGAAATCTTCCATGTTGACGTATTTTTGTGTAACCTGATATTCTGTAATCTGTGTACGTAAAAAAATTTCCTTTGTTGCCAATTTGATATCCAAAAAGAAAATTCTTTTTTTTCTTTTTTTTTTCATGTGTACGCGCAGAACTATTTTATTTTTAGAATCTCGCGTAGAACTTGTTTTTTTTAGAGTCTACTCGTCGACCACTGTTATGTGCGACGGATAGCAAAAAAAGGTATGTCCTCCGCGTAGAGAGTTTGTTTTTCTTTTGGGGTTTTCCAGGTCGCCACTTGTTATGTGTGACGGATAGCAAAAAAGTATGTCCTCCGCGTATAGAGTTTGTTTGTCCTTTGGGTTACCTCGTCGCCACTGTTATGTGCGACGTATAGCAAAAATGTATGTCCTCCGCGTAGAGAGTTGGTTTTTCTTTTGCAGGTTTCCTCGTCGCCATTGTTATGGTCCAGGTTCCTTGTACCACGGTGTTGGACCAAGGCAGAACCAATGATGAATAACTCGAACACGAGTATGGAATAACACAGATATATTACAAACAGAATATGTACAAAAGAAGTAGAAGTGTTAGTAATAATAATCAGGTTAGGTTAGAGAGAACTATGTTGTTTCGACCAATATCACTATTCCAATGTCTTACAGTAATCGTCTGACGCAACTCTGTCTCTGACTGACTCACACACTCTGTGTCTGACTCATACTACTGCTTCCTCTTGAGGCGCTGTATTTATGGTGTACGGGATAGTCCATTACTATTATGGGTAAGTTCCCATAACAATACTAAAGTACAGTAGGTCTAATATTTGCTAAACATACATAACAACAAAGTACAGGTGCAAAAAACAGAAAACATTTTAATTGCAAAACATACCAAAATACATACAAATACAAAATATTAGCTGCTGGTCCTTGTGGTGGATCGACGAAGACGTCAGCTGGGGCGGGGCACGTCTGAATTGTTTGATTCTTTTTCTCCCTGTAAATTTCATGATATGGAAGAAACGTATCGTGTGCCATCCATTCAAGATAAACTTTCTGATAACACCTTAGTGGTCGTAAAGTCGTAAGTCGAAAAAGCCGTAAGTCGACGACGACCTGTACATGTATAACTAAATAACATCTATTCTACAATCTTTATTGTTAGTGAATATGCAAAAATAGAAAGAGGCATAAGACGTTTGACCAGTAAACAACCGATCCTAAGGGAACTGGAAAATTTACCAGGATTCATTAGTAGCAGAAACAACCTTGACTACATAAGATAGATGATGATGTGTTGATGTGCAGCGGAAATAAATGTTAAATAAAGTAGTAAGCTTAAGTAAATCTTTAAATAAGTTTGAGCGCACTACTAGATTGGCAGATAGGTCTCATCATTTTACAGTTGAAATGGCTAGATGTAACCGTAAGTTCTATGCTAACAGTTTCCCCTCTAGCATTTATCCCTTGTTGACCTCTCATCCGGCTTCTTGCTTTACAGTCAACTTTGATCTTCAACAATTTAAATGCAATGTCATTCGTTATCTTGTCTTGTTAATTCCTGTTCTTTTATTGTTCTCTCTCCCTAATGATGTTTTTCTTTTTCTCTTATTCTTTCACACTCAGTGAAATCAGGTGTCTTAGTGGCTTTATTGCCTTTATTGGGGTGAAATGATTTAAAATAAAAAGTAAAGAAAACAAGAAGAAAGTACTAATTATTAACAGTAAGAAGACCGAATATGTCGCTTTCAGAATCCAATGTATGAGCTACGTCACATCAAGCTGATACAGAAACTCAGTGAAATCATGTATCTTAGTGGCTTTATTGCCTTTATTGGGGTGAAATGATTTAAAATAAAAAGTAAAGAAAACAAGAAGAAAGTACTAATTATTAACAGTAAGAAGACCGAATATGTCGCTTTCAGAATCCAATGTATGAGCTACGTCACATCAAGCTGATACAGAAATTTAATTATTTGGGTAGTATGGTAACAGATGACGGAACGTATGACACAAAAAAAAACAAAGGCGCGTGGTGATCAGTGTCCTCACAGATGAAGAAGAGACTAGAAGTAGCAGAGATTTCTTTCTAACGATGAATGCCGAGAATCCCATGGTCAGAATATGAAACATTGACATTGTTAAGAATAAGATCTACAAGAAATTTGATACTTGCAAGTAGAAAGAGACAATCGAAATTTCTGGGACATACAATAAGAAAATAAGGCCTGAAGAATTTAACACTCACAAGACAGAGAGATGGTAAGAGTAGCTTTTAGAATTTGAGAGTAACATAAAAGTGTTTGTCTGAATGGATAGTCCTACTGTATGGATCAGAAACTTGGACATTATCTGTTCGCCTTGAAAAACGACTGGATGGAACATATATAAATCTACTTAGAAAAATCCAGAACATCAGTTGAAGATCCCATGCAACGATTAACACTATTTACGGAGAACTGAGACCAATGTCTCTTAAGCTCAAACAAAGACGATTACATTTTATCGGCCACTGCCTCCGAGCGGACAGGGGAATCATCTCATCCTTACTCCTATGGCATCCTTCTGGAAGGGTCTCCTCACGAAAATTAACATTCCCAGACACCATATCTCGCGACTCAGGATTGGTCATTGGGGGTCTGGGGACAGCAATACAGCATCGAACAATATGGAAAGGGATTATCAATGGAGTTCCGACCAACCATCGGGAAGTCGAAAGATGATGATGATGATGATGATGATGATGATGATGATGATGATGATGATGATGATGATGATGATGATGATGATTGCATAGGAAATTTATTTCTCTGCTTGGGGTAAAATAATTTAAAAATAACGGCAGATAACGATCTTAAACTTAAATAGTTTAATCAATCTTAACGATTGCAGTGATTGGGGAAGCATCTTCTCAGGAGTCAGTTTCACAAACTAACCTTTTTTGCGAAAAAGCTGTCTCAGTAGAACAGCTTCCTTAACATCTGTTGTGCAGTTATTTCCACAATAGAACTTGTAGTCGGACTAAATGCGTCCTAAATGGGGTAAACGTACAGAAACGTTAGGAACTTGTAAATAAGTGTAACGCAGAGTAATCGAGTTGTGGTCGCTGATAGCTACTCTTCCCTCGACTACCTACTGACTCCTACTTATAATAGGTGGGAGAGTCTATTATCTAGACAAGGTGTCTTCCACTATAACATGTGAGTTTGTTTGTTTTTTTGTTTTTATAAGCTTATCACCCCAAGCAAGGCTGGAAGACACTAGCACGCAAGGGGTTACAGAAGGTTTGGAGGAAGAGCAGATAGGAGTGGTAAAGGAGAGGATGTGGAGAAAGATAGTGGATCGATCAAGGCAAGGGGTTTACAGAAGATTTGGAGCGACAGCCGATAGGAATGAAAGGTGAAAGGATGTGGAGAAGGGAAGTGGATAGATCAAGGCAACTGGAGATGTCGATTGACGTTACACTTAAATAGCTGGAGATTGTATTTGTCAGGGAAACAGGAATAAGGAAGTGAGTTCCACAGGCGAGATGTGCGAGACATGAAGCTATTGGAGTAGAAGAGACGTCTACATCTAACAGTTTCAACGGTGAAGGGGTGGGAACGGGATGCCAGCCTCGTAGGACGTTTAAATTCAAGAAGCCTAGGAACCAGCGAAAGCAGCTCCTCGGAGCAATTACCGTGAAAGTATTTGTAAAAAAGACAGAGCGAGGCAACGTCGCGTCTGTGAGAGAGCGACTGCAGACGAGATGGCAGATCAGGGCCAATTACATTGCATATCCGTCTCTGGATCTTATCAAGAACCCTGAGGCAAACAGCAGGGGCTCCAGACCATATATGGCAGCAATACTCCATGCAAGGGCGAATGGTCGATTTATAGATTTGGAGGATCGATTCCGGGGAGACAAATTTCCTGGCTCGGCACAGGGAGCCAACTTTCCTTGCGGTGGATGATGCAATTGACTCGATGTATTTGTTCCATCTCAGATCAGCGGACAGCGTGAGACCGAGCAGCCGCAGAGAGGAGCTCTCGAGAAGTTGGTCTTCAGACATAAAATGAATATACTGGACACTATATTTGTTAAATGTATATTTAACAGCTTTTTCTTATGTCAGACAGGCTAATTATTGGAGAATGGTATACACAAGAACTGAAGAATTCTTTTTTTCCGGCCTACAAAAGTAGTATTAGAGCGTCCAGTGTGTATTTTTTTAACAATTTGTTTTAATCACTTCAATCCAAACAAGGGGATAATGCCACTAAGATTCAAGGGGTTGCTGAGAATGAAAGAAAATGGGGAAACTTTAGAGCGTCGAAAGAAGAATAAAAGCATGAAATTCAGGAAAACAAAACATGGCGATTGATGTTGCATTTAAAATTTTGAAGATGATAACAAAGCAATAAGCCGGTGGAGAATGTCATAAGCGAAAAGTGCAGAAAAAGAAACCATTAGAATAGAACTTATAGTTGCATCTAGCTATTTCGGCAGTAAAACAATGAGACCTAATTGCCAATCTAGTTATTGTGGTCAGTTTTCTATATTTGTGTTCTCAAATAAGAATGCGTATATTTCAAGTTTTACATGATTAAATTTTATGACGTTTTTGTCTGAGAGAGAAATAAAAGTAAAAGAAACAGTGAAAAAGAGAATTATTATTTTGGGTTTAGCTTTTTAGTGCTTGGTACCCTGAAAACGATTACTTTGCTGCCAAGACATTTGGCGGTAAATCATATGAATAATTAAGTGTATGTAATTCAGACAAGTATTATCATTCCCCCGCCAATCACTTCTCATTCATATATATATATATATATATATATATATATATATATATATATATATATATATATATATATATATATATATTCGCTTGAAGAGGAAATGGAACTAATGTCTTTAATTTAATAACAAAATTAAATTCAAAGCTTTTAGCTTCCATTTTTGAAACATGTTTATTGCTGTGTAGCCAAAAAAACATATTTTAAATCAATTAATTTATAATATTAATGCTCTGTAAATTTACATAGAGCACTATTGTGTAAAAATAAAAATATCTATAAGAACACCGGATTATACATCTTACTGTTCTTTCTTTTATATATATATATATATATATATATACATATATATATATATATATATATATATATATATAGAGAGAGAGAGAGAGAGAGAGAGAGAGAGAAAGACACTGAAGTCAACACCCAGAGGCGGCTGCCTGTTTCATGCTTAAACGCATTTGTGATTTGTTCAACACCAACAGAGCACACCTGTCGTTTATACTGTAGGTATGACGAGTGGGTGTTAGTTAGTTATAGTTTCTGGGAGAGAGCGCATTGTCTTGCGTCATCAACTGTTTGAACAAGGCCAGTATGCTCAAACACTCGGCCACGATGGCTTCTGACTTCGTGCTAGCACAACCATCGACGAACAATTCCTTCTACACAGTTTCGCACAAAAGGCTAGGGTCAAACCATGGTATGTTTTTTTTCTGACATTTTCCAAAGATACCGAACGCTGATACCATCAAGCAGTCAGCTTATTGACAAGTCGGCCATTCGAACCCCATGATAGAAAAGCAAATGTTCTAACCTCACGGCCATACGCCCATTATACATATATATATATATATATATATATATATATATATATATAAAGAAATGTGCTATATTTATGGGCTAAAGTGCTCAATATCAGAGATAGAGCGTGTGTAAATATAAAAGTGAACATAGAAGTCAA
>OZ038481.1:32169144-32176644 GCA_964036315.1 Acanthosepion esculentum | reverse complement strand
ATATATATATATATATATATATATATATATATATGATAATTTTTTTCACATTAAGTTTCGCACGCGGGAAATCAAACTGGGGACGGATTTTTTATAATAATTCCACCTACAAGCAGATTCTACCCAGCTCCAAAAACTAATTTTGGATAGTTTCCACCGTCATTCTGTTTATTTCTCGCATCCGCTGATGAAGAACACAGGCGTGTTCGAAAATTCCGTGATTCATTTTGTCACTTGGTTAATATTAATAAATGTTTTTCGTACTTATTTCATCGGTATCCTTTCGTTTGACTTTGTCTTATTGACCAACTTATCTACTCTACTTTATAAACTATATGAAGCATACATGGACTCTTTTTTTCTAATTTTATATATATATATATATATATATATATATATATATATATATATATATATACACACAAACACATTAGACGGGCCACACGCACAAACACACGAACTCTACACACCATACAATGTATGTGTATATATATACTATTTTCTTGTAATAAAACAATATATATGTATGGAGAAAGAATATGTATGCACATACTAACAAAAACACAGGTGATGTGACAGCAAGCCAGATGTGGTTTCATCAGTGTATGCCGAGGATATCATGGTGAGTGCATGTGAACAACAAAGAAGTTTTAAAGAAAATAGGATCTGCAAGGAAATTGATTCTGGGAGAGCTGATATTTCTGGGACACATAATGAGGAAAGAAGGCTTGGAGAATGTAACACTGACAGGACATTCTGAAGGCAAGAGAACAACGAAAAATAGTGACTAACCTATTAACCAGTTTCTGTGAGTGGATGGCAGAACGTGGACAAAGATGTCTGATAAAGGCTCGAAAATTATTTAAAGCAATAAACACAGGAAGTTTATGGCAAATAACACACAACGGAAAAATTGAAAATCGAATTTCCTTATAATAATTTACTAAAGTAATTTACTATTTACAGCGCCCCATTTCATACTCATAGGTAAATATTTATAGTTTTTTTTATGTATTTTTTTATGTATTCTAGTTCCTACAGTACACGGACGTAATAGCTATTTGGAAGAAAAGGAAATTGTTTACGGCTATCTCCCAGGTAAGGAGAACCTGACAAGTGTATAATTTTACATTTGACGTCATAGCTTTTACCTAGGTAATTTTTTTCAATAGGAGTAAATAGGTTCTCCTATCGCCCTGTTCACACTCTTTCACCGTCTCTTTCTGTTATGGTCCAAGTTCCTTGTACCACGGTGATGGTCCAAGTTCCTTGTACCACGTTGATGGTCCAAGGTAGAACCAATGAAGAATAACTCGAACACAGGTATGGAATAACATAGATATATTACAAACAGAAATATGTACAAAGATATTAGTAAAGAATATCAGATTTGGTTAGAGTGAACTATGTTGTCTCGACAAGTATCACTATTTCAATGTCTTACAGTAATCGTCTGACGCGACTCTGTCTCTGACTGACTCTGAATCTGAACGACTGAACTGAACCTGAACTGCTGCTCCCGCTTAAGGCGCAGTATTTATGATGTCCGGAATAGTCCATTATTATTATGGGTAAGTTCCGATAACACTTTCACTCCTGGTATCTATCTGCGTTTCAGTGGCATTATCGTCTTGCTTGGAGTGAAATAAGTCTCATACCCACAAGTAATCTCCTCTGTAATCGCCCTCTGTGGGATCAGGTTGAGATCATAGACAAGGAACACCATTGGAAAATTCGTAAACTTAAGGAATCAGCACATATGCTCGGCCACAAAAATTTCCTGAGCCGACCAAGCATAGAAATGAATACAATATGGGAACAAGTAATAAGGAGTGCCAGAGAAAAGCGATAATAACAACAAAGTTGCTCTGGTAAAAATATGCAATGATAACATCAAAAATTGCAATATGAGCACTGGTAAAAATGGTTGCTGAAGACATTAGGTTTATAATACCCAGAAATTCATACACAGATGTCCTCAAGGACACATGGCACAGGGAATAAAGGCGTTGGTTAGATTCAGTGACAGGACCCAAAGAGTGTGAGTTCAATAAGGCAGTGGAGAACTTTCAGAGGGAAAAATAACAGGAGATAACTGATAACTGACATCCATTAAACATGGCACGTGTAACTAGAACAGTCTACACCAGTGAGCGAAGTAAAAGGTTCAGTTCGACATTCCAACCACCTGAAGAAGGTCGTTGTAATAAATATGGCGACAAAGATGAGGACAATAGTCCGAATAATGTAAATAATGTACATAATACCTCATCTCAGAAATATAGACAGATACACAAGTAATCTATATTATAAAAGAAGAGCTAGTTCTTTGTCCGCCAAACATTGTCTGCGTGTGACTTTGCATGTACGTATGTGATGTTTATGCGCATGTTTGCTTTGTGCGTGAGTGTACTTGTGCCATCTAGTGTACACACAAACACGGACACGCACATACGCACACAATTTGAGTTTGATATAAGATCCTGGAATAATACGTTTCACTCCCACTCAGCCTGGACAACTTCTACTGTGGGCTGAGCAATAAAATTATAAATTTGCAGATGAGAAAAGAAAAACGTTTTTAAACTCATAAAAATAAATTAATTATAAAATATTATTGAACATTTTACAAATTATTCAATAGTAATTGAATTATTTAAAAAAGCTTTTTTAAAACTTTGTAGAAATAATTTTTACATCTATGAAAAAGTTAAAATATACAATCGCACACGTAAAAATGAAGCACGGAATTTTCGAACACGCCTGTGTTCTTCATCAGCGGATGCGAGAAATAAACAGAATGACGGTGGAAACTATCCAAAATTAGTTTTTTTGAGGTGGGATGAATCTGCTTGTAGGTGGAATTATTATAAAAAAAATCCGTTCCCAGTTTGATTTCCCGCGTGCGAAACTTAATGTGAAAAAAATTATCATATATATATATATATATATATATATATATATATATATATATATATATATATAATATCTGGATAAAATAAATGAAACAAAATTGGGTGTTTTTTTTATGAAAGTATTTATTTCTGTGTTTTTGTATTTATTTATTTATTATGCTATATATATATATATATATATATATATATATATATATATATATATATATATATATATATATATATATATGGTTCCATCGCTACACAATAATTACCGTGTTTCAAAAACAGAACACAAAATTTGAATGAAAATAAAATGTACATCTATGTCCCTTTCTATCTGGCAACAGTCTCTGGGTAACAGGAAAAGAATATAACACGATCGTTAGAAGTGATTTTTTTGGCTCCTGTATTTAAATTAGATATATTTTTGAATAAATAGAACATGTTAAACGCAGAAACAATTGCAATTTGAAATTTGTTCATCTTGCCGTCAGCGAAGTGACAGGTAGCGAACTCTATGTAAAGATGTAGATATCGAAACTTGATCCCAGTCCTCAACTCTACCATAGAGCGATGCCCACAAATTAAACCTGGCGAAGTTGTGTTAAAAACTATCTGACATTTAAGCGCACTGTCTGCATTTTACTGATTGGCGCCGACGCCGCGTGGTTTAGGCAGAAATGTGAGTGTTCATTAGTGTTTGGCGGAAGTGGTTGGTGGGCCGGCATTAAGCACTTTCCGGGCTGATTATCGGGGTTAACAAGGACAATCAGGAGGTAAAAAGAGTAATCAGTTTGTGCGCAAAATCAGAAAGACACGCAAACCTTTTGGTGGGCGGAAAAACGGAAGGCTGGCAGATCATAACAATGAAGAATGATTAATTACTGTCATAGATAGATAGATAGATACATACATACATACATTCATACATACATACATACATACATAGGAACAGACTGGGATAGATAGATAGATAGATAGATAGATAGATAGATAGATAGATAGATAGATAGATAGATAGATAGATAGATAATGAACAGGATGGTATAGATAGATTGATATGAACTGAATGAGATAGATTGTTATAAGTAGGCTTAGATAGATAGATAGATAGATAGATAGATAGATAGATAGATAGATAGATAGATAGATAGATAGATAGATAGATAGATAATGAACAGGATGGTATAGATAGATTGATATGAACTGAATGAGATAGATTGTTATAAGCAGGCTTAGATAGATAGATAGATAGATAGATAGATAGATAGATAGATAGATAGATAGATAGATAGATAGATATGAATAGACAGATTGATATGGACTGACTGGGATAGATAGCTAGATAATAAACAAGTTGATATAGGTAGATTGATATGGACTGAATGAGACAGACAGATTGTTATGGGCATGCTGAGATAGATAGATAGATAGATAGATAGATAGATAGATAGATAGATAGATAGATAGATAGATAGAGTTCGTTTAGAAGCTGGAGAAAAAAAAACGCTATAACTTTGACTAATTGTTACCCAAAGATTAAATGAAATCTGATGGATCTTGATTAAATTAAATTTAAGTTTATCTAGTAAAATACATATCGCTAATGGCTTTCTTCTTCAGATTTTTGGCATTGTTCATTCTCCGTTAAAAAGAAGAAAAGAATGAAATATTTATGACTATTTAGATAAAATATAAACTTGTATGACCAGTCGACAAATATAAGCATTTAATTAAGAGACTTACTTTATACTGGATGTGTGTATAACATATCGGTGTAGAAAGAGACATTTTGAAATTAGCATCTGTCGCTAATAGCAATCAAAGACTAATTTCAAATCTTAACCGATGAATTCATAAAGTATTTTTCAACATAGTCATCATTGGTCGACTGAACTTGCTTTGTTTCAATGACTTTTATTTTTATCTTAATGTTAACATTCTTTCATTGTCAAAAGAAAAGTTATCAATATTTGTCTTCCGTATATATTTGCGTTATTTCAAAGACAAAAACAATCTGACGAATTTTTAAGCAATATTTAGCGTTTTTAAATAATTTTATTGATTGAATGGAAGAACAATCTTTAAACCAATTTTAACATAGCCTAAATTTAGAGTCCACCAGTGGATTGGTCTAATCGGTAAGACAGCTAGCACTGAAAAGCATGCTTCCAAGAACAAAAGAAACTACTTTAAAATTCGTCAGAGAGTATAATCTCCATTTTCGATTCCCATCACAGTTTTGAAATCAAAATAAATAAATAAAAAAAAATTGTGTAAGGTCAAAAATCTTTAGTTTACATCTTTTTCAGATTCCTTCCTGATGTTGACTGATGGAACGGTCGAAAGATTTAAGAGCCCCTTTCCTCCGAATTCAACAATAGACTTTTCGTTCACGGATTTCCAACTGATGTAAAGCATTTGGTTCGAAACTAAGAAAATTTGATTAAAAAACTTCATCTATTTTCGTTGTTTCTGTATTAAACAATGCCTACATAAAAGATTACTGGATAGGTATGAAGATGAAAACGATGTCCGATTTTAGAAGAAACATTTTAATTACGTTCTAATATATTATTATAATACCTACGCAAAAATACATTACTCATTCCAAATGATTCACATGTCTTCTTTGATAATTTTATATCAATCTCAGATATTAACTTAAAATATATACCCATCTTGAACATGAAAAAGAAGAGATGCTTTTACTTTATGCATAAGTTCAAGCTTGAATATAAGGCTTCTCAAAATCCTACCAACATTAACAGAACATGGGGTAAAAGATCCACTTGTGGTCGGACAGTGCGACACTGGTTTCTGAAGTTCCGCAATGGTGATACAAGTCTTGAAGATCAAAGTGGTATAGGATGTCCATCTGCAATTGATAATCAATATGTGAAACAACTAGTCAAAAAAAAAAACTCACGTCAAAGTGTCAGAAAAATGTCTCATATACAGGTATACCTCACCATATGTCAATAATTGGTTCCAGAAGTCTCGACTTTGTTCGAAAAAACACTTAACTCGAAATAACCACACTATAAACTGCAAATAAGCTCTCCCCATTGACTATTACAGTATTTATAATATGTACGTGCAGTATTCAGAATAAAATAATTAATTTCCACCTCATCTTCCAGCGATATAGCCTTACGCTTAGCATTAGCACTTGCACTGAAGCATTTCTTCGGAGTCATGGGCAAAAATGTATTCTAAATCCCAAGTGAAATGTAAATGAAAGAACGTCAACGGCTGAGCACAGATGTAAACAAATCTGAATTCAAAATTAGTGTTGGAGCGGAAAATGACGCAGGAGTACCGCCTGTCTGCAGGAATTTGAAATAAGAACATCTGCTGAACATTCTTTATTATGCTAATTTTATTATACTATGTTTTTGATGATTTTATGATATATATATATATATATATATATATATATATATATATATATATGTGTGTGTGTGTGTGTGTGTGTGTGTGTGTGTGTGTGTGTGTGTGTGTGTGTGTGTAAGTTTCATTCGCAGACAGTTCTTTCTCGCTATATCACAGCTTCTCAGTGCGACTAGACATTCGAATGCCTCAAGCCAGGATCGAAAGCCAACCGATTTGGTGTCACAGTTTCTACCACTGAGCTATCTTCACTCGGCAGAGTTACGTAGCTAAATCTAGCGTATTGTTTTTACGAGTGTAAACAAATTCCAATCAGCCGAAATGCTTTATTCATTTTAATGAAGATCTTTACATTAGCGCAGGTGGCTGTTGTTTATAGAATTAGCTTATCACTCAACAGTGCTCAGTTGAAATATGTTTTCAAATATACAGAATATTATTTTAAAATTGATTTAAATATGGTTTTATATGTGTTTGTTATTATTTTAGTGTATTGTTTTTCTAATATTTTTTACGGCCGACGTAAAGTCGAGTAAAACGACCTTAAGCGGATTTTATTTTTCCATATAATATTTAAGTAATCCGACGTATCTTCGAAAATGATTTAACTCGAAACGTCTTAAGCCGAGGTATCACTGTAATGGGTGTTAGCTCTTCAACAATATTGGACCATCTCAAGAAAATTGGTAATGAGGAAGAAACTCAACAAATGGGTCGCACGTTTCGCAGTCTGTTCGATGGTGCATCTGCGAAATTCGAATAATCCATAGTGACTTATGAAAATGGATCCTTTATGACAATCTTACACCATCGGCTCAATGGCTTGATCATGACGAAGGACCAAAACACTTACCAAAATCGGACTTGCAGAAACAAGATTATGGTAACTGTATAGTGGTTTACCATTGGTGTTATCGATTAAATACTTCTAGAATGTAACCAAAGCCTCACAGCCGAAGATAAAGGTTAATTCTAGATTTGAAGAGGTCAAGATTCTTGTGATTAGGAAAACAAGCAACCGAACATACTTTAGAAGGAAACCGGAAACCATATCCTAAACAGGAAACTAGGGATAAACCTTTACTCCTGTTCAAAAACCAAGAAGCAATGTGAACATTATTTATGTATTCACAATAAAACTCTAAAGGTTTGGACGCCAAGATATCTTTGAATATGCTGGCAGTAGACTTTGCCACATCTGATCTCTCTC
>OZ038481.1:32161644-32164144 GCA_964036315.1 Acanthosepion esculentum | reverse complement strand
CTAAGTCCATCAGCATTATTTCTGGTTCGGTCTATACTGTTTTAACTGAGATCTTAGGGATGAGGAAGCTGTCTGAAAAATGTGTCCCATGAATGCTGACACCAGAGCAGAACCTGTAAAGAGTTGACATTCTCAGAATACTTCTGAATCGCTTCCTGGCTGATCCTGATAATTTCCAACGCAGATTAGTAACTCATGAAACTTGGGTCACACCACTTTGAACCTGAAAGATTCAAAGCAAACAGTGGAAACCCTCTGGTTCACCATCCTCGAAGAAATTCAAGCAGGCAGCGTTTGTTGGCAAAGTGATGGTTTCTCATTTTTGGAACTCTGAAGGTGTAATCCTGATAGACTTCCTGGAAAAAAGAAAAAAAAACACTGTTTATGAATAGTACTATGCCTTAGATTTAAAACACCTGAAAGAAGCAATCAAGTCGAAACGCAGAGGGAAGCTGACGGCAGGTGTACACTTGCTCCAGGATAACGCGCGCGTTCAGACTACTCAGGTTGCATTAGCTGAGGCAGCCAAATCTGGCTTTGAATTGCTACTTCATCCCACTTATTCACCAGACTTAGCTCCATCTGACTCCTTCCTATTTCCTAAACTGAAATACCACCGGCGTGTTCACCATTTTGGAAACAATGACGAGATCAAAGGTGCTGTGGAGGAGATTTTTGAGAACCAGGACGCCAGCTTTTTTTGTGATGGGGTTGCAATGCTTAAGCATCGTTAGTTGGACCAAGTGCATTGATGCCAATGGCACTATATTGAAAATATTTTTAAAAAAAACTCCCTTGTTTCTCCAACTGCTTCTGAGAATTTTTTAAACGACACTTGTACATTATCAACTGAATCCCACATAGACGAACTATAATTATGATACACTTACATACATGAAAGCATATTTACGGTTCTCCCTTGGAACTTCAAAAGCACGCGATGTCTCTCCTTGAATTCAGAACGCTATACATTATGCTAACGTTTGTTTAACAAGTCAAATGCACGTGAAACCTGATTAACCAATGAAAATCAAACAACACAAAAGTAAAAATTCCAGATTTTTTTTCTTCTTCATATCTCATTCTCTGATGAAACTTTAATAAAAGTGAAAAACGTTAGATTGATCAATATTTCTTATTAGTTCATAATATTATCATTCTGTCGGATTTCGATCCATATTTGATCTGTACTTGATCCCAATTTATCACCTATTTGTAATTTGCATTTGGGACTGTCCCATTTGCTAATAGCCATGCATTCTGTCTTCCTGAATTGCGTGAATTAATAACCGACTGAATTAAGACGTTGATTTGTGAATTTGGCTCTATATTGGGAGTTCAATCCCTGGCTCGGGTAATACAGACTCAGAATCAATGAAAACATAAATAAGAACAAGACAAAATATCCCGAGACTTGGATAGTGAAAAGAGATCTATCGAGCTCCGTGAGTTAATTAACAGTTACCCGGATCAATAGCCACCTGAAGAAAGACAGAAATCGAAAGCTAATAATAATAATAATAATCCTTCTTCTTCTTCTTCTTCTTCTTCTTCTTCTTCTTCTTCTTCTTCTTCTTCTTCGTCTTCGTCTTCGTCTTCGTCTTCTTCTTCTTCTTCTTCTTCTTCTTCCATTCAGGATATAGCCGATCATCCCTTAACCGTTTTTATCCCTCTGCTATGACTCCCACCATCCATTTGCACACGTTGTCAGGTAAGTGACTCGCTGCCTACCCCTATCTCAGTATGCTACGTGAGTGTTAATTTTTCCAAGCCCACCTTCCTCATTATGTGCCCAAAGAGTTTCAGCTGTCTTTTCCTTATTCTGGGTATAAGTGTTCTTTCTGTTACCATTTTGTTTCAGACTTCCTTATTGTTTACTCGCAACGTACATGAAATTTTCAGTCCGAATATAAACAGTACATGAGATAGAACAAGAAAATATTTTTTTCTTTCTTTCTTCAATTAAATATATGTATAAGAACATTTTTGTGATGGTCTTATTCTGGTGGTGGTTAATGATAAACCATGTTGGCTTTCATTAGATCAGAATCAATTCATTGGAATATTTCGAGGTTGAATGTCCTCAAGAAAGTGTTCTGTCATAACCAGTTGCTTCCACGTGATAACGACTGTTTTACATAGGTTTAATTTTGTATTGATCTTGAACTATTTGGGTGAGAATCGATGCATATTTTTGTCTGCTCATAAGTGCGTGTCTGTGCTGCTCAGATCTTGTGTTTTGAAATGCTGGATTCCCGACAGTTAAGGTTGCATTTTACTGAAATCGGTTAGATTACTTGAGACACTGAGCATGAGACAATGAAAGAAAGCTAGCGAGATGATTACATTGAATGATTATTTCTTCGTGCACGTCGGTCACGAAGTTTATTAACAATAAATAATCATATATATTCGACTTTCCCGTCGAATTCGACGTATGAGGGTCAATCAGATCAGTTCCTAGTAACCGACAGCCCGACACCAGCACATGAGATTTCAT
>OZ038481.1:32154144-32156644 GCA_964036315.1 Acanthosepion esculentum | reverse complement strand
CAAGGTGGCGCCAGCTGAAATAGGCTATACCCACATGAGGTAATTTTGATTTTTTTTTTTTTTTGCTGAGTAAAATATGCTCTGTTATAATAAATACATTGAGCTCTCTTTGTGGATCAGTTTTAATATTTGATATTAATAGGATCCACCTGGATTATATACCAACGGATCTATTACCTGCATAATATATATATAATATTTTAGCCAGTTATCTTTATGTCTTTATTCACACTTTATATTTTTTGGACAGTTGTCCTTATTCTTATTGCTATGTACACGACGTTTCGGCCATTGTACGCTCCGGCCTTCTTCAGGTGATATTTGCTGAAATTTCTAGCCGAACCTTTTATTAACTCCACGAGAGTAGATTGTTCTAATGCCACGTGATATGCTTTTGGATATCTCAGTTCTAGTTAATTCCCCTTAATAACTCAACCCTCCAAGTTATTATTCCCTCTGTTGTGGCGAAGGATTGAACTCACAATTCTCTGGGTGAAGTAACTTTGGGATCAATCAACCGCTTGCCACAGCAGAGAGAACAAAACTTGGAGTTATCAAGAACAACAGTCCGAACAATGTAAATAATGTAAATAATTACAATACTTCATCTCAAAAATAGAGACAGATGTCTTTAAGCATTTAAAATAATTACGTGTGCAATTATTTTATCATTTGCATAAGTAGGCACATACACAGACACAGACACACACATACACACACGTATATATATATATATATATATATATATATATATATATATATATATATATATATATATATGTCTGTATGTATGTATGTATGTATGTATGTCTGTGTCATACTCCTCATCGTTTTTTATGTCAAAATTATGGTCAGTCTCGTTACTGGGGACAAGGTATCGATGTATTGTTCTGTAAAATGTCTTTTTGTGACAGTTATTACAGGCTATCGAGTAAATTCCTCCTTCAAGTTTTAGTTTATTGTCTTGTTTAGTATTGATTAAGTCTTTTATTGTTTTAGATGTAGTAGTAACAAATTTTATATTAAATTTAGATAGATTATTTCCAATTGGCATAAAAAATGCAACTCTGATCAAAAGATAAAACAATTCACAACGATGAAAAATGTCTAGAGAGTAACTTTATCGCAAGGTCATACACAGTAAATTTGCACTCTGGCTCTTACAATATTTCACCTTACCTGGCACAACTGCTATTATTACAGTGTGGGATATCTAACAAAAGTGATGAAAAGAAAAATAATCTTAAACAAATCGGCTAGATTATACAAATTTAAAAAAAAAAATTAATTTAAAATTCCCAGCATCCCTCGTTCGTGCGCATGTGTAGTCGCACCAACATAAGAAATTTAGTCCGATGACGTCCTAAAGCACGAAACGTGTCACAAGTAAACTTTTTCCGCATTGTCATACACTTTTCCTATATTTTTCTTGATATATGAAAAATACATATTGATTATCTTATATCGTCGACGTGGAAAACTACCAAACTTTTAAGGAATATAAAATCTCTCGACATAAAACAATTCTTTTAGAAACTGAAAAATTTCATCCCACGATGCACACATGAACTACTAAGAACATCCCAACACATATTTCCAACCTATGCATGCGATATCTTGAAGTCATCAACTGAAGAACTAGAATTATTTTAAAAAATTAACGACTAAAAAAGCCAGAAATACTAAACTTGAACTTCGCAAAAACAAAACGTTGTAACAAACCCGGAAATGGCTTTATTATAAGAAAAGATGAAACAAATAAATGACAATCAGAACAACAAACTGAGACAAAAACTCAAAACCCTATGAAGTAACAGCAAGTGAAAATATGTTGGAAAGCCAGATCTAATAGAAAATCTATTTGTTATAAAACTATCTAATACAGAAAGGAAAGCCCTCAGCTTCGATTTAAAATTTGCTGCCGAAATTCGGAAAGAAGACATAGTAGACACTATAATAACAAAAATCACAAACAAGATGACACTGAATTTACTAAAATTTTCATTCAAGGCATAATCACTGCTACTATAGAAGCCAAAAATGGAAATACCATACCGTAGAGACACCTAAATGCACTAAAGAAACTAACAAAATATAAGGAAATCCACATCACCTCCCTACTGACAAGGGAGGTGGTTTTCTGATCATGAACAAGAATAGATACGTAGAAAAAAATTAATTCACTACTCAACGATACCGACACATAAGAAGAAATAAGCGAACATAAAATAAATACCAAAATTTAATAAGGAGATTAGGAAACTAATTAAAAATGAAAACAAATCAAGGTATAGACCTATAGAATATCACTCTAGAACACCCAAACTTTACGGTCTCCTTAAAACCCACAAAACAGGTATCCTGATGCGCCCCATCATCTCGGGAATAGGCAGCCCCCCACCCTGCAGAAACTGGCGAAAGCCATACAAAAATTCTTACCTCTCTCATTGGAACAATCAGTTCATCTCATATAAAGAACTCAGGCAGACTAGTTGAAAAT
>OZ038481.1:32146644-32149144 GCA_964036315.1 Acanthosepion esculentum | reverse complement strand
TATATATATATAATGCTGGTTGGGCAAAACTGTGAGTAACAAATGTAGATGTATTATTATTAGTAGTATATATATATATATACATATATATATATATATACATATATATATATATATATATATATATATATATATATATATATATATATATATATGCACGTGTGTGTGCTTATGCAGTTATTAGTATGTATTCTCATGTCTGTGTTCAAATTAATTTTCACACAACTACACTCTGTTGCACACAAACGCAAGCAAATATATATATATATTTATATAGATATATACTCACAAACACACACACATATATATATATATATATATATATATATATAGAGAGAGAGAGAGAGAGAGAGAGAGAGAGAGGTAGATTGCGATTACGATACAAATAAGTTCTGTGCACTTGATTGGCACCCACACACTTTTTCTTTTTCTGCCTTATATTTTTATAATCCCCCTTCATTCTTTATCCGCACCCCTCATCCCACAAGGCCACTCATTTATATCATCAGTCGAAAGAGTATCGATATCTAAGTTTAATGCCTTGATCGCTGACCTGAACACGATGAGGGGGTGGACCTAACCAGTTCAACTGGCGCCAGACAGACAAGCAAATCACAATGGGCCAAGAGAGTTTCAGCAATTTTTATGTCTTCGGAACAACCGCTGAGATATTGGCCTGGCCCACCGCTTGGGAATGGTGACGGAGGTCGACATAGACGAAGGAAGGTGTTAGCGAAATAATAGAATCTTACGTGTGCCTCTCTATTTCTCTCAACCCCCCTCTTTCTGTTTCTCCCACTCGACGTGTGTCCCTATATTCTTTTCGAATTAAAATCTCTCCCCCACCCCAACCCCCCAAAAAACAAATATGTATTGTATAATGATATATATTTCCCTCTCTTTCAATATTATTTGTATGTGCGCATATATATATATATATATATATATATATATATATATATATATATATATATATATATATATATATATATTATAATATTAATGTTATGTCGAAATTTTGGAAACCTATTTTTTCATCTCCATCGTGTGTTGCTAATGTATAAAAAATTAGTCTATAATGCTATTAGTGTACTTGACTAAATCTCATATATAAAAGGCACACTCGTCCATGAACGCACGAATACCCTAACATCTATCTATCTATATATATGTGTGTGTGTTGTGTGTATATATATATATATATATATATATATATATATATATATATATATATATATATATATATATATATATACATTTTGAATTGGACATAGTCCGACAATTTATTAAAGACATTTTTGATATGTTTAACGTTCTTTTTAAATACTTGTATCTATAAAAAGAACGTTAAACATATCAAAAATGTCTTTAATATATATATATATATATATATATATATATATATATATATATATGTGTGTATATGTATGTATGTATGTATGTATGTATACCAATAATTATTATTACCATAAATTTACTGTTAACACACCAATAACTATTATTAACAATTAGAATATCAATCAAAAATCATTATCAACATAATTGCAGTCGTCTATAATACACAAGTAATCAGCGTTAAAAAATAAAATCATCATCATCACCGTCACATTCACATAAGGAACCCTTTAAGCAGTTTGATGATGTGGGGCCCAAGCGAGTAGAAATATATGTGCAGGTACACATATGTGCATGTGTGTGTGAAGAAGTCTCATTCCTTTTGATAACACAGACGGCCGATCTGAATAGAGCCAAGAACAGCCCGCCACCCCTTGTTGAAAGAACTTCGCTACACACAGTCTCAACCCCGAAATAGGATTACAATTGCGTATGTATGTGTGCTCGAACAAATGGGTATATGTCTGCGCCTGGTCTCGCTTTGTTTATATATGTGTGTGTTTATGTGAATTATAATGCATACACCTGTATGTATGTATGTATGTCTGCGTGCGTATGAGTGACATCCCAAAATGGACACAGAGGAGAATCTTTCTCCCCCACCCATCAAATATAATCAAACACAAACATAAATAGATTCAAATTTTAAAAAATAAATCAGTTTGTCTGATGATGGTAAAAGCGTGAAACCCAGGCTTACAAACTCATATCCATACGACTGAATATATATATATATATATATATATATATATATATATATATATATATATGTATGTATGTATGTATGTATGTTTCCGCGAATATGAAAGGATCCTATCGAGAATAAGTAGACAGAACATGTCTAAATTATTTAATCAAACCTGTCTTAATTAAAGTATGCTGCCGAAATATACGCATTTCCAATTACACGATCCAGCAGCTCAGTCGGAACATCGACACCTGGAATTTCAAATGTAGCCTCGTGAGAAGGCAAATTGAAATTACTAACGATGACACTATGTGGTGTTTTCCTCTCGTCTTTTAAAAACCGCACAAAAAAGGTTTTCCGCGAATATGAAAGGATCCTATCGAGAATAAGTAGACATATATATTTATATATTCTTAT
>OZ038481.1:32139144-32141644 GCA_964036315.1 Acanthosepion esculentum | reverse complement strand
AAAAAAGGGTCTGGGAGAAATAAGAAAAAAGACAAAACTTATTAAGAGCTACAAGGGACAAGAGGAGGTGGAGGGCCATGATAGCTACGTCCTGAAGGGACACGACACATAAAAGAAGAATCTTCTTACCGAAATAATGAGTGTGCCGTCTGTAAAAATGATTCCCTCAGTAACTGGGATAGAACTGTTGTTGAGCTCTTGTCACGTCCGAAGGCACTAGTATTATTTCTGTATAACCACGGGTGAAAAATACGACACAAGGTTTTTCTTGATGTTTTCAATTGTCAAAAAGAATATTTTCTCGATATTTGCTTCAGTCATCAAATTACGACACAAGTTACGATAGAAGTTCCGGCACAAAGAGAACAGGTATAAATTAAAGAACAAAGTTGTAAATGGCAGTTCAGAAAACAGTATGAAAGACTTCCCGTTACGTCTGCCAAATAAAATACCATTTTTTTCTGAATATGTGCGAAACAAATTTTTCTCTCTTTACTGAGCAACAGTCGTCTACATAGTGCTGAATTTTACATTGGATCTGCTTGCACAACCATTCTTTCACGCTAACCCCCTCTCTCTCTCTCTCTCTCTCTCTCTCTCTCTCTCTCTCTCTCTCTCTCTCTCTCTCTCTCTCTCTCTCTCCAAAGAAAACTTTCCCATTTCTATTCATAAATATACAAATGATGTTTCGATATTTCCCGTCTCGTAGCTACACATCGAATTGTCGCCCTTCGACGTTCTTCAGGTCTAAATGTTTGGAGTCGGTTTTAAAACTTCGTCATGAAAGCAGAAAAATGAATAGTAATACCCTATTGGTCATGCTAAGAATACGCCGACTATAACTTGCTGATGGGTAAGCCCTTTTCTAACGGAGCCAGTTCCGGTTGAATTCTTGGAGACTCGGATATAAAGTCGACCAGAGTCTACCTTTTTGACGTTTTGATGCAAACTGGAACTATGTCTGCCTCTTTTATTCTAATGCAAGAAGTATCTATATCTACATTTTAGAATCGAGCAACAAACATGCCTTTCTGACTCTAGTAAAACAAGAATATATATTCCTTTTTGACTCGTATAAACCAGACCTACGTCTGCTTTTCTGACTCAGTTCTGGGTATGACGATAAACTACACCTGGCAGCAAGGCATCTGATAGGAAGATTGGAGCTTTTCAGGGGAGTAGAATAACCTCTTAATTTCTGTTGTTCCCATGTCTACCCTGACCCGGGATGGTAGCCCCTGTTAGCTATGGACAAATAGTGAACACCCAAACAAAAACATAACACTATGAAAGTATAACAAAACATATTTATAGCAAAATGACCAGCAATACATTTTATCTGTAGCTGAAGGCATACAACTGCGTTCAAAATACGAGGGTCATTCAATAAATAAGGTGAATTATTCGGTATAAGGACTTCTAATACAGATAGAAGCTTACTCTTTCTTTTTTTTTTTTTTTTTTGTTTTACTTCTTTTTCACATGGATTTAATTTCTTTTGCAGATTAAAAAAAAACTTTGAGAGTTTTGGCGATTAACAATGATGGCCGACCAAGAAGCATGCTCCAGGATTGAACAGCGGTCAGTTATCAAGTTTTTGGTTGCTGAAGGGTGCAAACCAGTTGAAATTCATAGGAGAATGTCAACTGTGTATGGTGCCACATGTTTCAGCCAAAAAATGTCTACAAGTGGGCTAAATTGTTTAAAGAAAGACGGAGCAGTGTTGAGGATGAAGACATGCCTGGGAGGCCTACAGAAGTGAGGTCTCCTGAGGTGATCGAATCAGTCAATGACCTCATTCAGTCTTACAGAAGGGTGACAGTGGATGATATTGCAAGGACTTTGAGCTTATCTGTTCGGACAAACGCAGGTGTCATCAGTCAGAAGGAGCCATCTTGCATCATAACAACGCAAGGCCTCACACAGCAGCCAAAACGGTGCAGACCATCAACGAGCTGGGCTGGGAACTGCTCCCTCATCCTCCTTACAGCCCAGACCTTGCCCCTTCAGACTTTCACCTGTTTTTTCCCTTGAAAGCGTTCACGAGAGACACGAAGTTTAAAAGTGACGATGAAGTCAAAAGTGTTGTGAGCGACTGGCTGAGACATCAGTCCAAAGATTTTTACGCTGAGGGAATACGGAACCTTGTGCACAGATGGGAAAAGTGTGTGACAGTGGTGGGAGACTACGTTGAAAAATCTTTAAAAAAGTAAGCTTCTATCTGTATTAGAAGTTCTTATACCGAAAAATTCACCTTATTTATTGAATGACCCTTGTATATTGAGTTGAAGCCATAAAATGATGTTCAAAATATTTAGATTTCGCCTTTAAATAACCCATCGAAACCAAACTTTTCTGACTAGTAAACAAGGATCTATATCTACATTTCTGACTCGGGTAAACAATTCTTATATCTATCTTTTTGACTAAAGTGCAAGAAGGACCGATATATATTTTTTTACACGTGCAACACAGACCTATCTTAAGTCTTTTGACTCTC
>OZ038481.1:32104144-32136644 GCA_964036315.1 Acanthosepion esculentum | reverse complement strand
TTTCTAAGTCTTCTTTCCTAATTATGTCACCCATAAATATCAACGACTCCTTTCTGATTATATATATAAGCGTACTGAAAATTTTCACTTTCCTTAAAACTATATTCTATCCGAGTTTCACAGCATCCTTCTGTAGAAACACATCTCTCTTGCCTCAAGTTTCATCGCAAATTTGACCTACATTCTGTCTATGGTGTTCTCAGCATCCTTCTGTAGAAACACATCTCTCTGGCCTCAAGTTTCATCGCAACTGTGACCAACGTTCCGTATATCGTGTTCTCAGTATCATTCTGTAGAAACATATCTCTCTTGCCTCAAGTTCCACCCACAACTGTGACCAACGTTCAGTCTATGGTGTTCTCAGCATCCTTCTGTAGAAACACATCTATCTTTGCCACAAGTTTCATCGCATCTGTGACCAACGTTCCGTATATTGTGTTCTCAGCATCATACTGCAGAAACACATCTCTCTTGCCTCAAGTTCCACCCAGAAGTGGGACCAACGTTCCGTCTGTTGTGTTCTCATCATCCTTCTGTAGAAACACATCTCTCTTGTCTCAAGTTTCATCGCAACTGTGACCAACGTTCCATCCATGGTTTTCTCAGCATCCTTCTGCAGAAACACATCTCTCTTGCCAAAGGTTTCATCGCAACTACGGCCAACGTTCCGTCAATGGTGTTCTCAGCATCCTTCTGTAGAAACATCTCTCTTGCCGCAACTTTCATCGCAAATGTGACCAACGTTCCGTTCATGGTTTTCTCAGCATCCGTCTGTAGAAACATATCTCTCTTGCCAGAAGTTTCATCACAAGTGTGACCAACGTTCCGTCTATTGTGTTCTCAGCATCCTTCTGTAGAAGCATCTCTCTTGTCTCAACTTTCATCGCAAATGTGACTAACGTTCCGTCCATGGTTTTCTCAGCATCCTTCTGTAGAAACTCATCTCTCTTGCCAAAAGTTTCATCGCAACTGCGACCAACGTTCCGTCTATGGTGTTCTCAGCATCCCCCAGTAGAAAGACATCTCTCTTGCCTCAACTTTCATCGCAGCTGTGACCGACGTTCCGTCTATGTTTTTCTCAGCGTCCTTCTGTAGAAAGACATTTCTCTTGCCACAAGTATCATCGCAACTGTGACCAACCTTCCGTGTATTGTGTTTTCAGCATCCTTCTGTAGTAACATCTCTCTTGCCTCAAGTTTCATCGCAACAGTGACCAACGTTCCGTCTATTGTGTGCTCATCGTTCTTCTGTAGAAACACATCTCTCTTGCCTCAATTTCCACCCAGACGTGTGACCAACGTTCCACCTATGGTTTTCTCAGCATCCTTCTGTAGAAACATCTCTCTTGCCTCAACTTTCATCGCAACTGTGACCAACGTTCCGTATATTGTGTTCTCAGCATCATACTGTAGAAACACATCTCTCTTGCCTCAATTTCCTCCCAGACGTGTGACCAACGTTCCATCTATGGTTTTCTCAGCATCCTTCTGTAGAAACATCTCTCTTGCCTCAACTTTCATCGCAACTGTGACCAACGTTCCGTCTATGGTGTTTTCAGCATCCTTCTGTTGTAACATCTCTCTTGCCGCAAGTTTCATCCCAACTGTGACCAACGTTCCGTCTATGGTTTTCTCAGCATCCTTCTGTAGAAACATCTCTCTTGCCTCAACTTTCATCGCAACTGTGACCAACGTTCCGTCTATGGTGTTTTCAGCATCCTTCTGTTGTAACATCTCTCTTGCCGCAAGTTTCATCCCAACTGTGACCAACGTTCCGTCTATGGTGTTCTCAGCATCCTACTTTAGAAACATCTCTCTTGCCTCAAGTTTCATCGCCACTTTGACCAACGTTCCGTCAATGGTTTTCTCAGCATCTTTCTGTCGAAACACATCTCTCTTGCCTCAAGTTTCCTCACAACTGTGACCAACTTCCCGTCTCTGTTGTTCTAAGCATCATTCTCTCTTGCCTCAAGTTTCCTCACAACTGTGACCAACGTTAAGTCTTATAGGAGGTATTATATTACATAGATGTTCTGCACTCTTTTCTCTGTTTCTACTGAAATTTCTATTTTGTAATACTTCGTTTAGCATTTGGAAGCTATCTATTGCTATTCCAATGAGCCTTCGGATTTCGATGTCACGTTTTCGGTTGTCGGTCAAAACACTTCCCAGAGTGTTACATTTGGGCACATGCTTGGTTTTGATGCCTTCGATTCCTAACTCACTTCTTTAGCTGTTCCTTTCGCTTATAACCATATAAGCATTCAATGGATATCCCTTGTTTCTTGGCATTTTTCATTTTGTTCGCAGAGATTTGTCTATCGGCCTCAATTAGGCTACCACTAGGATCAGCAATTTTTGAACTGATACGGTTGAAGACCTCTCAGACCATGCTGCATCTTGGCTCTCAAAATTTGTAATTTGTCACATTTTTTCAGAGTCGAATTGTAATCATATTTGGAATAATACACTGATGACATTTTTTCTTCCGCTGGAACAGGAACGCACTGACAACCTAGTGTTCAAAAACTGAAAATACCACACTTTCTTTTTCATATTGTTCAATCTAAAATATAATTGTAAAATACACGCACAAATATCTTGCGAACATTGAATTTCATTGACAAAATAACATTAAGAATTGGGTTGTGACGAGAACTTTTCAACACACCTCGTAATAAGACTGTTTTAACCGGGAATCGCCAGGTATCCTTACAAATATCTAGTTTTGAAAACTCTCTATAAATATACATATAAACATTTCTTTAGATTTATGAATACACACATGCATATAGATATTCTGTTGAGTCCGGCTCAGAAGTGCGACTCTAACTTGCTATAGGAGTAATGGCATGCAAGTACCACTTCTCTAAGGTGAACATATATACATACCAATATTACTATAGTGTGAGTTCGAGCCCCTCAAAAGAATATATATATATATATATATATATATATATATATATATATATATATATATATATATATATATATATATATATATATATATATATATATATACCTCTAATTTATGAGATGCTTACAACTAGTAGCGCGTGTTAGTGTTCATGTGTCCACTTGGGTGACCCAGCAGAGGGGATACGTCACATAAATCATAAAAGTGGGTAGTGTTCGGCGGAAGATTTGTTGTTTCAGGGCGGTGAGTGGTACGCCGGAGCGAAAAGAAAACGTGGAAAAATTACTACGCGGCATTGGAGCTGTCCGCGCTTAAGTGGTCAAATTGATGCATTAGATGTAATACATTGGCGATAATAAGCAACTGATCAATATAAACTGAGAATACAGACTTCTCATATTGCAAGCCCGAGTGGGCTACCAATTATGACTTCTTATATACGCCAAGCAAAACCGTGGTGAGCCGACGGTTATTCCTTTGGGCTCTGAACAAAGGTAAATAAAAAAAAAATAGAAGCTAAAGAGAAATTGTCGGGTGTGTTTTGTAGTTTTGTTTTAAGCGAGGAATATTTTTCTTGATATTGTACTTTTATCATTTAATTATTGTTTTTTTTATATAAATGATTATAAATGATTGTTGACGTATTTATTAATATGTTGATTTTTATAATCATACGTATTGCCTTATTATTTTTCATTGGTCATTATTGCTACCGTTCGTCCAGGTTATGACGATAAACAACATCCGGCAGCAAGGCCTCAGATCGGGAGATTTTGAGGAGCGTGAAACCACCTCTTAATTGCTGTTGTTCCAAAGTCCAGCCTGACCCGAGGCGGAAACACCTGTTAGGACCCCAGCTATGGGTAAATAGTTAATCCCCAAACTTGATTTAAAACACCATGAAAGTATAAACATTTTTTACATTATTCTGACTATTGTCCTCATCTTTGTCGCCATGTTTATCACAACGTTTCGGCCGTTGTATGCTCCGGCCTTCTTCGGGTGGTTGGAATATCGAACAGAACCCTTTATTTCGCTCACTGGGGTAGACTGTTCTAGTTCCACGTGTCATGTTTAATGTTAATTCCCCTCTCCAAGTTCTCCACTGTCTTAACCAGGTATTGAACTCACACTCTTTGGATCTTGTCACTGGATCTAACTAACGCCTTTATCCACTGTGCCATGTGTCCTTGGCGACAAAGATGAGGACAATAGTCCGAATAATATAAATAGTGTACATAATACCTCCTCTCAGAAATATAGACAGATAACAAACATTTTTATACTAAAAATGCTAGCAATACATTTTTCTGAAAAAGATTACCAGCAATGCATTAAAAAAATGCCAATAATACATTTTTGTAAAATAAATTACTAATTTTCCCAGGAAAATTAAATTTAGGCATTCAATGACCCATAAGGAGTTGATATGCCACCGAAAATACAAACAAGCTGCTACCATTAAGTAATGGGTTTGAAGTAAGTATCCATATATATTTATTTCGCTTCATCAGAACTTCAGGGGAAAATTGAATAAAAATTGTTTTGATTTCGAAAAAAAACTCCACATTATTCAACTTCACAAAATGTGTTTGCATATATATATATATATATATATATATATATATATATTGTGTATTTAGGTAGCAACCCTTCATTTATGCATGCTTCATTAAAGACGACAAACAATTCTGGAAACGGAGTGTGTAGAAACTTCACCCTCCGTTAATGTTTATATTATTTTAAAAAGATTTTTAGAATTAGAATAAAGCCTAAACACATAATCAAAGTCAATTTATATATTTTTTCTGTTCTTGAGAATTGACACCAAACATATTAAACACTATTTATTTATTAGTTTGTTTACCCACAAAATCAATCTTAAATTTATAACATTCTAAACACTAATACAATAAGAACTAAGGCAATGCAATATTTATCATTTACTAATTTATAAAGAAATAAATGTGAAAACAATTTTTTATTCCTAAATTTATAAATATTTACGAAATTACTAAGATATGTGAACCAACTATAAGGAGTTCCTTATTTACCATTTTATAAAGTTTGAATCAATTGGCAATTAAACGATGTTTTGCCAACCATTCCAATATATAATAAATAAATAATACTTATAATGTAACCTAAGTCTTTCACTCCCACACCAAACATCCCTCAATCAACATACGAACATGACCGGCCAGAAACAAAAATTACCGCTAGACACACACACACACACACACGCACGCACACACACACTATCACCCAAATACCTCAAGACCAACTAGAAATATGATATAAAAACCCACAGACGCGCCAACATATCACTAACATCTTCAGGAATTATACACAGGGATACTACCAGACCGAAACAAAAATAGCCACTAGAATCCAAACGTGCACACACACACACACAGACACTTACACACACACACACACACACACATTAATACCATAATAGACGCGAGAATACAGAATTCTAATTCCCGGGACTCTCCCTTTCATAATTCATTTCCCAAATTTTCTTTTGCAGCTTAAATAAAAGCGAAACGTTAATTTATAAACGTTTTCTATTTGTTTATTATCCAATTATTCTATCTGATTTGATATTCTATTTATTCAATTTATTTATATTTATATATATATATATATATATATATATATATATATATATATATATATATATATATATATATATATATATATAACATAACGTTTTAATGGATTTATATATATGTATATAACACAGTAGTAATTGATTTCTAGCTTATATATATATATATATATATATATATATATATATATATATATATATATATATATATATATATATATATATATATATATATATATACCCAAGTTTAGGATTGGTATATACGGAGTGAGATCCAATAACCAACAATTAATATTCTTTAAAGAGTGCTCAATTTGGTAATTCTACAATTTAAAACTTAATAGAGATTTGATTTAGATTTCTAAATAGGTAATTTTAATTTTTACTTTTAATTTTAATTTCAAATTTTATAAATCTTTTAATATATATGATAACCTTGCTTAGTTGTCAAATTTTTCGAATCATCCTATACTTGTATTTTGATTGGTCACTCTAGCTTATGTAACAGCGTTTACTCCTGGCTAAGGATCGTTGATTAATTTGAAACTTTTAAAACCATTTATTCTATATTCTACATCGTCACTTGATAAGACACTAGAAGTGTTGAAACAAAATGGCTACTTTTGTCGTGATTTTATAACATATTTATGTTGTAATATTCAAATAAATAATTATATATATATATATATATATGAGATGTACTGAACAAGTATCGGGACTGTTGTTATGATAACAGTGCTGAAATTCGCAGAGAGAAGCCGCTTGATAAAGATTGATCTTGCACTCTGTCGCCCATATGTAACGTTCTCGCTCACTTCCGTTGTTTAGAGCAGTGCTTAGAAAGGTGTGTAGAGTATGGGCATCTCCCGACACCAGCGAGCTTCCATCAGGCTTTTGCAGTTGTTTTGGTCAAGTACAACAGTTCTCAGGTCCGATAACCACCAAATTCTCCAGATCTCCTCATTTGCGACGTTTTCCTCTTCAAAATTCAATCCCACTTGAAAGGTAAAATATTTCAACGCGTCAAGGCAATACAAGAGAAGGCGACGAGGTAGCTGCTCGCTATCTCCAAAAAGGAGTTCTTGGAAGGCATCACTCAATGAAAACGGCGCTTGATAAAGTTTGTGGCTTCAGAGGGGGACTACTTCGAAGGAGATTAAATGCGGAATTGATAGGTGTAGTAGTATGTTTATTTATTTCCATCTACTGGCCTGAATATTCGAAAAATCTTATTAGAAAAATATGCGCTTTCCGGCAGGATTCAAACCTGGTTTCCCATAGGGTAGGCATAGCCCACGGGCAATTACGCCCCACGGTAAAATTTTATATAGCCCCCATCACTTACGGCCAGCTAATATTGTCAATCAGAGTATGTAAAGTACACATCTAAGAATTGCAATTTTATATTTTACCAAATGATGGCAGCAACACTGTGTGGCCGCCCTCTGACGGTGTAACTCTAACTTTGGCCTTTTCCCGCCAATTTCTTAAATCACTGCCTTTTGAACCAGACCTGGTCTACATACTGCAGTCTCAGTATCACCCTTCACATTAATGTAGACAATTTATTCATTTTAGTCATCTAAGATGTATAAATTCTAAAATCTTAGTTTATTAAATTTGTTTTGTGTTGGTCAAAATCAGTTATAAATATACAATGAGACACTTGGACTTGTGTCACTATCTGTTTTCTACCTCTTAAGATGAATGTTGGTGTTAAGCTCCTATTCATATGTTTTTAACTTAAAAATTGACAAACAACATTAATTACCAATATGTAATGTTTAAGATTAACCTGAGATATATTATAGCTTCCTGGAAGTTCTTTTTCTCAGATATATTTTACTTCATCTTATATGGGCTTTAGATATGACAGGCTGAGTGATTTTGGAAAGAACTGTTTAAATTTGTCATCCATGAGAAGAAATGAAAATATGCCATTTGCAATAAATTTTTCATAATTCATTTGCATTCAGTTTTAATTGTTCAAAGAATGTTTGGTCCTCACGCACATTTCCCTAATCAAGTCTGGCCCTCATTGAAAAAGGTTTGGACACCCCTATCTTAGGAAAACTGTTATTAGAGTTGACGTGCTTTGACACCTCGGCCACGAAGAAACTCATGGCTAAGCAAAACCTGAATAGTGCATTTGAACATAAACATTTCTCGATTCTCGAAATAAATATATCTGCTAAATTTTGTAACTTAATGTAAACAAGGACAATTTTTAGGAATGGCATTTTCATTTATTAATTCGTCATATTTTAATTTATTGCGTAAACATTATTTTAATGGATATTATTTTTGAGTAGATGCTGTTTTTTATTTATTTATTAAACAGTATCTTTATTTATTTTCATCTACTGGTCAGAATGTTCGAGAAATCTTGTTTCGAAAAATATGTACGTACGTTCCCCTAGAAAGTAGATCTGACATGGTTTTAGATCTCGGCCACGCAGAACCTCCTGTTCGAACAAAGCCCGAATAGGGATTTTGCAAATAAATGAAGGGAAAATAGAAAGTAACAGCAAAATGAATTACTGAAGAAAGAAAGAAAGAAAGAAAGAAAGAAAGAAAGAAAGAAAAAGTAGCTCTTTGTAAATTTTGACTTTTTTATATATCTCTCCTAAACCCTGTTCCGCCATCCATTTATTCCAGCTCGCTAGGTAAGTCATGCGCTGTTTTCCTCTGTCCTCTCCCCTGTGAGTATCAAATTTTCTAAGCCCACTTTTCTCATTAAGTGCCCTATATCTTTCTGCTGTTAAGTATAAGTGTCCTTTTTGCTTCCATTTTCTCTAAAACTTCATCGTTTCTCACATGTTCAACCCATGGTATTCTCAGCATCCTTCTGCAAAACCACATTTCTGTTGCCACGAGTCTTTTCCTCATCTGTAATAAGATTGTCCAGCATCCATTGCCATATACAAGGGCTAATATTACATAACAGCTCGGTACGCTTTTCTTTGCCTCTATCAAAATTTTTCCTGTTTCTTAATACTTTACTTAGCTTTTGAAATACAACTTTTCGTTTCTATTATTATTATTATTATCATTATTATTATTATTATTATTATTATTATTATTATTATTGTTATTGTTATTATTCTATATATTATATGTGTGGCAATAAAATAAGCGCATCCCATCCCCACCTCGGTTGTAGCCATCCATCACAATAAAATCAACTTTTTTCAGCACTAAAGCAGAATGAGTCAAATAAAACTTCATAAGCTTCTAGTTACTCTATTACGGTGATAATATAAATGAAAAACAAAGAAAAATAGAAATAGAAACTTACTCAAAAAAGAAATCGAAATGAAAATATATATATCGAAAAAGTAAAATATACGAGAAACAGAAAAACTGAAAGAGACTCACATTTGCTGAACAAAGTTCTACTTAGCACATGGTCGGAGTCCTGGAGTACACAATGAAAAACAAACTCGCAAGCAATGGCTGGCTACAAAAGACTTTCGAAACAGACATAGAGAAAATAATAATTAGCTGTAGAGTTATTTATCAAAGTTGGGCTTCTTCGGCTTATGGCGAGATATATGGCGCACTCAATGAAGATACACACACGCAAGTAATGGCTTCAGAAGCTCGAATTTTATTGAAGTTATATATTAAGTATTAAACTCTGCGGTAAACGGTTGCACAAACATGAACACCCGTCCACGTCAAGCGGATATAAAATGAGTGAATTATTTTTTAACGAATAATTATATGCTTATTTTCACTTTAATTATATACAAACACTTAGTAATTTTCAAGAATTAATGGATTCATTTTAAATCCGACATTTTTATTGCTTCAGACGTTAGTGTAGTGGATACTTCGTATTTGTAACAGACCTCCAATTTTAATTTATTAAACAGTGTGTATAAAAAATGTGGCGTGTATTTCAAATACGAAGTATCTACTATAATAATTTTTGAAGTAATAAAAAAATTTCCGATTAAAAATAAATCCATTAACTATTTAGAAATTGTTTTGGATACGAAATTGAGCAAATATGAAACTTTCAAGAAAATAATCTGAGTGAATTTCCTTAAAAATAGAAAATCTTGCTTGCTGTGGGGTTCTTCGTGGTCGAGCGCTAAAGCACACTGGATCTAACGGCGATTTCCCCTAAAAACGGGGCCGCAACTTCTCTCCCTCCCGGGGAAAGTATTTTTTTCTTACTGAGAATTCTCGAATCTACAGACTGTTAGACGTAATATACACTGTCTAATAAATCAAAGTGGGGCGTCTACTTCAAATACGAAGTATCTACTAAAATAATGTTTGAAGTAATACAAAAATACAAAGACTATAAAATTGAATATTTTAATTCTTTATGTTATAAAAATAAAAGGAAACTAATCAAATACCAGATTCTTAAATGTAATGTTTTTAAAAGTATAAGAGGTTAATTTGCAGTGTAATACCCGCGCTCAGTTCGCATTAAAAATTTCCAGAATGCTTACATTTATATGTAATTGTACATGCTCCATTCGAAACTGGCTTGATAAATTTGATAAAATCCACCGTTTTGTAGTTATCGACAGTGAAATTTCGGATTCATTCGCGTCGTTGGCGGCAGCGATTACTGTCGTTGTTTGCATACATTCGCTGCGGAAAGATAAACGCGGAAGATTACAAAAAAACTAAGCGCGAAACTGATCTTTCTTGTCTAAATTTATCTCAATTACTGCGCACGAGAACTATTTACGCAGACACGCTCAGTTTGCGCAATGATACCTGCACTGATAGCTATTCTGCAGTGAATGTATGCAAACAACACCAGTAATGGCTGCCGAATTAATCCGAAATTTCACTGTCGATAACTCAAAAACGGTAGATTTTATCAAATTTATCAAACCAGATTCGAATGAAGCATGAAAAATTAAGCATAAATGTAAGTATTCTGGAATTTTTTAATGCGAATTGAGCGTGGGTGTTACACTGCAAATTAACCGTATAATAGTCCGTAAAGCATTCTCTGGAGTTGTGCTTAGTCTGCAAAAGTTGTCACCATTTTTCACCTCTTTTCTCTTCGAGAAGTATCCATGCAGTCATAGCACTGACTTTGGCTTGTTCTTCCAGTTTGGTTTGCAGACAAATACTCCAGGAAATGACGTAACCCCCAAGAATCCTAGCAAACAGTGATATCATGAATTAGATTTGTTCATTAACCAAACTCGAATCATAAATGAATGATACCTGTATCGTTAGAAAAAAGTTTAAACTATCAATTAATAATATCCGCTGATCGACAATGAAACAGCGATTAATGATACCCACCATTTAAAGCTTAATCAAATAAAAAGGCCTATAATTATTTGTAAACCTAAGCCAGATTCATCGAACACTCTATAAGAGGCGTGCTTACAAACAATGGCTTGGGATAACTTCTGTGTCAACTGTTCAATTTCTAGAAAACTTCAATAAAAGTGGCACTAGCCCGATAATCTGATTAAAGCAGACGACTAGCGCCAGACACTGACGTTATATCTCTAAGCGGGACCATCTTTGATAACTTATGCATAAAATTGAAATTCTTAAGCAATAATGGAAATGAATGTAAGAAATATTTTAGTCTGTACGTACAATAGCAAACACATCGATAGGCATAAGCACGTGGCATTTACGTCATCATACCCAGACGCAAGATAATATATTCACGTACACACGAGCAAAGAAGCTGCGACAGATTTGCACACACGCACGCATAAAGACTACCGCGCGGGCATTAGAGAGAAGCTATTACTTCTGGTCCGTTGTAGGTGTTTCTGTGGCACCATTTCCATTGGCCTGTTAATAATACCGATTAGACGCCACCGTGGAGACCCGCGTTCGTATCGCCGCCATAAAACAGTTTCCGGCAATATTCAACCGCTCAAAGCGCTCTCTATTGATCGAAGGTAGTAAAGCTATCAGCAATGTAATTTGCAAAAGAAACAGACAAGAAGAACGCAACCTGAGTAGAAATTCGCAAAGATATTAGGCTATCAGCTCTTTTGACGACCGACAGCAGATAACGACTGTGACCCCAATCGCTCTTTCTATCTTTGCTTTCTCTGTCTTCCCTCCTATCTCCCTGTTTGCCCTCTCTTTATATATGTACTCTCTTTCTATATATATATATATATATATATATATATATATATATATATGTGTGTGTGTGTGTGTGTGTGTGTGTGTGTGTGTGTGTGTGTATGTGTGTGTACTCTCGTAGTTTTTCTATGTTGTCATTTCTATCTCATTCTTTGTCTTTTATCTTTTCCTTTCTTTTCTTTCTTTCTATATTCCAGTTTTCTTCTTTTTCTTTCTTTCATCTATTTTTCAATCTGTTCTTTCTTTCTCTCTTCCATTTTCTTCATTTCTCTTCCTTTTTGTCTGCATCAATAAATTTTTTCAGCTTTTCCCGCAAACACAACATGCACAAGATTCAATCTTCGAGCCTAGCAATCGCATTTTCATTCACTCTCCGTTCTCTCTATCCATTAATGTTTTTCTCTCATTCTCTCTCTCCCTTTCCCCCACACATCTCTCTCTCTCTCTATCTCTCTATCTCCTTCTCTCTCTCTCTCAATACATATATATATATATATATATATATATTCTTCTGCTTAATTCTAAGGTTGAGAGACAATTTTTTAATTCTTTTACTATTTTTCTCTCATTCTTTTATTTAACATCCTCTTCTTAAAGTTTATGTTAGAATTTCTTTCACGTTTCTCCCATTTCCCTATTTCGAAATGTTTGACTTTACGTATATATATATATATATATATATATATATATATATATATATATATATATATATATATATATATATATATATATAACAGTAATTGAAGTCAACACCCAGAGGTAATCGTTAGGCCATTGCGTTTAGCATGAAACAGACTGTGGCCTCTGGCCGTTGATTTCAATGTCCACTTTTACATTTACATACGCTCTATACCTTATATTGAGCACTTTAACCCATAAATATAGCATACCTTAAAACAATATTTTATTGTATATATGTATGTATATATATATATATATATATATATATATATATATATATATATATATATATATATATATATATATATATATATATATATCCATCCCTCTCTCTATCACTGTTTTAAATTTTTATACCTTTTATACTCCCGTCAGACAGACCTTTGGTAGTCTCTCTCTCTCTCTATCTCTCTCTCTCTCTCTCTCTCTCTCTCTCTATCTATCTATCTATCTATCTATCTATCTATCTCTCCCTCTCATGGGCATCTTAGAGTTTCTTCCTCTAACAATTAACTTCTTTTACTCTCTTTCTGTTTGTCCTTCTTTTTCTCATTTTACCTAACTCTACAGCCTCTCTCTCTCTTTCACTCTCTCTTTTTCTCTTTCTCTCCCTCTCTCTCTCTCTCTCTCTCTCTCTTTCACTCTTTTCCATTTTTTTTACTCTCAATTGTCTTAGCAACTGTTTCGTCCGTTTACAGATTAAGTCATATTTTGAGCATTTATTTGCTCTCTGGTCTTCTCGCATTAATTTCTCCTCTCTAATGACTCGCCTATTTATACCTCTACTATTATTCGCTTCTCCCTATTTTATTTATTTCTAACTCTCTCCCTGTCTTCCTAAAATCTGCACTTTCTATTTCTGTCGTTCTCCATTTTCAATTTAATTCTCCCTTTCCTTCATTGTTTTATGTATCTACCTGTCAATCTATATTTCTGAACAAAACATTCTGCGCTCAATGAAAACCGGAGCTGGTGGCAGCGAACGGAGCAAGAGTGATTATGCTGACAACCAAACCTATTATGCCTCTTGAAATATAGCTGATCTTATTTGCTGACGAAAGATTTACATCGACACTAATCAGAAAGTAAGTAGAAAAAGCGCAAAAGAAGCCAAGCAATGCATTACAAAATGAATCGTTCCAAGAGAGCATACGGGAATGCTAGAAAAAGTTCAAGTGAAGAAAAAACACGAAAAGAAACAATATTCCAGTCACTGTACTGTAGAAAAGCATTCGGCAATCACACCTACATACTCTTTCTCTCTCTCCCTCCTTCATATATATATATATATATATATATATATATATATAATTTATCAATCAATATATACTGATAAATTATATATATATATATATATATATATATATATATATATATATATATATGTATATATATATATATATATATATATATATATACACACATTTATCAGTCCATAACTCTTCAATTCCTTCTCTTTCTCGGATGAATATAGACTTATAGATAATAACAAACACCTTTGAGCAAAAGAAAAACCAGTTTTGTATAAAGCTAAAAAATCAAAGACAAGCAAGCTGAGGTTGTCCTGATGTTATATGGACCGCAGATCCTTTGTATTTTCTCTGCTAACCCCTTCACATAAGGCAGGCAGACTGTTTTCCGAGTGTTGCGGTCCTCCTCTCGTACCCGCCTATCCCAATTTGGGGGGGGGGGGCTGCTGCCATGTATCCAGAGTAGTTGTTACGTGGCAATATGAGCACTGGTAAAAATGATGCTGAAGACATTAGATTTATAATACCCAGAAATTCATACGCGGAAGTTCTCAAGGACACATGGCACAGTGGATAAAGGCGTTAGTTAGATCCAGTGACAGGACCCAAAGAGTTTGAGTTCAATACCTGGTTAAGACGGTGGGGAACTTGGAGAGGCAATTAACAGGAGATAACTGCTAACAGTTTCTTTTCTCGCACTTCTTGCTTGTGGGACCCCCCTTCCGGCTCCATGCTTCCTAGCCAACTTTAATCTGCAAAAATTTAAATGCAGTGTCAATCGCTATCTACTGTCCTCTTGATTACTCTTTTCTTTTTCCATTCATTATTAATGTTTCTGTTTTTAATTCTTCCACATCTATTAATCCCTTTTGTCTTAGTGGCTTTACTGCCTTACATGGGGTTATACCAATAAAAAAAAGAAGCAAAAACTGGCGCAATAGTTAGCGGCTCGGAATAAGACATCTGAGGACGGACTTCGAAATTCTGATGGGCTCGTTACATCCACTTACGCGCAAATACACTTGTGAAAGGCATGAATCGATTTCCTCCCCGCCAGCTATGGGTTAAATAATTGTACATGTATCTGGAAAATTATTCTTATTCTTAAAAATTTGTTAAACAAAAAATATGTTTCTGCTTTAAATAACCCACGAAAGGTTGATGAGACGTAAGAAACTATTCTCTACAAGCATCACTAATACCTATCTATTTATTATTTATTTTTATCTTCCGATATAGATTAAAAGATTACCGCATACGACCTCCACCGGGATGTGACATCCACCCGAAGGAAAAGCGCACCGGCGAAAAGGATATGATCGCTAAAATAATAACATTTTATCATTCTCCAACTTTGTTTGGACTCCGATAACTGTGTTAATTTTCGTATCTCTAATGTTAATGAGGAAAATATTTATTATAAATATTATTATTACTGTTATTGTTCTATTATCATTATTGCAATATTCTAATGTTATTATTACATTATTATATAATTATTATATAATTATATTATTAGTAGTATATTACGTTATTATAATGTTGTTATACTATTATGTGCTGTTATTTTCCTTATTATTGTTATATCATTATTATATTAATTTTGTTATATTATTTTTGTAATATTTTTGTATTATTATGCCATTATGATTATTATATTAGTTAATTATTATGTTATTATATTATTTTTGTTATTGTTTTATTATCATTATTGCATTATATTTTAATATTATATTATTGCATAATTATAATATAATTTTGTTGCTGTTATAGTACTATTATTATATTACGTTATTATTATGTTGTTATTAATATACTATTATACTGCATTGTTATTATTATATTAATTTTGTTGCTATATTATTATGCTAACATTCTTATATTATTATCATAATTATATTATTATTATGTTCTTCTTATTTATATTTATCATTATTATTATTATTTTGTTGTTGTTATTGTTATAATGATTAGAGGCATCTGGCGAACACTCCTGGGAATCAAAAACCTAATCAACTCTTCCGAATTTTTGCAGTCATAAACAGTGTTGTGACTTATTCCGATCCATTTTATCCCTCTAGTCGCTATCTTCATATTCCTCACGAGTATCGTCTTGGTATTTATTGATTATCTCCTTCTCTTTCACCCTTACGATACTCTCTCCTAGGACGACCACATCCTCTGTTTAATATATTTTTTTTATTTATCCTCTGTATGTTCCTAACTCCTAACGTATCAGAATTTTCATTTTTTTTTTTTGTGCAAAGAATATTCTGCTTTGGGAACATAACAAAGATTTTGTGCGGTCGAAACCGGGACGTACCCGAGATATGGTCCTACAGGAGGATACTCAGGATACCATGGACGGAACATATGACTAACGAAAAAGTTTTGAGGAAGATGGAAACAAAAATTACGCTTAAACATATAATCAGAAAGGGACAAATGATATTTCTAGGACACATAATGAGAAAAGAGGACCCGGGGAATATGAAACTCACAGGATATAGTGAAAGCAAGAGGGAGAGAAGAAAGCAAGTTGTATAAATAGATGGCAGCACAAGGATTGGAAGAGACAACGAAAAAACAAACCTTACTAAGAGCTATAAAGGATAGGAAGTTGTGGAGAACCATGATCACCCACGTCCTGAAGGTATACAACACATAGAAAAACTGAATCACTGTCTCCATCTAATTGTAACTCTGTGCTGTCTTTTGACAATTTTCAGTATTCGCTGTTTCGTGCAACTCTCTATCTCTTTCGCTCTCTCTCTCTCTTTTTCTCACTCTCTCTTTCACTCTCTCTCTCATGCTCTCTCTATTTCTCTCTCTCTCTATCTATCTATCTATCTTTCTTTTACTGTCCCACGCTCTCTTTTACTTCGAAGACGGCTCCGAAAATGTTATTCCCCCCTATTATGACGTTCTATATTAGATGGTCAAGTCAAAATGTCTTTAAGGGACAGAACTAGATACCGATGTGAGCAGCGGGGCATTTTAGTTTGAGTTTGAGTTTGAACTATCTGGTCCAGTGTTGTTGGCTTAAGAAATTCAAAGAATTTTTTTCCTTACATTTGGAATTTTATTTACCTTAGTTAGTTGAAGTAATTGTTTGTTTGTTTGTTTGTTTGTTTGTTTGTTTGGGGTTTTATGGCATATCAATCACTATGGGTTATTTAATGTCAGATCCAGTATTTACTAAATATATCAAAAACGTATAGCTGGCAACATCATTGTTTCAAAAACGTATAGCTGGCAACATCATTGTTTCAAAAATGTATAGCTGGCAATATTATTGTTTCAAAAACGTATAGCTGGCAACATCATTGTTTCAAAAACGAATAACTGGCAACATCATTGTTTCAAAAATGTATAGCTGGCAACATTATTGTTTCAAAAACGTATAGCTGGCAACATCATTGTTTCAAAAACGTATAGCTGGCAACATCATTGTTTCAAAAACGTATAGCTGGCAACATCATTGTTTCAAAAACGTATAGCTGGCAACATCATTGTTTCAAAAATGTATAGCTGGCAACATTATTGTTTCAAAAACGTATAGCTGGCAACATCATTGTTTCAAAAACGTATAGCTGGCAACATCATTGTTTCAAAAACGTATAGCTGGCAACATCATTGTTTCAAAAATGTATAGCTGGCAACATTATTGTTTCAAAAACGTATAGCTGGCAACATCATTGTTTCAAAAACGTATAGCTGGCAACATCATTGTTTCAAAAAAGTGTAGTTGGCAACATCATTGTTTCAGTGTGCTGGAAAAGACCTGGAAGTTCACTATTTTCCCATAGCTGGGACCCCAACAGGTGCTACCACCCCGGGTCAGGGTGGACCTGGGAACACCAGCAATTTAGAGGTGGTTCCACGCTTCCTCAAAACCTCCTGATCAGAGGCCTTGCTGTTGGATGCAGTTTAACGTAATTGAAGTAAGTATTTATTTTGAGCTGCTATATTATTTTGTATGGTGATTGTAAAAACAAACTTTTGGGTCTAATTCACTGCGCAAAATGATATTTTTAATAATTTTCGTCTACTTGTTACTTTGAATTGTAAATTTCTTATTTAACATTTTTCATTTAAAGTTGATTAATTTTCTTCTAAAAAAAAATTTTAAAAAAAAAACGCGCTTCGCTTCTTCCATGAGGTTTAGATTTTCGGAAGACCTTTTTTTACCCGCTTCTGTTTTTACAACAAAATTTATTTATGTAAAATTGAAATAAAATGCCATTATTTGTCAATGGTCACAAAGATATATTAATATGTTTTCGATATTGTCATTCATAAAATTATTCACTGATAAAATTTAATCCTTTGATTAGTAATTTCTGTTTTTATTTTAAATATTAAACTATTTTAGTTTAGTTTAAAAAATCTACCATTAAATATAAAATAGAAGCAAACTCAAAAAATGTTTTATTACAAAATGAATGAAAAACATTTAAGAATGTTTTTAAATAAATTTAATGATATATACTTATAATTAAATTTTAAATATTTAATTCAATATTTATTTTTGATGTTGTAAAAACGTTGTGAGTGGGAACTAAATTAATCTTACTGCTTAATCATTTTTCCAGGGTTTTCAAAAGTTTTTAAGAAATATGGTAAAAAACGTTAGCTTAATAATCACTGACTCAACATTTTTCTGTTAAAAGTTTATTATTCAATGTTCTTGAAAAAAACAAGATCAAACAGTACGCTTCAAAAATGAATTCTCTTTTTTGCGCCCTGTCTCACCCGACCTGTTCAACCTGTACAGCGAGGCAATCCTGAGAGAATTGGAAACCCTACTGAGATTTAGCATTGGCGGCCACAATCTTAACAACATAAGATACGAAGATGACACAGTACTGATAGCAGGCACGGACATGAAATTACAAAATCTCCTATAGAAGTTAGCGACGGAGAGTGAGAAGAAAGGACTAAGCATGAACTACAAGAAGGAGTGCATGGTAGCCAGTAAGAGGATGAGTCCGAAATGCGATCTGAAGGTCGGGAACACTAGAATCAAGCAGGCGCAGAATTTTAAATACCTCGGAAGCGTATTGACAGAGGACGGTAAGTGCGACACTGAGATCCGTAGACGTATTGGGATGGCCAAGGACGCATTCCAAAAGCTGGACAGAGTATTGCGAGACAGGAGGATCTCTTTGGTAACAAAGAAAGAGAATACTGAACTGTTACGTGACATCTGCCCTTCTTTACGGCAGCGAATATTGGACGATTTCCTCAAAGATGAAGAAGAGACTCGAGGCAACAAAGAGATGTGGTTCTACAGAAGGATGCTAAGAATATCATGGCGTGTGAAGGATGCTATGGATATCATAGCGTGTGAGCAACGATGAAGTCTTAGAGATGTTGCAAACACTTAATACTTAATATCAGGAAGAGGCAGCTGAAGTTTCTGGGACACATAATAAGGAAGGAGGGCCTGAAGAATCTGATACTCATGGGTCGAATAGATGGAAAGAGAGAGACAAGGGAAAACAACGCGTGACATACCCGGCGGACTTAAGCAAGTGGATAACAGAACGTGGTCTGCTGGGGGTGGCAGAGGGGAGGAACTTGCTGAGAGCTGCAAAGGATAGAGGGGGGGTGGAGAGCCATGATCGCCTACGTCCTGAAAGGACATGGCACATAAAAAGAAAGAATATTTTTTCTAAAATTTACAAAGATATATGATACTTTTTACCACGTTTGTTTTTTTTTTGTTATTGGGTGAACTGTAATGATTTAATTATTAAAATTAAAGAAAAATAATGACATTAATAAATAATATTACATAACGTTAATGGCTATTTTTAATAGACGTATGTCTTTTCAAAGACATTTTTCTACGCTTGTTTTTAAATTTTATACTTTATGAAAAATAAATTACCATTATTATTTCACAAAGTTATTTACTATTTTTCTCTAATATTGTTATTATTCATAAAGAACAAATGAATTTAGAGAATTATTTTACAACGGTCGAAACGTTGTGATAAATATGGCAACAAAGATGAGGAGAATAGACCGAATAATGTAAATAGTGTACAATAATACCTCATCTCAGAAATATAGATAGTTATTTTTATTAGTTCTGTTTTTCTTTATGGTAGAATAAATAAACAAATATTAATGTTTAGTTAAGTTTAATTTTTCCATTAAACCGTAATATAGAACCAAATGTCATATTCTTATTACAAAATTAATGAAAAAGCTATTTAAGAATGTTTTTACGTTAAATTAATATCATATAATAAAATTTAATATATTTAATTAATTCGATATTGTAAAAAGGCGGTGAACGAAATATTAAGCGTGCTGCTGCTGCTGCTTGTTGCTCAGTCATTTTTTTCAGGTTCTTCTAAAGTATTTATTTATTTACTCAAGTTGAGCACGAAACTAATTTTTGACAAAAGAAGGCTGAGATTTAAGTGCACTTCCATGGGTTACCCCACCACGAGGCATTGTCTCAAAAATAGCCAAAGCGCTCTTCCCTTGGCATCCCCCTCAGACACTGGGCAAAGAAACCCAGTCCTCTCACCGCTTTAAATCGAGGGGGGATTGTTGTAATACTCTAGGCAATAGATGATCTTATGTCGAAAAGTACCAGAAATTTAGATACTTAATTAACTCGATAATTAAAAGATTATGTAATATTTTGCAAACATTTGTTAACAATATACCCCAAAACTTAATATAACCCAATACTAAAAAAATCATTTTAAAAAGTGGATTCTCGGGTTTAAGGCAACCCTCTAAAATTTCTGTTTTTAACTTATTGGTATGGGAGGTGGGTAAAAGTTGGGATTAAGAGTATAATTAATTTGGCTTAAAACGTTATCCCTGAACTGAAGCGGTTAAAGAAATAATTGTGCTTAAGAAGCTTAATCATTTCAGATATTACCTAGTTTCCAGCAATGCCCCGGAAGTTTTCTGTCGCTGCTTGCTAAACAAATTAAAGAAGCCAGCAAGACAAAACTGTATTTGAGATGAATAAAATATCAGTTTATCGTTTTCCAAAAGATGAGCCTGAAAGATGGAGAAAATCAGTTCCAAATGCGAATCTGAATGTTACAAACAATACAGTTAGTTGTTAAATACATTGTTTTTAAATTTTGATACCATAGAAGTTCATGGAAAAATACACCCCCAAAATTCACCATCTGTATGTCCAGATGTGCAAAGAGTCAAATACTAACACCATCTGCTGTTCAAAGAGATACAGTGTAACCCGGATATAAGAGACCCGGATATAAGATAAACCCGGATATAAGATAGATTTTCTCTGGTCCCAAATTAGAGCCTGTGTTAATGTATGTATAATAGACGAAACCCGGATATAAGAGCCTTCTTCTCCGGTCCCGACAACTCTCTTATATCCGGGTTACACTGTATAAAAAAAACCTCCAGCACTGCTTAAAACCAAATTGATGAAATGAATGATTTTTTTTTAGAATTAGATAATGTTGATTATACAAACTTGAAAGAAATTCTAATCAACAACAAAAAAAGACTTTGTGTGTCCAATTGTAGCATTTTGGGCTAAAAATATTTTAACTCTTCGTTCATCGAAAGTTGTCCCTCTCTTTATGTTGAGAATTTATTTAAAAAAATTTCGGTTTGAAATCTTTCATTATGAAGTTAAGTGTTATAATAGCAGCCTGTCCAAAAATCGAATAAATACAGCTGATACTTAGTGAACATTGGAAGCAATTATTCGATATTTAAATTCTATGGCTTTTGATCACAAGAATAGCTTGAGCCAGCACTTTACAGCAATGGCCACCAAAATGGTTGGAAAGAAATACAGCTCAGATATAGTCTTACTTGCTTTTGAGTACTCTGCAACATCGCGGTCATTGGCAACAAAGATGAGGACAATAGTCCAAATAATGTAAATAGTTTACAATAATACCTCATCTCAGAAATAGATTAAAACAGGAGTTTTAATTACTATCATTAGCAACATTAAGAAGGATGACATCAAAAGTTTTAAAACAATAAAAAAATCTTTATTGCTATCTGTATTAAATACTCCTAATGCCAGTCAAAAAAGGTTCATAATTCTCCATGACGAAGTATATATCAAGAAAATGTTACTATATCATGGCAAACAACCATTTGGTAAGTCAGATGATAATCCATCTCTCTTTGCTCAAACAGTACTTTTTTTTTAAGTGTATCACCCCAAGCAAGGCTGGAGGCCACTATCACGCATGGGATTATAGAAGGGTTGGAGGAAGAGCAGATAGGAGTGGTAAAGGAGAGGATGTGGAGAAAGAGAAAGACAGTGGGTCGGTCAAGGCAAGGGGGTTACAGAAGATTTGGAGCGAGAGAAGATAGGAATGAAAGGTGAAAGGATGTGGAGAAGGGAAGTGGATAGATCAAGGCAACTGGAGATGTCGATTGACGTTACACTTAAATAGTTGGAGATTGTATTTGTCAGGGAAACAGTAATAGGGAAGGGAGTTCCATAGGCGAGATGTGCGAGACATGAAGCTATTGGAGTAAAAGAGACGTCTACATCTTACAGTTTCAACGGTGAAGGGGTGGGAACGGGATGCCAGCCTCGTAGGACGTTTAAATTCACGAGGCCTAGGGACAAGCGAAAGCAGCTCCTCGGAGCAATTACCGTGAAAGTACTTGTAAAAAAGGCAGAGCGAGGCAACATCGCGTCTGTGAGAGAGCGACTGCAGACGAGATGACAGATCAGGGCCAATCACATTGCATATCCGTCTCTGGATCTTATCAAGAACCCTGAGGCAAACAGCAGGGGCCCCAGACCATATACTTGATATAATGTTGTTATATTTTACTGAGGGTCCAAAGTTTCTTACAACGTTGATTCGAATTTCAAAATTAACATCAGCCTTTTTATTTGAACAAAATGAGTTAACAGTTCAGGCCATAACCTCTGCACCAACTGATGTAAGCGACATTATATGTGATGACAACTAAGTAAATCAAGCTTTTTTTTAATTATATCCCACCACCCACCTGAAAAAATTTGGTTAACTGAAGATAATAAACTTTTTTTTTTGATTATGTTCATCTGTTGAAAAATATTCGCAATTTGTGGCTTACAGAAAATACAGAAGCAATTTTTGATGATAATGGAGTAAAACAAGTTGCAAAATTAGCACAAATAAAACAGTTATATCGTTTTGAATCTGAAAGACTTGTTAAACATTCAGATTTAAATGAAATTTTCATTGCTCCAAGGCCATAGAAAGACAACGGGTTTCTACTTGCCCCAGAAAAAAACATATAATGCACTTCTCATTCAGTTTGAAATAAGTGTGGATAATAATGATACTGTCATAAACAAGGATTTGGCATGGTGGAAAATTTTAAATGTTATGACCATTCAAATTGATAAACTACGCAATTACCCTCACAAGCTGAAATCAGATCTCCAAATGTCAGTCGATTTAATTTTATCATTTGGTTTCGTCAAATGGCTCTTTATATGGAATGGTTGATACAACAAAATTGACCATTCCCGTTCGACTCTCTATACTGACACTGTGTCTCTTTCTTCTAAAATTTGGAGCGAGTTAAACATTCACACGAGATGTTATGTCGGGCAACCTTTGGGGCAGGTCACGTGGGGTTCAACAACTCCTTCGTTCTCTGTTGATCCGTCTCAGTCTTCTTCAACGGCAGCTCCTACTACTGGCTTCAACCGATCGTTCGGTTTATATGCATCTCGCCCAACTCTCACTACGCCTCAAAGCTCATTACATATTCCTCAAATAATTATTTTCTCCAAACTTGAAGACATGACATCGACCCTAAACTAAGCGGTTTGGTATTTCAAAACAATAAACTTTGTTTCCACCTTTCTCGACAATCGGCCGTTTTATTAAAGAATATTTTTTCCGTCAATACTCTTTTAAAAATTATTTCTAAGTAATTTCATTTTGTTTGTCGAATTCCAATGAATTCTCTTAGCTTGTCGATTTCCAAAATCCGACACAATTCCAAATTCCATTCTTTACATTTTTGGTTTTACTTAAATTTGGTCCTCGGCCGACAATGCCCTTTAACTACCAACACAGTCCACTTTTCAAAAACAAAATTATTTACTTCAAATTTTTCTACTGTTTTAAATTCCGGCTATTTTCGATGACTCATAACAATTTTTATGTGCATTTCTCTTTATTGGAATGAAAAACATTTTTCCTCGCTCCATATTTCAATTCCTGTTTCTCACTTTAACGTGTTCTTGTTTAATTTCTTCAACTCTTCCAATGCTGCAGTTCTATACGAGGTTTTCGTATGAACCCTTTTAATCCTAATTCCAAACCACCAGAGGCACGACAGTGTCACCTTCCTTTCAGCTACCACCAGTGACCCTTTATAGTGTCACAGTCACACAAATCGTGGTCGCCACTACAGAAGCGAATTAGCCATTGTCTAATATCGACCGGTCTAGTTCCAGTAAGCGTTCATCAAACTTCAATGGAAGTCAGCAGGTTAAATTTTATTTTCCGCATGGAGGAATTTTATGTCACACCCCTGATTCGTTGGAATTTTCATGTCAGTAAGCATTTTGCCAGATTGCCACAAAAATATTATGTTAAGTAATACAGCCTCTACTGTCGCACAAAAATTTTTAAAAATTAATCTTCCTTTGTTTGTTTGGGTTTTTTTTTTGGGCGGGGGGTCCGAAATAATAGATTCTAAAACTTTTGTATAAGTCTTATATACAGGTAATGTCTTGGCGTCACATCCCAGAAAATAATTAGAAGTAAAAAAAACATTGTGTATTTAAAATCAAAACAATGTTTACAGTAGGATGATATAGCTAATTAAATATTCTTGCTACAAGAGGATTAGATAAAAAAATATAGAATCAAGATATTTTAACCCTAGCATCTAACTTAGGCTGCCTCACTCTTTATTTTTGTAGCTCTGTATCCTAAAGATGTACTGAACGAGAAGGATTTAAAAATGAAAAGTATTTTGCAGGTTTCAGCAGAATAATGATCCTAAATATATCTTCTTCCCCTGAATTATTTTCTCAAAAGCTTCATATCTGCCCAGTTTTGTATCCGAAACGTAAACAAAGCAATTTCTAAATAATTATTGGATTTATTATTAATCCGACATTTATATTACTTAAAATAAAAGCGTTTGAAGTAATACATATATATGGGGGGGGGGGTTTAAAGTAAGTTATTACAGCTTCCGGTTCCAGAGTGTTTAAAACAAGATTAGCAATTATACGATTCAAGCAAAAAACAACGTACGTTTTCAATTACCGAAAACAGGGTGAAAATACAGCAAACGAGAGGCTAGCCTAAGTAAAGCCGAAAACAAGTGAACACACTCACGCAAATATCCAACGTGAAGATAATTCCAGAAAAGAAATAAACTGACTGATTCAGACGAGAGGCTAGCCTAAGTAAAGCTGAAAACAAGTGAACACACTCACGCAAATATCCAACGTGAAGATAATTCCAGAAAAGAAATAAACTGACTGATTCATACCGACGCTTTACTAGGAAAGTTGGTTTACTGTGTCCGGCTAGACAATTTTTTCTCGCTAGAATCTTTCTTTTTATGTGCCGTGTCCTTTCAGGACGTAGGCCATCATGGCTCTCCATCTCCCTCTATTCCTTGCAGCTCTCAGCACGCTCCTCCCCTCTGTTTCCTCCACCAGACCTCGTTCTGTCATCCACCTGCTCAAGCTCGTCAGGTATATCACGCGCTGCTTTCCCTTGTCTATCTCTCTCTCTCTCTTTCCCTCTATTTGACCCGTGAGTACCAGATTATCCAGGCCCTCCTTCCTCAATATGTATCCCAGAAACTTCAGCTGACTCTTTCTGATCATGTTACTCATTTATATGTCTACCATTCGTCCATGCATTGAGTATTACGGCCACATCTAGTCTGGTGCTTCGGATATGTATTTAGAGATTCTTGATAAAATCAAAACAAGAATCTGCAATGTTATTGCTCCTGACCCGGCATCTTGGTTTCAGTCACTCTCGCAACTCCGTAACGTAGCTTCCCTGTGCCTTTTCTATAAATATTTTCATGGTAATTGTTCTGATGGCCTTACCTCTTTGGTACATTGACCTTATGAATTTAAGCGCAGTACTAAATTGGCGGTGCGGTCTCATCATCTCAAAATTAGAATGGATAAATGTAGCTGTGAGTTATATACTAATAGTTTATTCTCTCGCACTTCACGCTTGTGGAACTCACTTCTGGCTTCTTGCTTTCCAGTTAGCTTTTAACTTTAAAAATCTAAATGCAACGTCAATTGTTATCTTCAGTCTTCTTAATTCATGTCTTTTTCTTAATCAATTCACCCCAAATAAGGGGATAATACCACTAAGACGCAGGAGGGGCTACTGGAAGTGAAGGATAAAGAAAAGACTCTCGAAAATACCGGAAGCCCAATAATAGTAAGGATTTCAGAGTTTAAGCGGAGACGTTTAAAGTATTGAGTTGAAGTAGAATTCAGAAGGAAGTGGAAACCCTATCTTAAAAAGGAAACCATGGATAAGCCTCTACTCTTGTTCAAAAGTCCGAGGAGTTTGAACCAGACGATAGGCGAACCTATCTATTCTTAGTGTTCTCTCTTTTTGATAATGCTTTCTTTTTCTCATATTCTGTCACACTCAGTACCCCCCCACACTTTGCGTCTTAGTGGCTTTATTGCCTTGGGTGGGGGGTAAAATGATTAAAAATATTTGGGAATTAAAAATCTGAAAAATATAAAAGGAAATATTACTGTTTACCAATTTTACTTTTACTTGCTAAATTGTACGTTGGATTTTTAGCCTGTTAAATCTTATATAAAAAAAAATTAAATTCTCATATAAAATTTCTATGCTTATTCAGTTAATTTATCTGATTTTTTAATTCTTTCATTTCGATGGAATTGTGAGACATTTTATGATTATAAAGTAATGATGTTCACAGATTAAAATAATATTTTCCAAACGAATTTTAGGTGATTTTTTAAAATTATTTTTTAAATTCGAAACTATTAAATCAGTTCTTTTGCAATTCAAGAAGTTAATACCTGTTTTCTAAATAAGTGACCCAACGATTTGCAGATTCTTAACTTGATTATTAAAAGTCTCTTCATCTGCTGCGAAAACAAGGTACATTTATATCGAGAAAGACAATTACTTAATCGGTTTCACCCCATGCAAGGCAGTAAAGACACTAAGCCACAAGGGGTTACTGGAGGTGGAAGAGTTAGGAACAGAAACATTAATAATGAGTAATCAGGAGAACAGTAGTTAGCGATCGACATTGCTTTTAAATTTATTTTCCCTATTGTGAAAAAATAATTTCCTTTTAAGAAGTGTTCATTCATTTTCACTCTCGAAGACAATTGATGTTGATATAGCACCTGAAGAAGGCCTGGGCGTACAACAGTAGAAACGTCGTGAATATGGCAATGAAGATGAGGACAATTGTACGAACGATGTAAATAGTGTAAATAGTTACATTACCTTATCTCAGAAATATACACAAATGATCTTGATATGTATATACAATACAGTTCAAAAGTTTGAAGTCATCTCCCCACCCCAGAAACAGTATGTGATGAACTTGATAGAAGAGTGAAAAAATGAAAAAGATCTCATTGAAAAAAGGAATGGACTCAATTATCAAACTTATACTTTGAGAAACTATTGCAACTAAAGTTTGTGCTGCAATAATCAAGGCTAAAGGAGGATATTTTGGCGAGAGCAAAATTTAATCATAAAATGGATTTTTTTCTTTTGGCATAATAAAATTTCTAATAAAAAAAACATGTCTCGCTTTTCTTTAACTATGTATGATATTTTTTTTCTTGTTTAAAGTGCAAAACAACTACTTTGGAGGCTAATTTAGAAAATTACCAGAGATGGCCTCAAACATTTGAACTGGAGTCTTTCTTTCTCTTTCTCTCTCTCTCTCTCTCTCTCTCTCTCTCTGTATATATATATATATATATATATATATATATATATTATTATAATTGCACATATACCTACGTTTGCAATACGACTCAGAGTTTCATGGCTTTCCCATTCATCAGATACCGAGAGTCATCTCGTACTGCAAACGTAGGTATATGTGTAATTATTAATATATACTTTATAGCTCTGTTTTACTACATTGAGCACTATTTTGTCTACACCAAAAATTAAATAAATATTTATTTGCTCATCCGTTTATGTACGTACTAGCACGCATAAATGGTTGGTCATATATCTTTATTTAACTCATTTTCACATATATATATATATAGATAGATAGATAGATATAGATATAGATATAGATATCCACACACACACACACACACACACACACACACACACATATATATATATATATATATATATATGTATATATATGTATATATATATATATATATATATATATATATATATATATATATATATATATATATATATATACATATATATATATACCTTCTTAGCTATGGATTAAATCGTAGGGTTGACTAAGCTCTGTAAACATGGATGCCAGCCAGTCTACAATATGAACAACTCTGAATAGAAAAACCGTAGAGGAGTTAATGGGAAATCTCTTCACTATTTCCCAAGATGTCATGACAATTCACAGATAGCAATAAAGAAAAGGAATGTGTGGAGAGCCAAGATCGCCTACTTCTAAAGTGACATGACATTCAAAAAAAGGGCGTCCTGGGTAAGACTATAAACTACATCCAGCAGCAAGGCTTCTGATCAGGAGGTTTTGAGGAGCGCGGAACCACCTCTTAATTGCTGGTGTTCCCAGGTCCACCTTGACCCGGTGTGGTAGTACCTGTTTAGGGTCCCAGCTACGGGCAAATAATTGACCCCGAAACTGGGGTCAAAATACTATGAAAGTGAAAAAATAGGTTTTAATACCAGCAATACATTTTTGTAGAATGTTATTACCAGCAATGACTTTTTGAAGAAAAAATTATTACCAGCGATATATTATTAAAGCAATACATTTTGAAAAAAATTATTACCAGCAATAAAAATCTTGTTGGCATAAAATAACCCATTGAGGTTGATGTGCCGTAAAACATAAGAAAGGACACCAAACCATTCAGAAATCTTTTTGTCTTTTTTTAGCTTTTCTCTTTCTGACAACAGCAAAATGGATCTTGACTCTAGAATATTAAAATCACGTTTTGAAAAGAAGTCTGACCTCAAGTGACGAATTTCATTTTCATATCTACAGAATGGTAATGATGAGATTAGTTGTTTACTTATAACGAAACATTCGAATTTCATTAACCGAATAGTTAGCTGTTAGTATTGTTCGAAATTTATGAAGAAAAACAGACTTCTTATATTCACTCCTATCAATTGTTTTCTAGTACTAATGGGAGTTTTCTTCCTAACCTTTTGTTTATAGCCGTGTGGAATGTCAACATCGTGATTATATCATTATTTTCTCTTCTACCTACATGTTCTGGTAAATTGAGGTCCACCTTTGACAAATTCATACCATCGGCACTTTCTTCTACTCTGATTTTCTTTCACCTCCAACCAACTCTTGGAAAGCCAAACGGCGATACGTAATGAATGTCGGGAGCAGGTTCTGGTGAAACTGAAAGCTTCCCGTACTGAACTTGCACGCTAGCAGCGAATTTAGTCATCAACGCCATCATCATAAAGGAAGCAATCAGCAAAGAAGAAATTAAATCCTTGGATACGGTATAAAGCCGACGACTATCCATTTTTGCTGTTGCTACTGTTGCAAGTATTCAAGTGATGAGGATGAAGGCAGTGATGTAGGGTGGGTAGTGAGCCCACGGGGCAACTCAAACTATTGTGCCTCCTTCTTAGCTATCAGCTGTTATAAATTCTAGTTTCGCATGTATTCTTTTAACCTAATTATTATTATTATTATTGCGTTCCTAAAAATGTAGCTCTTGGGGCAATCGGTTTCATGGGGTTTTACGATGACTTAAGGTAATACATTCAAGGTACTTCCAAGTTTTACCTTCTTTTATATATCATGTCCTTTCAGGGCGTGAACGATCATGATTATCCACATCTTCCTGTCATTTGTTGCTCTGCACTAATACTAATAACTTTCACCAACCGTAGGTGTGCTGGTATGAACGGGCCACAGTTAGCATAAGGACGATACATCGTTATTCCTGGAAATATTTGTCAACATCTTTCAACTTCTCTACTCTAAAACGTTAAAAGTAGAATAAAAACTTTTTAAAAAATGGAGGTAGGAAGCAATCCCAGAGTTTTCCCGCACAAATAAGGATAAAGGAAGATATATGACAAATGTCTTTAAACAATTGACTTCTTGAAGACGCCAAGACCTGGCAGCCTCATTCTGGCAGCTGGGTGTATGCGCATGCGTGCGTAAACAACTCTTTGCGGTTATTTGGGAGAGAGCGAAAGAGAAAGAAATGGTTAAAAAGAGAGAAGCGAAGAAGAGGAAATTGAAAGAGGAAGAGAAAATGAGTGGTAGGCGTCTGTGTGCGTTAAGTATGCTTTGTGCGTTAACTATGTTTATATTTTCTTCGTTTTGGTGAATTGTCTCTCGCCTCCCACTAGCCCGCCACTCCCAATCGCAAGCGTTTTCTATGGAGACCGCTTGCTGCTAACAAGTTACATATGGCAGCAGGGAGAGGCTGTAAATGTCCCATTAAACTAATTACATACGTTTTAACTGAACCTGTACTACGCTCAACGAACCATGTTATACAGCATTATGATACTTCCGTCATCAACACAGCCATGTGGACAGTTGAAAAAAAGAGTGGGAGCCTTAATACCGGGCAATAAACTTCATATTCTTGTTACTCCGGTTTTCCGACTATTCCAAATATTACATTGCATGCAGAAAATCAGAGAAGATTTGAAAGAATATTCAAGAATTTGAATATAGGTATTTTAATCATTTCACTCCAAGCAAGACAATAGAATCACTAAGATGCAAGGCGTTACTGAGTGTTAGATAGTATGAGAAAATACTATTAAGTCGAGAGGATAATAAAAGAGCTAGAATTAAGACAGAGGATAACGACTGACATTACATTTAATTTTTTAAAGAAGTCGGATGTGACTTCCAAAAGCTAGAAATGCAATAGAAGAAACTGTTAGCATAGAACTTACGGTTACATTTATTCATTTCAACAATAAAATGATGAGACTTTGCCGCCAATCTAGCACTGCACTTATTAGTAATAAATATATTTTATTCGTGACTCCTTACTTACCATCACCCCATCTACTAACAATGGCAGGATATTCATATCGTGAGCAAGCAGATATAATTTTTACATACGGCCGTGCAATCTGATACAGTCGTGCGGCCTCGCGTCCATTACCATTTGGTAATGGACGCGACTATATCAGATTGCGTTTCCAGACCAAAGGCAGCCGAGTCATCCAATCTGCTGTTTATCGTCGTGTTGGTTAGACAGGATCCGTGGCACCACAGACTATTGATCGAGCAAGACAGAGATCCGCTCGTACACCTGACCCCGAAGACCACATTCTACAGGCTGTCGGGGACGATCCAGGTATCAGCACACGTCTAGTGACCCGAGCATGTCGTACATCTCATAGTACCACATGGAGAGTACTTCATGAGCAGGTCCAGTATCAGTGTCATTTGAAACAGCAGCGTCTTTCGCCCTTTGAGAACTTTTGTCAATGGTTTATTGCAGAAACTTCCGATCCGTTGTTTGTCTCTTCAGTCTTATTTACGGATGAGGCAACATTTGGAAAAGATGGAATAACAAATTAACACAACCAACATTTGTGGGCTTATCGGAACCCATATGGTGCAATACAGGCTAGACACCAGCATCAGTTTACGATTAATGTGTGGGCTGGAATTGTAGATGACCGTCTGGTAGGTCCATATGTTCTACCAGCACGTCTTACAGGAGCTGTCTACAGGGATTTTATTTCGAACATATTTCCATACCTGCTAGAGAAAGCACCCCTGCTAATACGAAGACGTATGTGGTTTATGCATGATAGGGATCCAGCACGTTTTAGTCATATTGTTCGCGATACAATGGCTGAAATATACATTGGTAGGGGTGGGACGGTTCCATAATCCGCACATTACCCTGACCTCAATCCTTTGGATTTTTTATCTGTGGAGCCACCTAAAATAATTGGTTTATGCAGCATAATACATTAATACTGCAGAGACGCTTCATGGGGTCCTGCGAAACCATTCGACACCGTGTGGGAGTATTTGAAGGCCTGCGCCAATCAATGATCCGACGGGTGCATGCGTGTGTAGAAGCAAGCGGAGGACATTTTGAACATTTCTTATGAGTCGCTGTGTTGAGGTACAACAATGTCCTTTTGGACATGTTTACATGGATGTCTTAAATTTATTTTGGAGTCAGAAACCTGCATCCAAAGTTTGTAAAAGTATTTTTGATACACTATATATATATATATATATATATATATATATATATATATATATATATATGATGAAAATGTGGAAAAGACAAAGCAAAATCTGAATATATGAGTTTACTGTTTTTTATTTTGTTTTTTGTTTTTTCTGTCACGTCAGAATTTCAGTTTTTCAGTTTTTCTGTTTCTGACTAGTCCTGTATATATCGTCTCATCATTTAACTTAAATTTAATATAAATATGTCTCCATTAACCATGTCCTGGAGATGGTCTTTTAGACCGAAACGTCTGACGTTGACAGAAAAAACAAAAAACAAAATAAAAAACAGTAAACTCACATATTCGGATTTGGCTTGGTCTTTTCCACATTTTCATCATACCGTCGGATCTACATCCACATATTTGCTTATATATATATATATGGTTTTGGTTTTGGTTTTGGTTAATTTTGTTTTACGGCATATCAAAACTCAATGGATTATTTAATGCCGACAATTTTTTTTTATTGCTGGTAATATTTTGTTTTGTCAAAAATTTGCCCATAG
>OZ038481.1:32081644-32096644 GCA_964036315.1 Acanthosepion esculentum | reverse complement strand
TTTATTGAACATTTTGTTTTCTAATTTGGCTGTATAAAAGTTTCAACATAAAGGGCCAAGAGGGATGCCCATAGTGACGCCTTCAGTCTGAGTATAAATATTACCGAAGTAATCGTGGAAAGGGACTTGTATTGTTGACGTTAATAAAAGTTGTTTTTTTTTTAATATTTTGGGATTAATTTTCAGAGGTGACAGGGAAGAATGGTGATAAATGTTATTTAAAATAATGTCCATTATTTCATGAAATGGAATGTTAGTTGACACATTTTTAACGGCTAAGAATGCTAAAATTTCATCCTTAGGTTTGTTTGAATGAAGATTTGTCGGTTAGTTGCTTTTGTTTAGCAACATATCAACCTCTATAGTTTATTTAATTCCGAAATCTAAATATTTTAAAAACAATTTTATGCCTTCAACTAAATATATTTTGAACACAAGGGTATGCCTTCAACTACAGACATTTAAATAATTTTATACTTGAGGGTAACCGTATTGGAATTAAGAAAGATCAATGAGAAAATATATTGGCATTAAGTATATAAAGATTGCTATGGGTCGTAAGTAGGTATGTTATAATATCATTACCTTTTGGTCCAGATAGTCATGGGGGTTTCTCGTGACGACCACTTAGTGACGTCACTCTATAGATTGATGAAAGTGGCAGTGAATATCATTCGGTTTACAGGAGACAAACTGAGCCGTGGCTTTTTTACATATAGAATGAAACTCAAGTCCACAATATGGAAAAACTCCTAAGTCGCCATTTCCTGTTCGTGGAATATGTCCTCGCCAGGGTCATATAAATCCGACCCGGTTGAATCTGGAGTCCGAAATATGGCTTCTCCAGAAACACAGAAGAATCTCCATATTATATATAAAACCCTATCTTTTCGCTCTCCTGTCACTCTGCTTGCTACGAAAATATATGTTAGATTTTTCTGTGTGGGACACTTTTCAATACATATATATAGTTTTATGGATGTCTTAGTGGTATAAAAGTATCTCTGAGAATAAAACTTTTTGTCGTTCCTTTTCAATCAGCCATTCCGTTCCGTCTGTGAACTACGGTGTTATTATATCAAGGATATAATTGTTGGTTTCAATCCTAATACGAATGACTGCAAAACAGTTTTCCTCTCCTCATTTTATAGGCAGATGCACACGAATACAGGTTATCTAATAAAATAGGCCGGTTCTCGGTTTCATTTGACTCAATCCCGGTCTGTCTTGTCTTGAAATCAGAACGCAATGTCCACTTGTCTGAACTTACTTTTGTGTCTTAACTCCAATTCTTAGTTTTTTTAACTTTTTGCCATATTACTGTTGTTTTGCATTGCATACATTGTTTACTTACTTTATATTATTTTTTGTCCTGTTCTTTTTTCTTTTTTGTTATTGCTTATTGCAAACTTTGTCAATTCTGTTACTTATTTTCATTTGACCATGGCTACCCACTCTACAATAATAATGCCCATAATGGGGGAAATTAAATGGGAGCGCTCCCATTATAAAAATATAACCTCAATGGAGAAACAAAATATTGTAAAATAACTGAGTGATGGAAAGAGGTATATAAAGATGGGTCATAAGAAAGATATAACCTCTAAGAGAAAGAAGACATTGTAAAATTATTGAGCCATGGTAACAGGTAATAGATTCCATATGTTCTTCTCCTTGTAGAATTTATGTCTTACATGTGGTAAATGAGTACCACCAGTTAACATGTGTTTCAACATGAATGCAGCTTTCATGTTGTACATATTGGCTGATCTTCATTTTTCGGCAAGTATGAATGGGTGAGGTATGTGTGGCCTTTGTGCAACCGTGCCAACATTACTTCAGCCTTTCTTTCTTTTCTAGACACCTGCCTCCATTCTTCCAGGGCCGGTTTGATTGTACGAACTTTGTTGTTTTCATTTCTTCGTGATGAAACTGTCTCTATCACTTTTCAGGTTCGCATATGTGATCCTAAAACTATTATCGAGGATTTCATTTCGGGTAGACTTTGAGCTGAGTCTGCCTGGACATTTCCTTTAATTCCTATGTGTCTTGGGATCCAGCATAGCACTACTTTTTTATTTTTACTGTTGGATAATGAACGCTGCCTGCATAGCAATTTCACCAAATGTAGGTTGTCGATTTTTTTATTTTTTTATTTTTGTTATAACTGATATGGAGTCAGAAAATATGAAATATTTTTTTTAATTTTTCTTTCTAGACATAAAGTCGAGTGCTAGATTTCTGCATTGAAAATTAAAGGTTTTTGGCAGCTGTTTCTATTTTATTTTCTTGTTGTACATCCTGTTTCGCTTTTGTACTTTGATCCAACTGTAAAGATGTATAAGTGTGTGGTATAATTGATTTTGATTTTTTTTCTAATTCCCCTTGGAAAAGTGGGTGCGTAATTGTTTTATGAGTTTGAGAATTATTTCCGGTATTCTTATGGTACAATGTATATATTTGGAATGATTGCATTGTGGATTCTAGATAGAGGTTATTTCTGCCTTTTGAATGATTTGTTCTATCTGGGGTCCAAAAGTTCTTGTGCCTTTCTCTTTTTGTCGGAAGTGGTTTCTGCATTTTGGATCGAATGTGATATTGTACGCAGAATTAGAGGGACTTGTTTTTAATTTCATATATTATTATAGGGCTAGTTTGTCCCGTCTAAGTTTTGGTGAAGGTTTATTTGCTTCTACATACAAACCTTCTAATGATCTAAATGTACCAAGCACCAATCTCAAAAATCCATGTTAGTTTGGATTAAGTATTTTGAGATATTACTTCCTTGTTGATTGGAATATGATGTTTCCGTAGTTCAGCATGGATTGAATTAATGTTCTGTATAATTTAAGTAGCGTTTGCCAGTCTGCTCCCCAATTTTTGTGGACCACCTCTTTCAAGAGTTGTAATGTTTTACTGCATTTTGTTCTCAGATATATTAGGTGTGGGATAAAGATTAGTTTCTTGTTAAGAATTATTCCCAAGAAATTGTACTCATCTACCACTGGGATATGTATCCCTTCGGGTTGCCATCTTGGATCATTCTACATTCTATGATATGCATATTTATTTACAGGAAAATTATCTACCTACAGAGATCCATTTATACCTTGAGTGATTTTGCGATGTTATTTATTTTAATACTGAACAGAGTGACTGACAATTGTGGTACTCCTTCTTGGGTTTTGGCATCGAACAGCATAGATCCAATGCGGACATGAAAAGTTCTATTCAAAAGAAAGTTCTTAATGAATTCCTGACGCCTATTTTTCAGTCCGAAGTCATGTAGATCTCGCATGATCCGATATTTCTCATAAGCTGTTTCCAAGTCAAAGAATACAGTAGGCATGTGCTCTTTTCTCATAAATGCTTTCTTTATAAAGATTTCCAAACGTACCAGGCAGCCCATTGTACAGCTGTTTTTGCGAAAGCCACATTGTAAATTCTGTCATTAATTTGTTGGACTCCAAGTATCAAACTCTAACAATTATTCACCATTCTCGCCAAGGTTTTACATAAACACCTTGTGAGAGAAATCGCTCTATAATTTCCAGCGTCTGAATTGCCTTTTCCCGGTTTAGGAATCGGTAGGACAGTTGTTTGTCGCCATTGTTCAGGGAATTTGCCCATTGTCCAGATATCCTTATATATTTCTAATGACTATTTTAGGGGTTGTTTTAAGAACTCATACGGTGGAGTAAGGGATAGCGACTCGGATTAAGGAATCGGAATTCGAATTCCATTCGAATACATTACATTCACTTACGTGCTAATTCCCTTGGGAAAGTTATGAATCCTCTTCTTCTCCCTCCAGCTATGGTTAAATAGCAGGACAGACCGGGTTCTATAGCATTGGAATGCGACTGGTGTACCGAAGAAAGAAATGGCAACCTACTGCGGGAAAAAAAACCTGTCTCGTCGATCACGAATTTAAAGATACATGATCGCCTAAGCGCATAACTGACTGACTGAGAGGACATCGTCCGGCCCTAGGGCTGAATTATGTTTTAATAATGTCTTCTTGTTCTTTTCGAGAGAATGGTTTGTTGCAGGCTTCCGGGTTCCTTGTTTTGAAGTTTAATATGTATTTTTCTGCATTTTGTTTTATAGTTTGAGATTGTTGGTTACATTTTTTAAGAATTTTGTGAGAATGTTTAGGCTAATATCTTTTTGTCCGTTATCGTGCTATTATTTATTGAGAAATGTTTAACTGGTATACGCTGATGTTTGCCACGTTTTCTAATCATTTGCCAAAGTGTTTTTGGTTTTGTAGCCGAATGTAGTCTGCTGGCATATTTTTGCCAACAACCCCTTTTGCCTTCCTTTATTGCTTTACGGGCCTTTACTCTATTTAGTTTATAGTTGACGTGGTTGGCAATTGTTGGATCCTTGTTATACTCTCGAAGCGCTGCCTTACGCAATCTTGTTACCTCTTTACATCCTTCATCGAATCAGGGTCTGTTTCTTCTGTTTGGCGTTGAGTTTTGGGGGGATCCAATCCTTTGCTATGGCTATATAGGCTTCCGTGAAAATTTCCACCATTCCTATATTATTTTGAGTTCATTTGCTTTAACATAATTTCCAGAATTTTTCCCAGTTGTCTTTGCTTAGCCTCCATCTAGAAGGGTACTTATCAATCACTTCACCGTTCCTCAGAATAATGGGGAAAGGATCGCTACCGCATTTATCATCGTAAATACTCCAGGTAAAGCCCAAGTAAAGTGTGCTGCATCACACGTGGCTAGGTAAATTTCTGACAGGATTCCAGTTGCTAGATTGATGTGTGTCGCTGCTCCTTGGTTCGGGATCTCACCTTTCTTAAGTCATCATCTAAGTAGGTTGAAACAATTTGGGAGTTTCGTAGATCTAGTGAGTGTTGTGACGTAAGCCAGGTGTGACGTGTTTTTTTTTTATATATATACGAGAAACTGCTGGCTCTTAAGTTATCATTGATTTTATTTACATTAAACAGCTACTCAGAAACAATACCAAAATAATAGCAAAATCAAATAGTAAAACAGACTTATAATCCATGAAGCAAAACTCATACAACAAAACACAACTAACAATAAATAAAAACAATTATAACTTAAAGACCCACATCCTTAAATATATATAAAAAAACAAACATCGCACCTCGCTGATGTCATAACACTCAATGCTTACATCACAACTCTCACTAGTTCGACAAACTTAACAAATTTCCTTTACCTACTCTGATGATGACTTTAGGAATTCGACAGTTTCGACCATATTTCTTGTACTTTTCTTCCGAAATGAACTTCGGAAATTTTCTAACGGAATATCTTCCTTGTTTGACAAGGATTATTCGTAATTTGGAAAAGTCGATCATTAAATAAAATCGACACAATTCACTTTAAATATTATTTGGCTTGAAGAAAATTTGCTGTCTAAAGGGTAATTCTAAACAGCAGCCGTCTCCGCTGACGCAACGCTCTTCATTAAAAATGAATTGAACACGATGGCCGTCTGGCGATTGTTTAATACGCTAGAATGTCCCTTTCCCTCTGCTGGGCGCTGATAACTCAGGGGTAGAAACTCGACTGATGACAAATCGATCGCGATTCGATCCCGGCTTGAAGCACTCGAATGTCTAGTCGCAATGATAAGCTGTGATACAGAAAAACAGGCTTATATGTGGATGGCACTTTATATATATATATATATATATATATATATATATATATATATATATATATATATATATATATATATATATATGTATATATGTGTGTGTGTGTGTGTGTGCGTGTGTGTGTGTGCGTGCGTGTGTGCGCGCGCACGCACTTGTATTTAGGCAGCAATCCATCTTCCATGCACATTTCATTGAATACGACAGACAAGGTGCTTTGATTTAGATTTTATAAAATTTCTCATGTGATCTAATTAATTTTTTTCTTTTCGGATGATAAATTGTATAAAATCTGTCCAATTGTTCTTTTATCCGAGCGCTTTCGGCTATAAATTTATCCATTTTCAAGGTTGAAATATATTAACTATTAACAAGAAATAGTTTATTGTATGTATGTATTTATATAATGTTTTCATTTTCAAAACATGGAGACCGACCGGACCCTATTCGCAACGTACTTGTTGACAACACAAATATAATAGCATCATTTACATGCAAAAAAAGGCTAAAAATAATGGAAGCCTTATTGATGAAAGCCAAAAACCAACACTCAATAATATCAATTATGAACACTGACGTAATATCTTAACCGTGTTTTGAAAATGAAAACATTATATAAATACATACATACAGCAATCTATTTCTTGTTAACAGTTAATATATTTCAACCTTGAAAATGGATAAATGTATAGTGGAAAGCGCCATGAAAAAAAGGACAATTGGACAGTTTTTATATATTTTATCACCCGAAAAGAAATACATTATTAGATCACAGGAGAAATTGTATAAAAAATTGATCAAAGCACCTTGTCTGTCGTATTCAATGAAATTATATATATATATATATATATATATATATATATATATATATATATATATATAATCATTTATTTAAATATTATAACATAAATATGTTATAAAATCACTACAAAAATAGCCATTTTGTTTCAACACCTCTGGTGTCTTATCAAGTGATGATGTAGAATATAGAATAAATGGTTTTAAAAGTTTCAAATTAATTAACGATCCTAATTGAGGGTTTCCAAGGAGACCGAGAAAATGAATCTATGCCGTGCCTTTAAAACCGTTAATTTAAAAAAATAAGTTACTCCAAAATTCGCTTGATGAGGAAATGTATACTAATGTCTTTAATTTAATAACAAAATTAAATTCGAAGGCTTTAGTTTCCATTTTTGAAACATGGTTATCACTGTGTAGCGAAAAAAAACATATTTTAAATCAATTAATTTATAATATATATATATATATATATAGTAATAAAGGTCCATATACAAATATGTAGTTATTTGTATATGTTCCTTTATTAATATATATATATATCTTTGCTCTGTCTAACCACATCGAGCACTATGACGTTTACACTTCTTGGCTAAATTTGATGATTATTTATTTGCTTGCCTGTGTATCACGTCAACACGTACGTATACGGTTGCTTATATCTGGTCATTTGACTTACCTAACGCTATATCTATCTATTTTATATATATACATGTGTGTGTGTGTGTGCGTGCGTGCGTGTGTGTGCGTGCGTGTGTGAGAGAGAGAGGTAGGGTGTGTGTGAGAGAGAGAGAGAGTGGTGGGGGGTCTTTGTGGGAGAGCGCGCACGCGCGTGTGTTTATGTGTGTGTGTTTGTGTGCGGTCACTTAAATCTAACAGTTACCATTCAGTGTTGATTTCTATGCACACACTGTTTATATCTACAAGAGCTCTTTCCTCGATTTGAAGCAATATTCCCCACTATAAGTAAGTCAAATGTTAAACAACACACACATGCGCACACGTATATCTATATATATTTATACAGACAGACAGACAGAGTAAAAATGAAATAGAAATTTCATACTTATCTCCCCGCTAAGTATTATGAATATATGAAATGGGATCACGTTGCTTTTCCTTAATAAATTCTTTCATCCTTTAATCATTTAGCTTGTTCAAAATGGCTGAAGGAAACTTTTGCTTTATAGCGTTACGTATCATTCTGATCTAACTAATTATGGCGAATGTTTTTTGTTTTAACTGCTCACACCATGAAACTGGCTTTGTGCTGAGTGTGATGTCGTCGTCTTTAAAATATCACGACAGAGATTAGCTTAGCACCCATTTTTCTTCATTTATGGAAATATATAGGATGGTTTTAAATTTCCAATAAATTCAGCATTTGACAGTAAGTATCTTGTCACGTGACTCCTTGATTTTTTTACAAGCAGACACGAGTATGTCAATCTTCAGGTACTAAATGTAGACTGACCGTTACTTAATTTAAATTTTAATAAAGAATATCTTGTTACGGTAATGTTGGCACAGTCCATATAATACGAAGATTACAGTTCTTAAATTTATAAGTATATTTAGCATTTGAAATAGACGGGGTTTTTATTCTATATACAAAAGAAAAATATAATTTTTAAAGTTGTGAATATTAATTTTATATTAAGCATAAAGGGAGATTACTGGGTTATTTGTTATAACATTTTAGTTAAGAAACTAAGGAAGACAAAGGTTATAATTTACATTGAAAATTCATTTGGATCAACGTATTCCAATAGATAACTCCATTAGTATTGCTTAGTGATTTAAGTACTTATGAATTAAATTTAAGAAAATTCTTCCAAGATTTGTAAGAAAAATAACGTAAAGATCAGCTATAACATTAATCAATATCCCAACATGACATTATATTAAATAAATATATTTCCAACAATGACAAACGTTAATTTTTTTAAAAAATGCAATTGCCGAAAAAATACGAACTGTCCCTTACATGGCCAATGTATGACTGGTAATATTGTATACTAAGGTAGCATACATTCCGGCTACGATATTAAATTTCATTTTGGTTCCACCTAGAAACCTTGGAAATTACGTTTCTATCATCATCGAATGATTTTAGGAAATGTAAATTGTTATGGGAACTTACCCATAATAGTAATGGACTATTCCGTACCCAATAAATACTGCGCCTCAAGAGGGAGCAGTAGTTCAGAGTCAGTGTGAGTCAGTCAGAGACAGAGTCGCGTCAGACGATTACTGTAAGACATTGGAATAGTGATACTGGTCGAGACAACATAGTTCTCTCTAACCTAACCTGATTGTTATTACTAACACTTCTACTTCTTTTGTACATATTCTGTTTGTAATATATCTGTGTTATTCCATACCTGTGTTCGAGTTATTCTTCATTGGTTCTACCTTGGACCATCACCGTGGTACAAGGAACCTGGACCATCACCGTGGTACAAGGAACCTGGACCATCACCGTGGTACAAGGAACCTGGACCATCACCGTGGTACAAGGAACCTGGACCATCACCGTGGTACAAGGAACCTGGACCATCACCGTGGTACAAGGAACCTGGACCATCACCGTGGTACAAGGAACCTGGACCATCACCGTGGTACAAGGAACCTGGACCATCACCGTGGTACAAGGAACCTGGACCATCACCGTGGTACAAGGAACCTGGACCATCACCGTGGTACAAGGAACCTGGACCATCACCGTGGTACAAGGAACCTGGACCATCACCGTGGTACAAGGAACCTGGACCATCACCGTGGTACAAGGAACCTGGACCATCACCGTGGTACAAGGAACCTGGACCATCACCGTGGTACAAGGAACCTGGACCATCACCGTGGTACAAGGAACCTGGACCATCACCGTGGTACAAGGAACCTGGACCATCACCGTGGTACAAGGAACCTGGACCATCACCGTGGTACAAGGAACCTGGACCATCACCGTGGTACAAGGAACCTGGACCATCACCGTGGTACAAGGAACCTGGACCATCACCGTGGTACAAGGAACCTGGACCATCACCGTGGTACAAGGAACCTGGACCATCACCGTGGTACAAGGAACCTGGACCATCACCGTGGTACAAGGAACCTGGACCATCACCGTGGTACAAGGAACCTGGACCATCACCGTGGTACAAGGAACCTGGACCATAACAGTAGCGACGAGGAAATCCCCAAGGAAATACGAACTCTATTCGCGGAGGACATACTTTTTTGCTATACGTCGCACATAACAAGTGGCGACCTGGAAAACCCCAAAAGAAAAACAAATTCTCTACGCTGAAGACATACCATTTTTTGCTATCCGTCGCACAAAACAGTGTCGATGAGTAAACTCTAAAAAAAACAAGTTCTACACGAGATTCTAAAAAAAAAAACTAGTTCTACGCGAACACACAAAGAAAAAAAAAGAAAAAAAATTTCTTTTTGGATATCAAATTTCACTGGCAACAAAGGAAATATTTTTTTGCGTACACAGGTCACAGAATATCAGGTTGCACAAAAATTATGTTACCATGGAAGATTTCAAGTCAACCATTGTGGAGCTTATCAAAATCCAATTTCAACAGCTGCAAAAAAACGAACGGAAATATTTGGAATTGCAAGAATTATTGCTACGTGTAATGTCAAATAAGGAGCAAAAATCTGAGAACGAAACAGTTCTCTCACAAGACAATATTTGGAGTACTATCGAAGATTTCAAGCACGCACCCGACGAAGATAAAACTTTTGCAAACTACTTCCGAAGGTATGAAGATCTATATAAATTTGACTGCAAAGATTGGTCAGACGCACGTAAAGTACGTCTATTGCTAAGAAACTTAGATACATGCGAATATACAAAATTCGTAGATTATATCCTTCCCAGAAAAACAAGTGAGCTAATTTTCAAAGAAGCCATTAAACTGCTAACGGAACTTTTCAGCCATAATACTTCACATTTCCACAAAAGATGGAAATGTCTGAACCTTACAAAAAAGGACAACGAAGATTACATAACTTTCGCGTCCATTGTCAACAAATATTGTGACGATTTCAAATTATCAGAACTCAGCGCGGACAATTTCAAATGCTTAATTTACGTCCAAGGCCTGGTCTCAACCAAAGACGCGGAAACGAGACGCAGAATCCTTACTAAATTGGAGAGTGAACATGATTTGACACTTCAAAAGCTAGTCGAAGACTGCCAGAGATGCATCAGTGTGAAGAAAGACTCAAAAGACATAGAAGAAGCTGGCATAGCACACATACATAAAGTACAAAGACAAACCAACTTACCCTCCTCACAAACAAACCAAACCGATTCCCCCGCCTCAAGGACAGGTAAAACAAAATTTTCTAACTCTAAAAATCAAATATAAAAAAAACTACCACCCAGTCCACGCTATCGCTGTGGGTCTTGGCATTGGATTAAAGACCGTACTTATCGTTTTAAAACCTGTCTATCATATAAAAAATAGGCCACAAAAGTTCACATTGTTGGTCTAGAAGAGAAAACAAAAGCAGAATAAGAATTACGAGGACTGACCAAGCAGATGAGACTAACATAAGAAAATACGTACAAGTTGAAATGCAAAACAGAAAAGTCAAGCTACAGCTGGATTCTGGCTCAGACTTAACGATTATAAACCTACAAACATGGAGAAAACTCAACAAACCTGCCATGTTAAAAACGGATAAAATTGCTAGGTCAGTTACGGGAAGAAAGATAGAATTTGACGGGGAAGTAATTACAAACGTAACATTTAATGGAATGACGAAAAAAACTAAAAATGTACGTCTTAAGAAATACCGAAAACCTATTTGGAACGGACTGGATGCAAAAATTCGAACAGTGGGATCTACCTATAAGTACGTACTGCCAAAATGTAAAAAGCTTACCAACCGAGGCAGACAAATTAAAAGAAAAACTAAAAACGAGTTTCCCCAAAGTATTTTCAACAGGCCTAGGAAGATGTAAGAAAATGGCAGCAAATATCGAAGGAAAGGAAAACGTTCAGCCAATTTTCAAGAAAAAAAGGAGCGTACCGTTTGCGTCAATAGAAAAAATTGATCAAGAATTAACTAGACTCGAAAACACTGGCATATTGTCAAACGTAGAATACAGTAAATGGGCCGCACCGACGGTCTACGACAAAAAGAAATCAGGCGAAATTCGGGTTTGCGCTAATTTTTCTACAGGTTTGAACGCAACAATAAAGGACTACCACTATCCTCTACCCAGTCCAGAAGAAGTATTCACTAAATTAAATGGTGGAAAATGTTTTTCAAAAATTGATTTAAATGAGGCGTACCTGCAAATTCCAGTCGATGAGGAAAGTTCAAAACTACTATGCATAAATACACACAAAGGACTGTACAGATACCAATTGGAATTAAGGTCGCGCCAGCTATATTCCAACAGACAATGGATACGATGCTTGCCGGACTAGAGTACACAATTGCGTACCTGGATGACGTATTGATTAATAGCGAAAGCGTTGAACAACACAGAGAACATGTACAGGAAGTATTTAAAAGAATACAAAGCTATGGATTCAAAGTAAAAGAAAATAAGTGCGATTTTTCATGAAGGAAATCAAATACCTTGGCCATATAATAGATCAAGAAGGTAGACGACCAGACCCTGAAAGGTCAACAGCAATTACAAAAACGCCAGTTCCTAAAAACATAACAGAAAGTTTTCTAGGATTAGTAAGTTACTACCAGGAATTCATACCTCACATGCATAAACTTCGCGCACCACTGAACGAGCTGCTAAAGAAAGAAAAAGTTTGGCAGTGGACAGATCAATGCCAAAAAGCATTTGACGAAATAATCAAAGCGTTAACTTCAGATTTATTTTTGGCACACTACGATCCCAAACTAGAAATTATTGTAGCAAGTAACGCTAGTACCTATGGAGTCGGAGCGTGTATATTACATAAAATGCCAGATGGGACAATAAAACCCATCGCACATTCTTCTCGAATCCTACTACCAGCGGAGAAAAATTATTCACAAATAGTGAAAGAAACTCTAGGAATTATCTTCGCAGTCACGAGGTTTCATAGGTACAAATATGGTAGACAATTTACTCTGCAGACGGATCGCAAACTGTTACTAACAATTTTCGGTTCGAAAAAAGGTCTACCGGTTTACACTGCAAATAGGTTACTTAGATGGGGAACAATTCTTCTGAACTATAATTTCAGATTGGAATATTTACCAACGAAAAAGATCGGGCATGCAGATGGTCTGTTGAGACTTATACCAACAAAGACAGAGCCATTGGAAGATACGGTAATCGCAGCCTTAAGAAATGAAGAAAACATCAGGACAGTACTATGTTGTACAGTCAGAAACCTCTAGTCACATTGCAAGACATAAAAAATGAAGCCAAAAACGACGAATTTATAAATGAAACAAAAGAAAAAATAGCAGAAAAAATTAGCAAATTTCGGACAGCTTTTCTCTATGCGACAATGTGTTACTTTACAATGAAAGGGTTGTAATTCCCAAAACATTACAAAAGCGGATCTTAAAGGATTTCCACAGGGAACATCCTGGTAAAAATAGAATGAAGTCGCTAATGCGAAGCTATCTATACTGGAAGAATATGGACTAGCATATTACTCAGATGGTTGAAATGTGCAAGGGTTGTAATTTAGCAGCCAAAGCACCGCCAATCATACATAAGACATGGCCAGAGACTGATTGTCCGTGGTCAAGAATACATGCAATTGACGGCTTCTACTATTTAATCATAGTGGATAGCTATAGTAAATGGCCGGAGGTGTTTCGTTGCAAAAATCCTACTTCAGAAACGACCATAAATTGCCTTCACGAGCTATTCGCTCGGTTTGGTGTAGTGGATTGCCTAGTCACAGATAATGGAATGCAATTCACGTCAGTAGATTTCCAAGAGTTTTGCGAAATTTATCAAGTAAAACATATAAAATCCACGCCTTATCACCCAAGATCAAATGGGCAGGCAGAGAGATTCGTTGATACACCCAAAAGAGCGTTACGAAAAGCCTACCGAAAAAGCATTACAGCAATTTCTTCAGGTATATCGAATAACGCCAAATAATGCTACACCATCAACACTATCACCAGCAGAAGTGATGTTTGCTAGAAAGATCAGATCGGCATTTGATAAATTGATACTAAGTAAAACAAAACAAGTAACACAGTCCTATGCACCAAAAAGAAAATTTCTCCCAGGAGAAAAAGTTTTTTTTAAAGCCTACAAAAATAACACATCTTACTGGGAGCAAGGCACAATTGAGAAAAGAATTGGCAAGATGGTTTCCATAGTTCAGGGACAAAAATTCTCACACAGAAGACACGTGAACCAAATAAGGAAAAGACTGTTACAGGACGCTAACGGTCCACCTCAAGAAGAGGTAATGGACACGATTTTCGATACGTTTGATATAAAAAGACCGCAAACAATGACAGAACCAAGAAAATCGTCTCGAAAAAGAAAATTTACGGAACCTTTGGAAATAGACCCAAAGAAAAAAATATATTAAAAACCCCTGCTACGCAAAAGCTTCGGAATGGGGGTGTTATGAGAACTTACCCATAGTAGTAATGGACTATTCCGTACCCCACAAATATTGCGCCTCAAGAGGGAGCAGTAGTTCAGAGTCAGTCGTTTTTGGATGACTCGTCGAACTCTCTGTCTCTGGGCAAAGAGGATCCCGGACGAGGCTCTGCCGAAGGGCAGAGCCTTGTTCGAGGAGGTTGACCTACCCGATCCCGTTTATACGGGTTCTACGGGCATTTTTTGGCAGAGCCTACGGGCTCGGGAATACCCACGGTAAACTCGGCCTTGTGCCACATCTATTCCTCGTGGGTGGATAGTAAATACTGTTCAGAGTCAGTGTGAGTCAGTCAGAGACAGAGTCGCGTCAGACGATTACCGTAAGACATTGGAATAGTGATACTGGTCGAGACAACATAGTTCTCTCTAACCTAACCTGATTGTTATTACTAACACTTTCTACTTCTTTGTATATATTCTGTTTGTAATATATCTGTGTTATTCCAAACCTGTGTTCGAGTTATTCTTCATTGGTTCTACCTTGGACCATCTCCGTGGTACAAGGAATCTGGACCATAACATAAATACATGAACAGCACTACTCTCTCCAAACATTTCTGGCAATTAAAGAATTGTGGTATTACACCCATTAGTTAGGTTATCTTAAAACGCTTAAATAACCCTAGCCTATTAAACAACAGAAATGAATTTATGTTTACATGTAGTCATAAAAATATCTGTTGAAATACGTTGATCAAGATTAATTTTCAATGTAAATTATAACCTTTCTTTTTCTTAGGTTTTAAACTAAAATTTTATTTAAAAATTGCTAAATAACCCAGTAATCTCCCTTTATGCTTAATATGAAAATAACATTCACAATTCTAAAAATTATTTATTTATTTTTTATTTTTGTATATAAAATAAAAAATTTTAATTCAATTTTAAATGTTAAGTATACTATTAAATTTAAAAATATAACCCCCGT
>OZ038481.1:32036644-32076644 GCA_964036315.1 Acanthosepion esculentum | reverse complement strand
AAAGATCCCCCCTACACACAAAAAAATTAACAAAATGATAGAATTTATTTGGTGAGGTTTCATGTACAGAATGTAAGGCTGAACTTATAATAGTAATATCTATATATGTAATCTCTATCTATAAAAGGCAGGATGTGTGTGTGTGTGTGTGCATGTGTGACGAATGCACGGCCGGAATTTTCGACGGATTTGCACCAAAATTTACATGCACATGCTCCAAGTTAGCGGGAAGGCCAAGACCGACTTTGCTTTCCCAACTACCATCGATAGTGGAAATAATCGATTTTTTCATGCTTCTACGGCAGTTTTCATATAGTTTGCGGCCATTTTCTACTGGCCAGAGTGAGAGCCTATAGCTGGCTGCCACGAATAGGCAGTAAGATTCTATTGGCCAGCGTGAGAGCCAACAGCTGACTGACACGAATGTTAACTAGCATGCTAGCATGCAAAAAAATCGATAGCTGCATTCGTCAAAAGTGTGAAAAATTTAAATCTGCATGGCACTTTACTCCAATTGGCTCATTCGCTTGCTTAAGCTCAACGTTGATTCTGATTCCGCGGAATTGTGTTCGGTGTGAAAAAGTATTTGTTGTTAACATTATATTTTCATTCGGTTTTTCCAGTTACGAGTCCTTTTTTAAAGCTGATCGTTTTGTGTTCATCTTGTTTATTTCTTTTTTCGTAACAGATTTAATGTTTAGTATAGAGCTTAGAAAAAATTCGCAATGTGAGATAGGCAAGAAGTAAGGCATATGGCAACATCAGCACGGCAAAGGGCACTCCTTTAAAGGCAAGGAAGGGCAATAATATTTTAAGTCAAGTGATAGCGATTGCTGTGTGAGTTGTACGATTTTTGAATCAAGCACGGGCAACGCCGGGCCATGCTGCTAGTAGCATATAAATACGTGGCTTCACAACGTACTTTTTTGAAATCTAGAGATTGTATACTGGTCTGAAAATGGGTTCTTGCACAAAATCTTTGCACATATCAACAGAATTGTTTGTTTACTAATGGTTACGAATGGATTATATATATATATATATATATATATATATATATATATATATATATATATATATATATATATATAAGGCTCAAACACTAATATTCTATGGTTATAATTTATTATGGAATATTAATGTTTGAGCCTTTTATACTATATATATATATATATATATATATATATATATATATATATATATATATATATATATATATATATATATAATATAATATAATATAATATAATATAATATAAAAGGCTCAAACATTAATATTCATTTTTGAGCCTTTTATATTATATATATTATATATATATAAATACATATATATATATATATAATATGAAAGGCTCAAACATTAATATTCCATAATAAATTATAACCATGGAATATTAGTGTTTGAGCCTTTTATATTATATTCTTGCTCTTTCTTGTACATAAAGCTCTACCTGGATTTTACGCTCTTGGAAATATAACGTTTATCACTTTGCTGATTGGAATTACCTTCAGCATCCCGACTATAGAGTTTTGTAGACCATCTCTCCAACAATTACTCCGTCCACTTGTCTGGAGATATCTGCAACTGACTAGATAGATAGATAGATAGATAGATAGATAGATAGATAGATAGATAGATAGATAGATAGATAGATAGATAGTTTTTTACGTCATATCAAACTTTTGCAGTTTATTTAAAGCCACAAAATATTTTTACTTTTGAAGAAATTTTGGGAGATATTAATGATTTACTGATGCAAGACCTACTAAATAACCCACATCTGGGGGTAGAAGAGGTGGATTAATACCTTTCTCAATGGTATTTGCGCGTAAATAAATATAACGAACCCAATGGGAAGAGGAACTTGGCTCTATGATTTCCAATCCCAAGCCGTTATCCATTACACCACCTGTATAGCCATGCTTACGGCACCTGGTATTCCCAAGAGGTGATAGATAGATAGATAGATAGATAGATAGATAGATAGATAGATAGATAGATAGATAGATAGATAGATATGAGAACAGTAATAGAGATATACAAACAAGCAATGATAGATAGATAGATAGATAGATAGATAGATAGATAGATAGATAGATAGATAGATAGATAGATAATGAATAGACTAAGATAGATAGATAGATAGATAGATAGATAGATAGATAGATAGATAGATATGAGAACAGTAATAGAGATATACAAACAAGCAATGATAGATAGATAGATAGATAGATAGATAGATAGATAGATAGATAGATAGATATGAACACAATAAGGGAGATAGATAGATAGATAGATAGATAGATAGATAGATAGATAGATAGATAGATAATGAATAGACTAAGATAGATAGATAGATAGATAGATAGATAGATAGATAGATAGATAGATAGATAGATAGATAGATAGATTGTAATTAAATAGGATAATGAATAAATTAGATGTAATTGTGGCACATGCGTCTGCTGAAAGTTCAACATGGCGAAGTGTAAGTTGATCCGAGTTCGCCCTACTGGAGACACCGTTATATTTGGGTGAATTAAGCTGCCTGATGCATTAGACATGGGAGCCCATTTTAATTTCTGTTGGATTTTCTTCCGACGCGGTCTCTATAGAGAGTGCTGAGATCCTACCATCAAATTCCGGTGGGGTCATTATCGTAAATTCTAATTGTCTACTTTCACCGTTTCTTTGAAACGTTAGCAAGCATCTGATTAAAGGGCGTGTGTTCATACACACATGACAGGGGCACAAAGAAACAAAGTGATGATACTTGCATTTTTAGAAAAAAAAACATGCACACACACACACACACACACACACACACATACATATATATATATATATATACACAAATGTAACACATACACACACACACACATATATATATATATATATATATATATATATATATACATACACAAATGTAAAAGAACGTTCAAAAACATTAATTTAAAATTTAAAACCGCCATACGTGATACACGCTTACGTGATCATGTATCTTTCTATACATGACTGACGGCTGATTTTTCCCGCAGTAGGTTACCATTACTTTCTGCAGTAGACCAAGGCTATACAACACAGTCTGTCCTGCTATTTACCCATAGCTGGGGTAAGAGGAAGAGGATTCATAACTTTCCCAAGGGTATTAGCACGTAAGTGAATGTAATGGATTCGACTGGAATTCGAACTCGGCTCTCTGATTCCTCAATCCGAGCCGATATCAATTACTTCACTTACAAGCATGGGAAATGGCGGGTAATCTACTTGATGAATATGTGTAATTTGATAGCAGATCAAGGACCAGAATATTCAAGATAATAAAGAAGCAACAATTACTTTGGGCAACAAAAAATAGGAACCTGTGGAGAGCTGTGATCATTCACTTCCAGTAAGAGAGTAGAGCAATAAATATTTATTATACACGTTACCATCATTGTTAACGTTTGATGAGACGTTTTATTAAACGTCGAAACAAAATGTACAATTTTGTGGTGGTTACTTACATGTTTTAATATAACACTGTGTGTGTATGTATATATATATATATATATATATATATATATATAGAGAGAGAGAGAGAGAGAGAGAGAGAGAGAGAGAGAGAGTGAGAGTGAGAGAAAGAAGGACCTGATTAATACATTTTGCTCAGTCAAGAATTAATTGTACTACCTCGTGGATTATGTTATTTTAATACTGAGACGAAAATTCTCTCACAGTAGCCATTCTATTGACCCAGAGTAGCACTACTTCCTCAAGCCAATTGATGTAGGGCTCTGTGTTTGGTCTGAGTCCCTCAACAACAAATTCGGGAGTTCTTTTCTTATCAGAACGATCAGAGTGAGTTTTCCGAGCTGCTGCACGTTCGTAATCCCCATTAGACTAATCTGTTACTGAATCCTCTGCATTGTCATCAGACTGACACCAAAACACTCTGAATTATTTGTATTGGAGCTTCTGGCGCGAATGGCAAACAGTACAGAATGCCGTTTCCAAATTTGTGGCGGAGTGAATAGCGACATGGTGCTCTTTTTATCACAAACGGTGTCCAACTGATACTAGTATACTGTGCAGTCGACTAATCAAAGACAAACAACGTACATACGAGTAATTAAAAGTATAAAATGGCGACAATTTACCCATCACATTGTGTGTGTGTGTGTGTGTGTGTGTGTGTGTGTGTGTGTGTGTGTGTGTGTGTGTGTGTGTGTGTGTGTGTGTGTGTGTGTGTGTGTGTTATATTTCCTTTATATCAACCTCTATGGCTTATTTAACGCCGAAATCTAAATATTTCGAATACAATTTTATGGCTTCAACGAAATATATTTTGTACGCCATTTCATGCCTTCAATTACAAAAATTGCATTGTTGGTGATTTTTGTTTAAAAATGCATTTTTGGTAGTTCTTTTTAATATATAAAGATTTATTGATGATATTTTTTATTATAAAAATGTATTTTCATAGTTTCATAGTGTTTTGTTTTTTTGCTTTTTTTGGGGGGGGGTCAGTATTTGCCCGTAGATGGGACCCGAACAGGTCAGGGTGATTAAGAGGTAATTCTACGCTCCTCAAAACCTCAAGTCTCCCGATCAAACGCCTTGCTGCCGGATGTAGTTTATCGCCATACCCATGACTAACATATATGATTATATTTGTTCTGGTATCTGTTGGGGGAATCAATTTACAAATGAATTTACATAGAACAATGTCCCTCACCGCATTAACTTTTAGAAAACTTAATTAAAACTATCTTTTTTTTAATATTCATGATCGAGAGTGTTTAATCTATGATAATATGAAAAACAATTTTGAAAAAATGATTGTTTTTAGTCGCAGTGGCTCTTGTACAACTCCATCGAAAAATGTTACATATTTTATCTATTTAGGAAAGACGGTAAAATCAAAATTTGTGAGTTATCCCCTCATAGCTTTGGCAGTTTTGCCAAAAAGTCATTAGGTGGCAACCAACTGTCTTCATCCGCTTATCTTTCTTTTCTCCCCCAGAATGCTTTAGTGACAACAGCACAAGGACCATTTTCCTGAGCAATGGGACATATTTAACCTTAGTGACTGAATTTTCACACACACACACACACACACACACACACACACACACACACACACACACACACACACACACACACACACACACATCTACACACACACTATTTACATTATTCAGACTATTGTCCTCATCTTTGTCGCCATATTTATTACAACCGTTGTATTTCTTCAGGTGGTCGGAATGTCGAACTGAATCCTTTATTTCGCTCGCTGGAGTAGACTGTTCTAGTTCCACGTGCCATGTCTAATGGATGTCAGTTATTAGTTATCTCCTGTTAATTCCCCTCTCCAAGTTCTCCACTGCCTCAACCGGGTATTGAACTCACACTCTTTGGGTCCTGTCACTGGATCTATCCAACGGCTTTTTCCACAGTGCCATGTGTTGTAATAAATATGGAGATATAGATGAGGACAATAGTCCGAATAATGTAAATAGTGTACATAATAACTCATCTCGGAAATATAGACCCACACATACACACAGTTCCTAATTTTCAATATCTTCTTTCTTTTGCATTCACAATATTTTATTTTATCTCTATTTTCACTCTATTATATAAAACCAAGACAAAAAAATATCCTGTTGAAATTGTCTTCCATTCACATACACTCGTCTCTTACATGTGCAAAATGTTGTTGCCACTGCGTTTAGTCTGACTAGGAGAAGTCTCTTCAACAAATTCAACATACTTTATTATTCTAAATGTGAGCAAGAACAAAATTTATTCATAATGATACATTTTATAGTCAGTATGTTTATTGTTATGGATAACAATATTAACGTTATGTGACAAAATTCTTCATAATGATATTCTTAGTGACTTTCGTGGATTAAAATAGCTTAAGTACACCACATAAATATAAAGTATCCTTCTCTTACATTTGTGAAATAAAATTTAAAGAACAGTTCTAAAATGTTACATTTACATAATTTAATTTTCTCAGGGGAAATTCTTAAAAAATAACATTTATCAATATTTTCACTGTGCGAAAGATGCAGTTTTGTCTTGTATTTATCAAGGACGGTAAAATTAAAATCCAATATACTTTTTTAAATACAAATAAAAGCATATTTATTCCTATTTTCATTATTTTAACTTTGGGAAAAATGCAATTTTGTTTTTTATTTATGAAGGTCGATAAAATTAATATCAAATATACTTTTTAAATCAAATAAGAGCACAATTATTCATATTTTCATTATTTTCATTTTGCGAAAGATGCAATTTCGTCTTGTATTTATGACGGACGGTAAAATTCAAATCCAATATATTTTTTGAAATACAAATAAAATCAGAAATTATTCCTATTTTCATTATTTTAACTTTGCGAAAAGATGCAATTTTGTCTTGTATTCATGAAGGACGGTAAATTTAAAATCCAGTATTCATTTTGAAATACAAATAAGAGCACAATTATTCCTATTTTCATTATTTTCATTTTGTGAAAGATGCAATTTTGAATTGTATTTATAAATACGGTAAGATTAAAATCTAATATACTTTTTGAAATACAAATAAGAGCACAATTATTCCTATTTTCATTATTTTCATTTTGTGAAAGATGCAATTTTGAATTGTATTTATAAATACGGTAAGATTAAAATCTAATATACTTTTTGAAATACAAATAAGAGCACAATTATTCCTATTTTCATTATTTTCATTTTGCGAAAGATGCAATTTCGTCTTGTATTTATAAAGACGTAAAATTAAAATCCAATATACTTTTTGAAATACAAATAAGAGCATAATCCTTCTTATTTTCATTATTTTCATTTTGCGAAAGATGCAATTTTGTCTTGTATTTATGACGGACGGTAAAATTTTGAAATACAAATAAGAGCACTATTATTCCTATTTTCATTATTTTAACTGTTTGAAAAGATTTAATTTTGACTTGTCTTTATGAAGGACGGTAAATTCAAAATCCAATATACTTTTTGAAATAGAAATAAAAGCACAATTATTCCAATTTTCATTATTTCAACTCTGCGAAAAGATGCAATTTTGACTTTGTTCGAGAAGGACGGTAAAATTAAAATCCAATATACTTTTTGAATTACAAATTAAAGCACAAATTATTCCTATTTTCATTATTTTAACTTAGCGAAAAGATGCAATTTTGACTTGTGTTTATGAAGGACGGTAAAATTAAAATCCAATATACTTTTTGATATACAAATAAAAGCACAAGTTATTCATCAAAATTAAATTTTATAATCAACATTTTCATATTTTGCCATAAGAATATTAGAGTCAAAAAAAATAATTTTGCAATAAAATTCGCCATGAAAGTCAATTTCTCATCGAAATCTTGTTTTATAATAAAGTTAAAACCATTAACGTGTGTGTTTTAAATAATAATTTTAAATAAAATTTTTTATCTCGATCTTAGTATAAAAAATATTTTTATAAGACTAAATTGCGATTTAGTGTTCTGCATGCTAACCCCTGGTCGTGGACCCCAGTTGCATGGCTAACAGCCCTGTTGTTTTAATTCATACTCTTGGCGATAGCATTAGCACGAAATGAAAGAAACAGAATCGAGTAATTGTCCACTCGTTTGCGTCTCTCCAAAAATCTACGCATATAGTACTGTTGCCCGCTCATGGGCTTTGCAGAGCATCCCCAAACCAAAAAGGCTTTTAAGAACTCTATTACACTCCTGAGAAACAAATCTATGTTGCTTATTTCTTTGTCTCGTCTTTTCATCATTGATATTATGTACCTTCCTGTAACCGGAGAGAGTAATCTTGTTCTTACATTTCTTATAGCACAAGCGTTGACGGCAACATTTACGTTCTAGATGTACAATTCCCGAGAGCCTCTCAAGAGAGACGGTTACAAACCGAGGTTTGTATGGACATAAGAGGAGAAACTAGCAGATTACAAGGGTCTGTAAGATAGATCATGTCTGACCATAAACTTGAAGAGTTTGAGAATTGGGGACGCATCCTCACCGTAGTCTATTTCACAAAGTAGAGGTTCTCGGGAAGAATATATCTTACTGGAATTCCTCCTTACTAATGGAATACGAAGGAAAATGATGATGATGATGATGATGATGATGATGATGATGATGATGATGATGATGATGATGATGACGATGATGAAATACAGATGCGTAACGCAGCGAGTCATAGATTTAATGGTTAAAACTGGTGGAACTAAGGAATGTAGCTCATTTGAACATTCTTCTCGGAAATAGCAATGAAGTAGCGATAGGTTTGTGACTATTTGTCTGTGGGAAAAGGTCCGTAAGGTTGAAAATAATTCATCACCGATGAAACGTGTAAACGCTTCTAAACTCTGTCAAGACAGAAAAGTGAGGATTGGACAGCCTCTACCCAGATAAGATAAATAATAATCATTGTCTCTCTACATGTGTATAACCCATGTACCTGGATATGTTTATAATCCATATCCCATATGCCACCTAATCTGACTTTTCAACCTGTGATGAGAAATTCCCTTGGCACTCATGGTGTCATAGATGATATCCTTGTCTACTTGCACGATTTACTAAGTCTCGGTTGAAGACCACAAAAAGAGTACATTTATTTTTTAAACTTGAATAACTTTCCTAAAAATTGAAATATTTAAAATCTGTTTTGTTTGATTCCACAAAGAAAATTATTTTTTGAATCAACCTAAAAAATATTTAAGATTTAATGTCTTAGTATTTCAACAGTTCACTTGTGGTTACCAAAAAGCAACTTACCCGCTGACTACCGTTGGCAGGAGGAAACATACTTACATACATACCCCCTACACACAGACGTGCGCACGCACACACACACACACACACACATATATATATATATATATATATATATATATATATATATATATAAGTGATGGCTCTCGTCTCGTTGAATGAGTTTGATCAATGTTTTAATTCTCGTGAGAGCGACAATGGCTCTTGAAGCTAGCAATTTATTTGCAAAACCTACTGCAGATTTGGCAAAATATGTTGTTTTGTACAAGACCTGGCCTCTTTTACAAAGTCAATTAAGCTTGTTCGCAGGTTTTCCTGTGATGGGGGAGACCGGAGAGGATTCTGCAGGTTTTCTGACACACCCTGCATGTTATTTCCAGCGTCGTACTGATCGTAATTTATCAAAGGTCTTCTAATATGACGCTTGTCGTGGATAAAAGGACCACAGTGTCAAGCGCATGGGATAACAAGCAGCGTTGGGGGAATCTCTTCAGTGTTTGCGGGACACAACCCACATCTCACAGGAATATAGCAGACACTTCAGTATACAGGCACTGCAGACTTCCATTTTTGTACACTTCTGAAGCCCTTTCTGAGACCTCGAGCTTTTAGAGCTGCAAAAAACATTTTCCCTTCTTCGCATGTAGTATTTAATCGTGAAATGTGTAAAGTTTATTTATAATTCTTTCAGGGAAATTGAATATGTCTACCATCTTCTTCTTCATTCAAATATACGTTCTTAAGTAGGTGCTGGATGGAGTCGTCAGTGATGTAAATTGACTTGCTTCATCAGGGAGTTTCGGGTCTTTCAACATCATACACCCCATCACTAAGTCGACCCAATCAGGGGAGATCAATCCCTGATTCCCCCTTCGCAATCAAACGCTTGCAGATACTTTGGCCTTTTTAATGAATTAGACGAAGATAGACCACCTATTCCGCACACCCGATTGGATGTTTGTAACAACCAATCCACTGCGCGAACTATCTTTTAAATGGTCCACGGTAGGGACTGGATTCTTTTCTTTCTTATCCGGTGGATAGCAGTTTCAATGGATAACTGAGAGTTAACGTTCTCAAATTTAACCCTTTTTGTTCGTCAATTTGTGTCCATCTACAAATATTAATGGTTCGATATAAGGTGAACCCGGAGCAGGTTGGAACATGACCACTGCCTTGACCAGGTTGATAATGAGGCCAAAAGCTTTGCAGGAACGGGAAAGATTATCCATCAGAGCCTACATTTCCTGTTCTGTTTGAGTGGCCAATTTATCGTCACGCAAAACCTTTCGGACAAGAGCTTGGAATGTTTTAGCTCTAATAGAGGGGCGTCGTATGTTGAACAGTTTATCAGTTGTACGATATCGAATATATATATATATATATATATATATATATATATATATATATATATATATATATATATATATATATATACCCCGTTCACATTTCTTAAATGCTCGGATAACAAAAACAATGAGGAACAATATAGGTGCTACAAGATCAACTTACTTGGCACCACTTCCTACCTTGATAAGTTTTGAGAGTAAACTACCAACGTTAACAAATATGTCTATATCATCATGAAATCACTGGATGATATCTACGAAATGGTGAGAACAGTCTAAGCTTCTCAAGATCATCCACAAAGTTCTCTGTTTACAGTGTCGAAGACCTTGGTAAGATCTATGAAGACATGAAACAGACCTTGTTGTCATTACGACTTCTCTTGGAGTTATCGCTCCGTGAAAATCTAAATCTATTGTTCCCCTATTGCATACATAACTGCCGACTCATTACACGAGTATGACCAACGATGGCAAGTTTGATTAATGTTTTTATGAAATGGACAAAGTCCGACAATTCAGGCCGGTAAATGTTATTAATACTGTTTATTATAAACAGAGCATTTACTTAAATATTTGTATCTATAAAAAGAACGTATAAACATAAAAAATGTCTTAAAAAATAATTGTCGGACTTTGTCCATTTCATAATGTGTGACGTCATTTGTTTACATTTGGATACGCATTGAGCTGATATGAATGTATGAGAGAAAATCATGGAGAATTGTGTTTAAAAACAGTAAAATCGACATTACAAATCGAACACTCCTCTGTGGCCCAATCGGTTAAGATACGTCAGGTTATATGAGGGTTCCGTATAGGATACAGGTTCGTTTCCTGTTAGAGGACGCATATTTTCTATGAAAATCTCTAGGACTTTCAGGCCGATAAATGTCGTTAATACTGTTTATTATAAACAGAGCATTTACTTAAATATTTACATCTATAAAAAGAACGTATAAACATAAAAAATGTCTTAAAATGTTAATGTTTTGGTTCCTGTGAGAACGACAATGGCTCTTGAAGCCTGCAAGTGTCTTGAAGTGCTTAATGCACATGTAACAAATTGTTGTAATGTTGAGTTTGTTCAAAATAATCAAGAATTAGGAAGGTTGTAGCTAGAGAGAGTATCGATGGAATAAAAATCTAGGTAGAGGAAACAAAAAAGAGGTTTATTAAATATTCATGCACAGAACGGGAATAATTGGGTAAACCAAACACTACTAAAATCTTTCCTCTAATGTGCCTACTTACCATATTTATAAGTAGGAGCAGACCATTGTCACAGTAGTAGGGAAGAGCAGGAAGTACGCTGAATCCTACTCTACAACACAAAGTTGTTTTGTACAGGGCTTGGCCTGTTTTGTAAAATCTCTTTAGCTTGCTCGTTGGTTTCCATGTAACGGGTGAGACCGGAACGGTTTCTACAGGTTTCCTGACACAACCAGCATGTATGTATTTTCATGTATATGTACATATATATGCTGGAAATAACTCCTGCATATATATTTACAAACAACAGAACAAAATTCAGTTAATATATAACAAGCAACAGACTGTGGACGAGGAAAATTACAGCTACCATTATCATAAGAAAAACGCCGATGAAACAAAACAACATACTGGCGATGTGTAGATCGACCTTGCAACACTGTTAATCTGTCATTGCATTTCAAACAAAAATAAACTTTTAATTTTTTTTATTCCTTTTTTAAAAATTTATGATTATATGCGTTTTTCAAAACTTATGGTAATTGCCTTTAAAAGCTTCAAACTTTATCAGAGGTATGCAATTATCGAGGGACGCATTTGTCTAGAGACGCAAATGTCCAGGGACGTAATTGTCCGGTACACAAATTTCCAGTAGGCAACTGACATAGAACCGTAATAACAATCCTTCTGTGCGACAGAGAATACTTGATAATTTCTTCAGAGATGAGGTAAAGGCGATGCAGCAGAGATGCCGTTCTATAGAATGATGCTAAGAATACCCGTGAAGGGACAAAAGACACATAGAATCAGAAGGAGAGATTTGAAATTTCTAGGACGCATGATTAAAAAAGAGGATTCAAAGAATCACAGAACAGATAAAAAACAGGATTGACATAGGAAAACAGCCTACGAAACCAGTTGGTGTAAATGGATGACAGAACCTGGACTGAGATTGATATTAACGCACAAACAATGCTTAGAAATACTGAGTATAGAAAGATGGGGTGGTCCATGATCGCTGACGCCCTGAACGGACACGGCACATAAAAGTAGTGGACGAAATTATTTACCTCATAAAAGCAAAAATATTTAAAACATCCCCCGTTTACTGTGGCTCCATAACAGAGTCCTGTTCAATTGCCCCTGCGAGTTACGAACCGAGGTGTTAATAGATCTGATTGGCCGACGATCAAAGGTGACGAATATCTATCAAATGAGGAATTTACTGTTGTCATCATCCATTCTCGTTAGCCTCGTTCTCGGATTATCGCGTACCAGAATATTACTTCTAAATATTGGCTAGCTTTGTGCTAGCGAAATACGATTACCGCGCTTACAAAGATTGATTTCCCGCAAGTTACTGGTTCAGCGAGGTGGAATGATGTTACGTCACTGAATCTGATGATAAGGCTTATTAGCAGGAACACCAATAGTCATCCGTTAATGTGTCATTTTCTATTAGCAGAACATTAATCAAACATTCGAAAAGATGCATGATGAAACAGAGTTTATAGGAATATTAAATAAATACAGATCAAGTGTTATATATATATATATATATATATATATATATACGTAAAATGAGAACAAATGGAATATGATTCTACTGTACGTAACAGTAGGTTAACATCGCCTGAGGAGACACATTTATGGTGTCGAAACAGAATTGTAATTGTGTAGCGATTTATAACATGTTTTAATATCCTAAAATTAATAATATAAAATTAGGTGTGAATTTGTAAACAGTGACTATTTAAGCTAATACTGCACGACTCTTCGACAGAATTGAGTCACTGTCAGTCACTGTGTGTTTATCTGAATCTAAAAAAAATAAACACGCTAAAATTCACCTTCATCCCGTACCGTACTCTGAGATGGGAGAAGTTCGGACTGACGCAAATTCAATCTAGTTTCGATCTTAGCTAGAGGCAACCGGACGTCTGTGGATGACAAAAATATATATATATATAATTCAGTTTTTCGCATCAACGTCATATTTAGGCATTCAGTTCTTTTTCTCTATTTATTTTCAGACTAACGTGTTTTGTTTTGTTTTATTTTTGGGTGTCGGGGTCTATATCCAAAAATGGTGGATGAAATTCTCAACCTCAAGAGAACCTTTGTTTAGAGTTGATCATCATTGTAGACCTGAGATTCCCAAGATGAGCGGTACCAACCACTTGGGGTGGTGGTAGAAAGATCCAAGTTTCTTTGTTTGATTAGCGGCATATCAACTTCTTATGTGTTATTTAATGCCAAATTTTTCTTGAAGCTTTGAAGTAATAAAAATATCATATATGTTATTCTGCTTTCACAGCTGAATACATGGTAGATGATACTCAGTTTTTGTGCATATACATGTTTGTGTGGACATAATTACTAGATGCAGTGATATTTCTGTTTTATTTTATAATTTACTATACAGTTTGATTTAAGAAAATATAGGATATTATTTTCTTTGAAGCAATAAAATTATGAGATATGTTATTCTGGTTTCACAGTTGAATACATGGTAAATGATACTCTACTCTTGTGCATATACATGTTTGTGTGGGCATAATTACTAGAGGCGGTGATATGTGTGTTTTATGCTGCAGTTTTGTTGAAGTTATATTTTAAACTACACTTTGATTTCCTAAAGAAATTATAGAATATTATGTAGATTAATGTCATAATAGTGTTCTTTCATGTTGTTTGGTTAGTTTATTTTGGTTTAGCGGCGTATCAATACTTCTATGGCCTATTTAAAACCGAAATTTAAATATTTTGAACATGATTTTAATAAATATATTGATTTTCAATAAATATATTTTGAATGTAACTATATGCCTTCAACTACATACAAAATGTATTGTCATTTTGCTATAAAATTTATTGTTGGTCATTTTTTACTATGAAAATGCATTGCTGCTGTTTTTACTATAAAAATGTATTTTTAAGCTTTCACTGTTTTGTTTTTGTTTTGTACACTTAGATGGGACCATGACAGGTACTACTACCCCAGGTTAGGATGAACCTGGGAACAACAGCAATGCTTCTCAAAACCTCATGATCAGTGGACATGCTGCCGTATGCAGTTTATTGTCATACCCAGCATGTGACAGATTCAGGTGGACAATCAGGAAAAAGGTGGGTGTTTAAAAAAAAATGGTGGATAGCGAGAACGACACGGTGGTACTAGAAACAAGAAACAATTTTTTATTTAATTTTATTTTTTACATCATATTCAGTGGAACGAGTTTTCGGTGCAGTTGTTCAGCTTCTTTCCGAGACAACCATTAAATTATTGAATGCTGGGATTTAAGGTTTTTCTCTCAGTACCTTCCAGTCTGATGCCGAGGGGTTTATTTATATCGCTGCGATAAACACAATTACGAGGGTCGGCTTAAAATTTCATAGTCTAACCAAGATACTCTCATGGAATATAACCAAACGGCTACCACATCCAAGGTAGACAGCAGGCGCGCAAATTACCCACTCCCGGCACGGGGAGGTAGTGACGAAAAATAACGACGCGGGACTCTGTCGAGGCCCCGCGATCGGAATGAGTACACTTCAAATCCGTTAACGAGGACCAACCGGGAGGCAAGTCTGGTGCCAGCAGCCGCGGTAATTCCAGCCCCGGTAGCGTATATTAAAGTTGTTGCGATTAAAAGGCTCGTATATAACCAAATGCGACTTATTTTCAACATACTCCCCCTTGCAGAGCACACACTTCTTTCATCGATATTGCAGTACTTTCATCATGTTGGTTAAAAGACGTCATCAACAGCAGACAGAAAATCATCGTCACTGCGATACCGGTTCCCAGCCAAGTTTATTTTTATATTGAGGAACAGGTGATAATATAGATGGGGCCAAATCAGGAAAATAAAGTGAGCGATCAACCGGTTCAAAGTCACAGTTAACGCAGAGCAGCTATTGAAACCAAGGACTAGTGTGCTGGAGAATTGCCCTGATGAAACTTGACCCCTTCCGTAAGTTTTCCTGGATGTTTGGTCTTGATATCCTTTCGTAACTGGCTCAGCAAATTGGAATAGTAGTTTTCATTGATGGCATGGCCTTTTGGAATATAGTCAATAAACACAATGCCTTTTCAAAGAAAAAATCAGAGGCCACCACCTTCACTGCAGACGAGACTACTTTGGCGCCTTCTTTAGAGCAGGTGATGAGGGATGTTTTCCATTGCATGGCTTGTCTCTTTGTCTCTGGCTCAGTGATGAACCCATCATGTTTATTAATTCATACTTTGTACTAAGAGCACATATATTTACGAAGTCATCAATGAAAAAGGCCTGCACTTGTAATAAGTTAATTATTGAATGGATAAATAAAACTTAATTTTCTTTAGCATTTAGGCTTACGAGTTTGTGCAAATGAGTCATGGTGTCTGTGAATTTAAGGAAAATTAAATTATTTCATTTTTTTCATACTCAGTAAATTCTTTTAGTCTGTAGCTATTTTTTAATAGAAAAAACTTAGTTTAAATATACCGTATATACGCGCGGATAGGTCGCAGCAGTAGATAGGTCGCAAGCTATAAGAGTAACTGCATAATTGTCCAAGTATTAGCTTAAGCTTTGAACCATTGTATCTTAGAAATGATTAAAGATATCTTACTGGAATTCTCCGAAGTTTATGTAAAACTGTTGAACTCTACTTTGAGCAATAAGAATGTATGATTACTCTCCAAGCTTAACAGAAGAATTGTCATGAAATCGATCATAAACGAAAATGGCATGGTCATCATTAATTATTCATAGCTAAGGATAGGAAGCTGATGAAGTATTGAAATTAAGTAGAAATATATATATATATTATTCCAGAATCATTTTCCAACTTATTCAAGATGATCTTTGCCTGTCTAATCTTCCAACTTTCTGTCCTGGAGTAGCCTCACAGGTTTCATGTACGATTTCATTTCAAGTCTTTTTTCACATCTCTTTAGACTGTTATAGATGAAACTCCTCTTTCACATGCCAAACATCTTATGAATTAAGTTGGATCTTTTCTAATTGATCTCTTTAGCTCTAAGTTGAAATGATGCAGCATTGATTTATATATATATATATATATATATATATATATATATATATATATATATATATATGGAGAGAGAGAGTAATACTAAAAGATTTTTTCGCTTAAATATGCTGTCGAAGAGTGGTGTAATAATAAGAAATAAAGATGATAATTCTTTGAACTTTTTATTTAAATTTATTGACTCTCTCTCTCTCTCTCTCTCTCTCTCTCTCTCTCCCATATATATATATATATATATATATATATATATATATATATATATATATATATATAGTTATTAGCTGAATTTTGATCTGAAATTTAACTATATTATTGATTTATGGGATTAACATTCATCACCGAATTAAGTGCATTGTCATAGAAGATTATGCAGAAAAATGTATACATTGAGTAAAATAAATGCATTTTGCATTTGGCCATGGACTTTTTGATGTACATAGAAATAAACATAGATAGATAGATAGATAGATAGATAGATAGATAGATAGATTTCTATAAGAAATTAATGGATTCATGAATCGACGTTATTTCTCATTCAAACACGTGTATATACTAAATACATACATATATATATATATATATATATATATATATATATATGCGCGCGTGTTTGTGTGTGCAGCAACATGACGACTGACGTTTATAAAGATTGATTTCTAGCAGGTTATTAGTTCACCTAAGTTTAATGATGTTACGTCATTTAAGCTTATGCTAGTGCCTATTAGCAAGAATGCCATTAAAGTTCGGCAATCGATGACAGATGACTGGATAAAGAAAAAGACGCGATCTCATAAAGTGATATGCGGTAAGCAGCTTATATCAAGGTAAGAGCATTCGTTTCGTTTCGTGGTTAATATAGTCACCAATTTCTCATTGCACATGCGCACAACGAACAGGATTTCAAATGCTGATTTCAAAGTCAAACAAACTCTCTCCAATTGTATGTTCGGCATAACACAATTTTTCTAAGCACTCATCCTAGTTGACCTTGTATCAAACTAAGCTAAGTAGATATCAGTACAGTAAATCTCGGGATGACGACAGTCTCGACCTACTACGATTCGTGATTACGGTGCAGTCCACATTTATCTTGTTTCGACTTACATCGTTAGTCTCATACATGCGACTGTATACATATGCCTATTCACCATTACTAACCTTGGTTTGTTGAGTTTTTATATACCTTAAAAGGAGGGAGAAGAAGAGGATTCACACCTTTCCCAAGGGTGTTAGCACGTAAGTGAATGTAACGGATTCGACTGGAATTCGAATTCGGCTCTACGATGCCTCAGTCCGAGCCGTTATCCATTACTCCACCGTGCCTCCTCCTCGGAGGCACGGTGGAGCTGACACAGACTGAATTTGAAAACATCTGCATTTCTTTTATTGAGTAACTGAAGTTTCTTTGCTTTTAAAATCTTCTGCAGCAGGGGTCTAAAAGTGACAGTAGATTCAATACAAGAGCCACGCAGATTCGGTTGTATATTTTCTTTATTAAGACTCTCAGATACACAGACCGGTAAACGAAAATCTACTCTTTTTAAAAAGCAAGGTTGCCTCTTAAAACACTCAATGCAGCGTCAAATGTGTTAAGAAATACACCCACGAGGGTAAATCAAAAAGTAAAAGGAACTTCTATACAACACTTTTATTGCCACTGATGAAGAACAAATATCAATGTTACTTTTTGCCATAGTCCACCTACATGGTGATGCAATTCTGGCATCGTTCAACGAGCATCTTCATCCCTTGCGAAAATAAGCTTTTCGGTTGCATATTAAGTCACATCAGCACCGCTTGCTTGTTTGTGCACCCAAAGCGCACAAACTTTACTGTCCTTCAATTCATCATGCACTATGGCTTGTGCAGATCCATAGCTGATGCTCACCAATTGCGCTAACGTGATTCATCGGTCTTTCATGATCAAGGCATCTACCCTCTGGATGTGTTCTTTCGTGCGCGATGTTGACGGGCGACCAGATTAACTTTCGTCTGTTACACTAGTTCTTCCCACTTTGAAGCGTTCTACCCACTCATACGGCTTTCGTTGTTCCATACTGTGCCAACAACCAGCAATGAATTTCCGCAAGTGTGACTCCCTCTGCCCACAGAAAATGCACTTCGGCACGTTGTCCCTCGATATTGCAATGGACGAATATTTTCTATGAAGATTTCTCGGACATTCAGGCCGGTAAATGTTATTTAATACTGTTTATCAACAGAGCATTTACTTAAATACTTGCATCTATAAAAAGAATGTTAAACATAGAAATGTCTTTAAATATATATATATATATATATATATATATATATATATATATATATATATATATATATATATATATATAAAGGGGCAAAGATAAAAGGAATGCTGGTTAGAGGCTTCATCGAATTTATTTTAAACCACCTTAAAAGCGGACTTTTAAGCTAGATAGGCCCAAAAGTAAAGCGACCTCATGTCCAGCTTAGAACAGTTATGATCATGTTGAAGAAATAACTTAGAATTCCTCAATTCACTCCATGGATCTTCAAAACCTGACTTTAAATCTGATTTGAGCTATAATCCCAATTCCGGCTGTAAGACCGAATTGGGTCGAAGCTCCGATTTGGGACGAAATTCCAATTCAGGCCGAAAACTGAGTTCTTCAAATTACAAACTCTGTAGTACTTTAAAACCTCAAGTCACGAAATCTCTCACTATAACTCTAATTCTTTGTCATTTCAAAGAAATAAAAGCTTTGAAGATATTTTAAACCTAATTTAACACAAAAATGTTAAATTCCCAAAGTCTTTGTGTTACTTTATCTCAATATAAATTAAAAATTGAATTTTTAGCTATTCCCTGGTCATCCGGACACAAATACCAATGCTGGATTTTCGAGTATCAGTTGAAGAACAGATTTTCAATTCCAGGATTATCTTGATTCCAAAAAAAGAATGTGTTTATGTAGAGCAAGTGTGGCCCGAGTTAGAGGAGTTTCGAACACACGAACGGACAGACAGAATTTACCATTTATTTATTTAGATGACATTTAACACTTAATTTTAAATATTTGTAGTCCGGTGTACTTTAAACACATTCTGCTTTTATCTCAATTATTTCGATCAGTATTGTGTGTCATTGTCCCACGTAATAATATCACTTGCAATACATTTTCGTCTTAATAAATTTCTTTCTCTTTTAATCAGGATATTATTTTTTAAAAGGAAATCATGGTTTGATCTGTTACGGTGATCGACTGAATATATTGGTTGGTAAAAGCTACCTTCTTTAATTTAAAGATATTTCATTGAAAAGTATACAGAGTGAACTAATTGCGGAATCATCTTCAGCAAATTTACTTCCATAATCATCTCCTTTCCTCGCATAATTACCACTAATATAATGTGTGATGCTTAAAACATTAACATTAAAAAGTAAAAGCTATAAATATCTGCAGCGACATAGGCTAAGTTTAACACTCAGATGACAAAATTTACATTTAAATGCGGAGTCTCTATCTTTAACGTTTCGAGAGAAACTGAAACTGGCGTTTGTTGTATTTTCTACCCACTACCATCACTTCCTCCCTTTTTATATAAAATTGATTGCATCTGTAAATCCGTTATTTTGCCTTAAGAATTTCGTCGGAACGAAATGCGACACTACACATTTTTCCACCTTAGCATTCATTTACCCACTAATGATGAATGACAGTATGTATATAAAATCGGAAGTCAAAATGGCTGCAACTGAAAGAAAAGAGGAAAATGGGAAAAGGAGAGATACAATTAAGGAGTGAGTGCCAAGTGAAAAAAAAAACGACGAAAAGAACAAAAAACTAAGACATTCTACATGTATGCACATATGATTTGGTGTTGATCACCGTTTGCACACTGATTATATATATATATATATATATATATATATATATATATATATATATATATATATATATATAGTTTTGTGGTATGCTATATTTATTGGTAAAAGTACTCAGTATCAGATACAGAGCGTATGAAAAAGAAAGTCGATACTGAGGTAAACACCTAGAAGCAACAGTCTGTTTCATGTTTAAACGCAATCTTCAGGTTGGTGTTGACTCCAGTGTTTGCATATATATATATATATATATATATATATATATATATATATATATATATATATATATATATATATAGGGTACGATGGGTAAATTCTCGCCATTTTTTATTTTTTATTTCACGGATCCGCGTTGTTTGTTTTTGATTTTGTCGACTGCACAGTATTGCAGGGTCAGTTGGGCACCGTCTGTGAGAAAACAGCACCATGACGCAATTCACTCCGCTAGAAATTTAGAAACAGCATGCTGTATTTCAGAGTGTTTGGGTGGAAATCTGAGAACATTCCAGAGGATTCGGAAGGAGCTGAATGAGTCTAATGGTAATTACGAAGGTACGTCTACTCGGAAAACTCACTCTGCTCGTTCTGATAAGAAAGGAACTCCCGAATTTGTTGGTGAGGGCCTCAGACTCAACACGGAGAACTACATCAAGTGATTTGAGGAGGTAGTGGTGCCCTAAGTGGCTGGGTAGCTGCTGGATGATCCTGTCTGGCAATAGAATTCTGCATCATACCGCACAAGCAGAAGAACCCATTTATGGCTGTCTGACAATTTCTGCGAACACATAAGCCCTTACGTCTGGCGATCTAATTCCCCAGACTGCAACATCCTTAATAATTACGTGAGGGGCGCAATTGGGCGAGAAACCAACAAAACTCCTTGTAACACCAAAGATGGACTGAAGACAAGAATTATGGCAACATTCACCAAATTAAAGAAGGAGAGCGTCCAGAAGAGTAGCGGGAGATTCCGAAGTTGTCTGGTGGCCGTGGTTGAAGCCAATGTCGATTTTATTGAATAAATTTACTCTTTCGTATTTCAAGATATTTTTGTACAATTTTAGTAAATATATCTGTTAAAATGAAATGTCAGTGTTATTTTCACATATATATATATGTGTGTGTGTGTGTGTTTGTGTGTGTATGTTACTTTTTATATATATATATATATAATTATATTTTTATTTAAAAATATTTTACGTAAAATATTTTTAAATATCATTAAAAATATTATGCTCTACGTTGTATTGAGCACATTTTTAAAAAAGTAAATGCTAAAGAACTGTGAATTCTAAATTTGTTCGTTCTATCCATATATATATATATATATATATATATATATGGGGGGGAGTTGTAAATAGTGACTATTACGGCTAATAATGCAAGACTCTTCGGTAAATCGAATCGAGTTCTTTCAGTCACTGTGTGTTTATCTAAAAATAAATACGCTTAAATTCAGTTTCATGGTTTCCGTGCGCCAACGTCTTAGTGGTAGAATACCCGACTGACACCAATTCAGTCAGGTTTCGATCTTAGCTAAAGGCAACCGGACGTCTAGCCAAACTGATGAGCTGTGATACAGTGAAACAATCTATCTTTGGATGACTATATATATATATATATATTACTTGATTCAGTTACTTACATTCGTTCGTTTGTTCTTCGTTGTTGTTTTTTTCATTCGCGTACGTTATTTTTCTTTTTTGTTTTTCTTTCTGTCTGTCTGTCTGTCTGTCTGTCTGTCTCCCTCTCTCTCTCTCTCTCTCTCTCTCTCTCTCTCTCTCTCTCTCTCTCTCTTATTCTGATGACACTTCTCTTTTCTTTTTCTTAATCTATCCTTATTTTGCCTTCCTTTCTCTTTCTTTATATTCATTTTCATTTTGCCATCACCCATCACCAATTCCTTGTCACCGTTATTATTTCTTTTCCGTTTCGCTTCTTGTTTCTTCCGCTTCCTGTCTCCTCCAACTAGATTCACTTCTGCTGCAATCGGCTTTTACTGCTGACCAAAACATATAGGACTCTACATTTCTAACGAGGCGTGGATGTTATTCGTCCATTCTAATCATCTCCAGTTTCGTAGTCGCTGTCGAAAAGACCGTGCGGCCAACTCGACTCCATCATATTCCTCTCCTCCTCGCTTTCCCTGTCACTTAAATGGCAGGAGGCAGAATGAAGTGTTCATTTATTTGTTTATTTTTCCTGTGTTCGTTCAAATTGTTTTTTTTTCTGCTTTTATTCAGAGAGTTTGTTTTTTGTTTTCCATTCTTTCTTTTTTTTCGTTTCGTTTCGTTTTTTTTTTTTTGTTGTTGTTGTTGTTGTTTCTTGTTTCTTGTAGTGATTTCTCACGAAACTACGTTTTGAAACGAAACTGTGATACAGCTGCCTGATTGTTTTCTTTGCTTTTCTGACGTTCTTTCTTCCTTTCTTTCTTTGTCTCTTTCCATGTCTCTTTCTTACTGCGTATCTGTCATTATATATTTCTTTCTATATCTTTTCTCCTTTCTTCAATCTTTTTTTTTCCGGTTCTTTCCTTCTGTATCTTTTCTTCATTTCTTATTTTTTTTCTTTCTTTCATTATTTTTTCTTTTTTTTTTTTTCTTCTATGACTCTTTTTTGTCTCTTTCTCATTTTTCCTTCCCTTTCTTTCTTTTCTTCCATTTTCCTTAATTTTGTTCTCTTTTCTTCTTTCTCTCTTTCTTCCATGTTTTCTTGCTTTCCTTTCCTTACTTGTTATTCGTTCACATTTTTTCTCTCTTTTCCTTTCACTGTATTATTTTTCTTACTTTTTTCTATTCTTTTTCTTTTTCTTTCTTTCTTTCTTTCTTTCTTTGCTTAAACACAACCATTCTCTATTTCTTTGTTATTTATATTTCTCCTTTCTTCACCATTACCTTTTAGTCTGCTTCCTTTTTTCTATCATTATCTCTTTTTTGGCACTTTATTCATATATATATATATATACTGACCCTTATATATAAATAGCCGAGAAAAATAACAGCACTAGTTGCCTGATGATTGCACTAGCATGAAACAGACTGTCGCCTCTAAGTGTTGACTTCTATGTTCACTTTTATATTTACACACACTCTATCTCTAATATTGAGCACTTTATCCCATAAATATAGCACACTTTAAGACTATATTTCTTCATATATATATATATATATATATATATATATATATATATATACAGGTATCTTTGTACTTTCCGTTTTTGTTTATTTTATTCCTTCCTTTCTTTAGTTTTTCAAATCTTTCCAGCTTTTCTTGTTCATCTGTTGTCTCTTTTTTTCTATCTTCATTCTTTTCTCATCTCTCTTTTTCTTGCCTTTCTTTTCATCTTTCTCTCTCTCTCTTTCTCTCTCTCTTAATTTCACGCGTTTTCTTTTTTCTTTTTCAATTTTTTTCTTTTTTAACTCACTTTGTCTTTTTAATAGATAACACCTACTTTACCATATCTTCTCACTATCTTTCTTTCATACTCTCTGTTTTTGTTGTCTTTCCATTGGGTTGGTGCATAATTATCAGGCGTTTTTCTAGACGAGTTATTTGTTAATAAAAATTGCTGTTTTGTTTACTTTTTTTTTTAATAAAAATATTTTATTTTCAGGCTATAAAAACACATGTTGGTAATCACATGCTCCGGAATAATCATTTAAAAATGTTATTGTTGAATTGTTATGTTTCTTTTTTCATAATAAATATTGTTTAAAAAACGCCTGATAATTATGCACCAACTCAATATATACTTCATTCTCTTTCTTTTTTCCTTTCCTTCTTTCTTTCTTTCTCTTCTTTCCTTTCTTTTTTCTTTGTTTCTTTTCTCTTTCTTTCTTTCTTACTTGCTCTCTCACTTTTCTCCCTATTTTACTATGTTCTTTCATGTTTGATTTCTTGTACCTTTCTCTTTTCAGTATTTATTTTTCTCTTTCTTTTCTCTTTGTCTCTCTTTCATTCTTTTTCCTTAATTCTTTTCCATTTTCATATCCAAGCTTGTTTTCTTCTCATTTTTTTTCTTCTCATTATTTTTCCATCATTATTGCATTTCGTTTTCTTTCTTTCTTTCTTTTCCCTTCCTCGACCAAAAATCTGAAAAACAGAAGAAAAACCAATCATTCGCAAATTTAAGCATTGTAAATTCCGCTAACAAACATCTGCCGCGAGTCCAGTGCACAATTGTTGTCAGCTTTCACAACTGTTTCTATCTCCTCAGTTTTGACTTCCTCGTTAGCATAATTTTAACAAACAATAAGACGTACGTCGTTACTGAGTTCAATATGGCGGTCGACTGCCCGTTTAGGTTTTTCTTTTCAAACAAAATTTTAACTTATTCAATGTCAAACGCTACTTAATAATATCAGTCAATTTTAAGAAATTTGGATCTGACAGAATGACTGAAAAAGAGAGAGATGTTGAAGAGTATATATACTTACTAACTACATATGTTTACTACTGAACAAACAACATCAAAGCACTCTTTCATGACATTAATCTATATAATATCCCACGATTTCTTAAAGAGATCAAACTGTATTTCAAAGTATAACAAAACTACAACTTAAAACATACGTATCACCGCGTATTATGTCCACACAGATATGTCTATGCACAAAAGCTGAGTATCATCTACCATGTATTCAATTGTGAAAGCAGAATAACATATATCATATTTTTATTACTCCAAACCTCCGAAGAAAATTCAATTTCGGGAGTAACTGACCCCTATGGAGTTAATATGCTCTTAAACATACAAAGAAAAAAAACTTAAATTTTGTCCACCTAAGGATAAAAATTAGACAGCACTTAATCGTAAGTGTTCAATTATGTTGGGTTTCTGTTGATCGACTTTATTCTTCAAACAATAAATTAAAATTACATTTTATTCACTTACATATTCATCATTATTTACAATGAATTGTTGTCATTTATCAGGCAGTAAAGTCACTGAGACACAAGGAGTTAATGGGCGTGGAAGAGTGATAAAAAAAAGCGTAAAAATTCCTCCTTGGATGAGTTTCTAACGCAGGCTTATCATCTCTGAATTGCGTCTTTGTCCTTGGACAGAGTGCGCCCAGGGGCTTCTCTGTCAAGGGACAGAGGGGCAACTGAGAAAATTATACTGAGAGTTGCCCAGCCCTGGGGAACAGCTGCCCGAGGCCGCGCTCTCCCATTGCACTAGAGGGAGGGATCAGTGCTCGCACCGAAGCCAACGCAACTGATGGTTGCGGGGGCTATGCGCAATTTTTGTCCTTGTCCCCGGCTCGGGGCCTCACCTAAAAAAAAGACCTTGTGTCGCATCTCGCCCAAGTTGGGGGAAGGAGTTAATACCGCGTGGAAGAGTGAGAAACAGGAAGATTGCTAAGTAGCAAGAAGAAAGGAAGAGAAATCAACGGGACAGTATAAAGTGACTGACATTGGCTTTAAATTTTTGCAGTTGGCTGGAAAACGTGGGACCAGAAAGGAGTTCCACAAGCGAGGGTGGCAACCTTACAGCGGTGGGAAAGTGACTGGAGCGGAGACGCTAGCTCAGGGTCAATAATAATCCTGGCTTGGTTTTTATCAAGCAGCTCTAGATAAATAACAGAAGCACCGGACCATATGTGACAGCAACATTCTAAGCATGGACGAATGGTAGACTTATAGACATATAAGATAGATTCTGGGGAACATGAGAACAAAATTGGATCCTTTCCATGAGGATTGTCTAGCTTCCATTTTAGATATCATCGAATTTTCGCCTGAGTGTCAGGCACATCTTACTTTCTCAAGAACCAAATTTCTATGGAACTGAATCATAAATTGGCTAGCATTGGAACATTGCATATAAAAGAAGCGTAATAAGGAGGAGAGTATATAGCATTTGGCATTGCATCTAAATTTAAAGTTGCCTGGAAAGCATAGAAACGGAAGTGACTTCCACAAGCGAGAAGTGCGATAGAAGAAACTAAGCATAGACTTTCGATTACCTCTAGCCAACTGAACTCTAAATTGATGAGTTCCCGACGCCAGTCGAGTACTGCACTTCAAACTCAAAAAGTCTAGGTACCATAGAGCACTTCCGAAAAATTACCAAGAAAGTTTTTATATAAAAGGAACAGGGAATCAACTTTACGGCGATGGCAAAGTGACTGAAGCTGAGATGAGAAATCAGGGCCAATAATATTGCTGATTCTCATTTGGAGTTTATCAAGGAGCTCAAGATAAATAGCAGAAGCACCAGACCATATGAGACAGCAATATTCTAAGCATGAACGAATGGTAAACTTAGAGATAGACTCTAGAGAGAAGTATTGTAAAGCACGAACAAGTAAAAAAAACTTCTTAACAGCTGACCTAGCAATGGATTCAATTTTTGATTAAAATTCCGCAGGTTTTGATATAAATATATTTTTCGACGAACCCTTAAATCTGTTTTTCATTATCTCAGCCAATCCCTATTCACTTGTTTTGCAGCGATCAAATAAAAGTAATAATCGGTTGGCGGAATGTCAGATGAATATGCCGGATGGGGTAGAGGAGAAGCGCTGAATTCTATTTTTTTCCTGTGTTATTATCGTTGTATGCGTCTTTGTATTCTCATGACGGGAAACACTGAAGAGCGCAGGGTGCAAAGTTTTATGGATATTGTACAGCTACTGAACGTATAAATGTGCATTTAGTGTTTCATTGTGTTTTAAGAACTTTAAATGAATAATGTCCTGACAATTCGACCACACGCACATCATTACCTTTCTTCCATGGAGCTTTTCGGGTCGCTTATGGAGATTTATCCTGGCCAATTCACTGCCCTTTCCTTTAAAAATTATAACCCATTTTTCATTAACTGTTATAATATATTTAAGTAACTTAGCAAAAGGACGAACTCAAAATGCAAATTACAAATCAGCGATACCAAAATCAAACGAATACAAAAATTTAAATATCAGGGAAGTTTTCTAACAGAGGACGGAATGTATGGTATTCGAATCAGAAGACGCATTCTGATAGCCAATGATACATTCCAAAAGTTAAACAAGGTGTTAAAAACAGGAAAAACTTCGTTAGAAACAAAGAAAAGAGTACTGAACTGTTACGTGATATCTATATGGCAGTGAATGCTGGGCAATATCCTCAAAGATGAAGAAGAGATTTGAAGCAACAGAAATGTGGTTATACAGAAGGATAATGGGGATACTATGGAACGAACATGTGAGATTTTAGAGAAAATGAAAACAGAAAGAAAACATTAAAAAAAACTTATAATTAACATCAACAAGGGACAGTTGAAATTTCTGGGGCACATAATGAGGAAGGAAGGCTTGGAAAATCTGATAGGCACAGGGAAGATTGAGGACAAGAGGACAGAGGAAAACAGCGCATAACATATTTGATACGCTTATGAACTGGATGGCGGAACAGGGTTTAGGAGAAATAACGAAAATACAAAATTTATTAAGAGCTACAAAGGACAGGAAATTGTGGAGAACTATGATCGCCTACGTCATGAGGGGACACATTAAGAATAAGTTAGGATGAGTCATTTATCGTTACAATTGGTTCCCGAAATAGAAATTACTTATGACTCAAATTATTATGTAATAATTATATAATTATTATAATGTAATAATATTTCGCGGTACTAGTTCGCTAATAATTACCGAAAACACATGCTAATTATCTAAAGAAATAAAATAAATTTAAATTCCAATAGATTTGGACTCATTTATTTTCTAAAATTACGCATCAGATATTTTCAAGCAGAAAATAAAGTCACTTTCCCACTGCAGTGAAGTGGTTTCCCGCTGTCTTTTTTATATTATCATGGCGGTTGTTCCATGTTACCTCAGCCTCTTTTCCTTGTTACCTCAGCCGCAGCAATTTAAGCATAATACTAGATTGTCTATTAGGCCCCTTTTTTTACTGTTGAAATAGCTAGATTTAATCGTAAGTTCTGTTCTAATAGTTTCTTTTCTTGCCATTCTCGCCCGTGGAACTCTCTTCCGTTGTCTTGCTTCCCTGCTAACTACAATCTTCAAAAATGTAAACGCAACATCAGTCGCAATCCTCTGTTTTCCTGAAATCTGTTCTTTTATTGTCCTTTCTCATCACTAAAATTTTATCATTCTTTTCCCCTCCCTGTAACCCCTTTGCGTCTTAGTGGCATTATCGTCTTGTTTGGAGAGAATTGATTAAAAAGGAAATAAAAACATAATAAATTTGAAACCCACGATAGCACACTTCTGGGAGATTTAAGAAAGAAAGAGATGTTGCTCTTTTTTGTGGGTTCTCTTTCAAGAGTAACGAACAAAATAGAAAAATGACTGGGTAACATTCAGGCTGTAATTCGGATTGAGATGCTTCAGAAAACACTACTACTTGGGACACCCACATTACTAAAAAATGGTTTTATTGATGTAGAGAGGTGAATGCATCACAAGAACCATGGTCATTTGTCGTAAGCCGCTTCTGTCGTTAAATTACGGCATAAGATGACTGCTGCCTTTTAACAATCTTCTGGATAATCGCTCTCTATTATTCGTATCTATTGAAATCTATCGAACTTTTGTTTTACAGACATTGTATCTGCACTCCTTGTCAAACCATTTGTATACAGTTTTCCTTCTCTTACACTGATGGTAAACTACGGTGAGAGAGCGCGTCTCTTCTGCTATTTAACCCGTAGTTGGGGTGGGAAAAGTGATGGACTAGTATCTTCCCCATGGTTATTTATACGAAAATATGTTACAGACTTGACCGGACTTTAAACTCGGCTCACCGATATCTCGTTCGGAACCGCTAAACATTGTACTACCTGAACATGCAACAATAATTGTGCCATAACTAATTACATCAGATTTAAGCTATTTTCTTGTGACTTGTCTGTTAACTTTAACGAAATTAGTTATAACACATTTATTGTGAAGTCATTAAATCAATGTTAACAGACAAAACACAACAAAAGTCGGCTACGCAGAGAAAGACAAAAAGTTAATTGCATTTGGTAAGTTAATTCAGAAGTAACATAAAAAATAGATGTGATTGGGTAGGAGCGGCGAACCACTGGAAACTGAGCAAACAACTTAGATTTAATTATGAAAGGAAAAAAAAATAAAAATTCTTGGATTACAAAAAAATAAAATTCTTTCGGAGATTGATAATCAAAATACACATCACGTCCAGGCTAGGAGACCAGACCTACGAGAAAGGTAAATTGTCACATGCTTAATGCCATCATTCAACAAAATAAAACTAAAAGAAATTGAAATGCAAACTAAGTACACAGGAAAAGCTGTTTATCAATTGTTTCCTGTTTAGAATAGGGTGTCTAGTTCCTTCTAAAGCCTTTTCCTTCTCTTTCGCTTCTAGTGGCCCCTTGTGTCTTGGTGGAATTATCTTCTTAGTTGAAGTGGTGCCTCTTACTCTGTAACCCTCTACATTGAGTGGCTCTTGGGCAGGGTGAATCTCATTGTAACATGAGTGTAAGTATCAGGATTTTACATAGGGATTAAAAACGTTCAGTGTAGAATAAAAATTAATAGTACGTATTTTTATATTATAACTTAAAACAATGCTAACAATTCTTGCAAGAAGATTAGAAGGCTGGAGATAACTGAAACTATTTATACAACAGCTTCCTTTAAATCGCCAAGAATACTGAAAAGTATCCCAGAGTTTTAGAAATATATTCTGTTTCTTGGTTCCAGAGAGATCTAGGCTTACGGCCGCATCACATTGAAACATCGGTTCCCGCAGGATCACGAAAGTTAAGCAAAGTCGAGCCCGGTCAGTACTTTACGGCGGTGGGAAATTGACTGAAGCTGAGACGCCAGATCAGAGCCAATAATATTGCTGATTATTCCGCTTACGATTACCGTAAGTAAGCTTAGACGTGCGGGTGGTGTAATGGATAATGGATAGGAATTGTTAATCGGGGAGCCGAGTTCGAATTCCCGTTGGGTTCGTTATATTCGCTTACTCACAAATACCCTTTGAAAAGGTATGAATCCACCTCTTCTCCCCCAAGCTATGGGTTAATTACTAAGACTTGTATTACTAAACCATTATTATTTTTTTTTTAATTCTTGCAATCTAAAAATATTTTCTGGCTTTAAGTAATCCGCAAAGTGTTGATAAGCCGTAGAAAATAAACCAATCAGCGAAAAGGTCTACCAGATTTTCTTGGAGTTGATATTAATTCTTGGTGCAGGCTAGCGGAGCTTTCCAATCCAGCTGGGGATTTGGGGTGCTGCATCACTCCCCCTACACACACACCATTTTTTTTTAGATGTATCCTATTTCAGAGTCATTTTGAGGCATGATGTCTTATTCATTCTAAGGCCAATCATTATTGACGTAACAAGTTTTCCCAGTGTACAAAGGACTGGTACCATATCCGAGAAATTATTACTTGAACATTCGTTGTATTGTTCATTTATACCAGAAAAATATAATGAATATAATAAAAATTGCGTCATTTTTTTATTTTTTTTTTATATTTTTATATTTATTTTATATTTATCATTTATTATTTATTTATTATTTATTTTATATTTTTATTTTATATTGATTTCATATATGTCCATGAAACTGGGCTTTTGGTATTCCTAGGTTCGGTCCCCACAGTCACACACCACATCATCATTATGATGTTGTCATACGTAATTTAGTTCACTGTTTTGCTTCTTATTATATCGCATTCGTTAGTTGTATGGCAATGACGTTTAACATGAGTAATTGACAAATGTATCCATATTAAATATAAAACAAAATGGCGGGTAAACAGAAAAAAACACACATATTGCTAAGTAGATTATTTTTTTAAAAAAACAATAAAACAACATTAAATGTATTATTTTAATTTATATATCTACATTAATGAAATTTTTTATTTCGATTTATTATGTATTTACTATCTAAATCGTGAGAAAACATTTTAATAACGAGTTACGATAAAAACGCCAATCATTGGCATTTTTATCACAATTCATTTTTATTATGCCATGTGATTGCTAGTTATTTTCGAGTATCTTTTTTTTTCTTTATGTTTTAATATAATTCACCCTATGTAAGGCAGTAAAGCCACTAAGACGCAGAGGGGGGTTACTGAGTGTGAAAGAATTAGAAAACAGAAACATTATTGAGGATCGAGAATAACAAGAGTAGTCAGGAAGACAGTAGTAAAGATTGACATTGCATTTAATTTTTTGAAGATCAAACTTGTCTGGAAAGCAAGAAGCCGGAAGTGAGTCCCACAAGTGAGAAGTGCGAGAAAAGAAACTGTTAGCATATAACCAATTTAACTGTAAACCATTGGAAAGTTGGTGCTGCCCTAGTACTGCGCTTGAATTCATAAAGTCTAGGTACTATAGCAAAGAACTCATTTGAACAATTACCATGAAAGTTTTTATAGAACAAGCTCAGATAAGCGACCTTACGGCGGTGGGAAAGTGACTGTTCAGGGCCAATAATATTGCTGATTCTTCTTTGAATTTTATCAAGAATCTCTAAATATGAAGCAGGAATACCGGACCATATGTGGCAGCAATATTCGAGACAATGGTAGACTTTCTATTATTATTATTATTATTATTATTATTATTAATGTCGTTATGATTATTGTTGTTATTTTTGCTTTTATTTCATTTCCCTTGTGAAATGTTTCGACAAATTTCAACGTTGCTTTTATTCTCGCTATTACATATTGGTTCTGTTACATTGTCAATCGACAACGGTAAATTTTATAAATTATTATTAATGCTATTCTGATAGCGAAAGGTAACAGAATAACTGACAACGAGTTTCCTCTTCAGAGCTGTTTCGACTTGAATGCACACTCCAGATCAATGTGATTTCTCATTTTCAGCATGGCTGCTAAGAGCCTACCTATGGTTTATACTGCTACTCTACTGAGCGGACTTTTATTACAGTTCAAGTATTTGCCCCACCAGAGCCACATCGGGTTTTGGATTTAGAGTTGTCTTTCTTCTATACTAATTGCCAACTACGACTTGAGAGTTCAGTCTGCCCTGCTATTTAAGACACAGCTGGCGGCGAGGGCGATAAGTGATGTATTCATACCTTCCCAAGAATATTTGTGCCAATCTTACTTAAATAAATTTATCCATACAAAATAATGTATAAACAGAAAATATATTAAAATAATTGTCGTGTTTAAACAATTTCCGATGATATATTGTTATTGTTTACGTTCGGATGCAAACTCAGAACAGATATGATAGATCGAGAAAGATCGGCGAATGTCTGTGTTTAAAAGCATTAATTCGAGCTTTGCTTAACCAGAAGTTCTCTGTGGCTGAACGGTTATAGCACGCCAAGGCTAATGGTGGTTCCTCATAGGATGCAGATTCGATTCCTACGGGAGAAATTACTCTATCTTTCATGCCGGTAAATGTAATTAATAATATTTAATTAAAGAACAGAGCATTTACTTAAATAAGTATATCCATAAAAAATAACGTATAAACAGAAAATATATTAAATGATTGTCGGATTTAATCCATTTCAAATGATATATATATGTGTGTGTGTGTGTGTGTGTGTGTGTGTGTGTGTGTGTGTGTGTGTGTGTGTGTGTGTGTGTTGTGCGACCTAGTTCCAAATAGCCGTTACAAATGACGTCACGCTAGACTATTTGAAACGTCCAGCTTCCCAAAGAATACCCGGATGCAGACAAAGGAATTCTAACTACCACACAAACACCACATCGGTTCTTAATAATGAGGCCCGAAGTCGAAAGTACAGTACGTAAACAAAAATAATAATGTCGGACAGAATCTGTTTATATTTTTGTCGCCATATTCATTACAAAGTTTCGGCCTTTCAGTATCTGTCTATATTTCTGAGATGAGGTATTATGTACATTATTTACATTATTCCGACTATTTTCCTCATCTTTGTCGCCATATTTATTACAACGATTCGGTCTTTCAGTATCTGTCTATATTTCTGAAATGAGGTATTATGTACATTATCGCGACTATTTGCCTCATCTTTGTCGCCATATTTATTACAACGTTTCGGCCGACAGGACCCAAAGAGTGTCTGTTCAATACCCGGTTAAGGCAGTGGAGAACTTTCAGAGGGAAATTAACAGGAAATAACTGACAACCATTAAACATGGCACGTGGAACTAGAACAGTCTACCCCAGTGAGCGAAATAAAGGGTTCAGTTCGACATTCCAACCACCTGAAGAAGGCCAGAGCGTACAACGGCCGAAACGTTGTAATAAATATGGCGACAAAGATGAGGATTATACTCCGAATAATGTAAACAGTGTACATAATACCTCATCTCAGAAATATAGACAGATACCGAAGGATGATAAATATGGCGACAAAGATCAGCACAATAGTCCGAATAATATAATGTACAATGTCTGACAGTTTATATAAAACTTCAACTCAAAATCTTATCCGAAAATTGGAAAAATATAATAAAAAATTAAACAGACCTTGATCGGTTCTATTTATAATTGGTATATAAAATCAAGGAGCCTATATTAAATGATCATTTATTTCGATATATGGATAGGTTGATAATCGAATATATAGTTGCCTATATTTTTGCATCTATTTAGAAATAAAGATTTATGTTCGACCTTGCTTGCATCGTAAAATCTGACATCTCACCATGCAAGCTATTATCATTATTTTTTTTAATAAGGACGGATGTTATAAGAACTAATATAAATGGTTTATTACATATATAAATATATTACATATATATATATATATATATATATATATATATATATATATATATATATATATATAGTGAAATTTTTAACCAAATCGGTTCTTAATAACAATTGTAACTGGAAAACCTCAATCATCAATCATTAAGTTATAATCGTGTATATATATATATATATATATATATATATATATATATATATATATATATATATATATATATAATTATTTATTTAAATATTATAACATAAATATGTTATAAAATCACTACAAAAATAGCCATTTTGTTTCAACACTCCCGGTGTCTTATCAAGTGATGATGTTGAATGTCGAATAAATGGTTTTAAAAAGTTCCAAATTCATTCCCGATCCTTCGTTAGAGGTAAACGCTGTAACATAAGTCAGAGTGACCAATCAAAATACAAGTATATGGTGATTCAAAAAACCCGACAATGAAGCAAGGTTATCCATGGGGGGGTGAAGCGGGTAGAGGGATATGATTGAGTTAGACGCAATATATATATATATATATATATATATATATATATATATATATATATATATATATATATATATATATATATTATAATAAACAATATTAACATATATATTTGTAGTTCCCTACTACCAGCAAACAGAATTTTTTTTCTCCTGATGATGGCCATGTTGGCCGAAACTAATTGAGGAATTTAAATGAAATAATAATAAAAACGAAAGAATATTAATATACAACCCAGTGTGTCTGAAGATTTTAATTTTTTAATATTTTTTATTGTTCAATATATATATGTGTGTGTGTGTGTGTGTGTGTGTGTGTGTGTGTGTGTGTGTGTGTGTGTGTGTGTGTGTGTTTAGGCAGCAATCCTTCTTTCACGCACATTTCATTGAATACGACAGACAAGGTGCTTTGATTTAGTTTTTTATACAATTTCTCATGTGATCTAATAATTTTTTTTTTCTTTTCAGATGATAAATTATATAAAAACTGTCCGAATGTTCTTTTAATCCGAGCGCTTTCGGCTATACATTTAGCCATTTTTAAGGATTAAATATTTAACTATTAAATAAGAAATAGTTTGTTGCATGAATGTATTTATATCATGTTTTCATTTTTCAGAACACTGTCAAGATATTGTGTCAATATTCATAGTTGATATTATTAAGTGTTGTTTTTTTGCTCTTATTAATAAGGCTTCCATTATTTTTAGCTTTTTTTGCATGTAGATGATGCTATTATATATATATATATATATATATATATATATATATTATGAAATGGACTAAGTCAGACAATTATTTTAATATATTTTTTGCTTATGCGTAAATTTTCTAGATACAAATATTTAAGTAAATGCTCTGTTTATAATAAACAGTATTAGCAACATTTACCGGACTTTTAATATAAGTGTTCGAGAGAAATCATGGGAAATTTGTAGTTTAAAAGCAGTAATTCGACCATGCTACCCAGACGCTTTCTCTGCAGCTAAATGGTATAGCACGTCAGGCTACATGATGGTTATGTGTAGGACACAAGGTTCGATTCCTGTCTAATGACACATATTTTCTAGGAAATGTCCCGGACATTCAGGCCGGTAAATGCTGTTAATAGTGTTTATTACAAACAGAGCATTTACTTAAATATTTGTATCTAGAAATATAACGCCTAAACAATACATATATATACAGTCCCATCCAAAAGTATTGGAACGGCAAAATCAATTCCTTTGTTTTTGTTGTTCACTGAAGACATTTGGGTTTAAGATCAAAAGATGAATATGAGACAAGCGTTCAGAATTTCTGATTTTACATCCTGGTATTTACATTTAGATTTAAACAGCTTAGGACATACCACTATTTGAAACAGATCACTCCAAGCAAACTAAAGGAACACATAGTCTTAAAGTAAATAACATTTAATATTTGGTTGCATAACTCTTGCTTGCAATAACTGCATCAAACCTGCGCCCCAGTGACGCCACCAAAACTTGTTTTCTTCATTTGTAACGATTTTCTAGACTTTTAACGCAGATTCTTTCAGTTCTTGTTTGTTTCGGGGAGTTTCTTCCTTCAGTCTCCTCTTCAAGAGATGAAATGCATGTTTTATTACGTTACGGTGACTGACATGACCAATCTAAAACTGCCCCCCCCCCCGATAAAGTATTTAGTTGTGTTGGCAGTATGTGTTGGGTAATTGTCCTGCTACATGATTAGTTTGGAAGTATTTCTCTGTAACTTGGCAGACAAAATGTTTCTGTAGATGTCCCAATTGATTCTGCTATTAGCATCATGAGTTACATCATCAATAAATATGAATGAGCCTGTTCCGGAAGCAGCCACGTATTTACATTTAGATATGTTAAACAACTTAGGACATACCACCTTTTGTATCCGATCACCTCATTTTTAGGTGAGCAAAAAGTAAAGGAACAGATAGTGTTAAAGTAAATAACATTTAATATTCGGTTATATAACTCTTACTTGCAATAACTGCATCAATCTTGCGATCCATTGACATTACCAAATTGTTGCGTTCATCATTTGTGATGATTTTCCAGATTTTTAAAGCAGCCTCTTACAGTTCTTGTTGGTTTCGGGAGGGGGCGCTTCTTCAGGCTTCCCTTCTGTTCTATTGGAGTTGGGTCCGGGGATTGACGTGGCCAATCTAAAACTGTTCACTTTTTGCTCTGATGAAGTCCTTTGTTGTGTTGGCAGTATGTTTTGGGTTATTGCCCTGCATGATAAACTCCTTCCCGATTTGTTTGAATGCATTTCTCTGTAAATTGACAGATAAAATGTTTCTGTAGACTTCTGAATTCCTTCATCTGCTGCTGCCATCATTACATCCTCAACAAATGTGAATAAACTTGTTCCAGAAGCAGCCGTACGAGTCGAAGACAAGACACTGCCTCCACCATGCTTCACAGATGAGCTTGTATGCTTTGGATCATAAGCGAATCCTTTTTTTTCTCCACACTTTGGCCTTTCCATCACTTAGGTAGAGATTAAACTTGGTCTCATCAGTCCATAAAACCTTTATCACTCACCTCTGTACTTCTTTGCAAATTCCAATATGGCCTTCCGATTCTAACTTCTCATGAGTGGTTTGCATCTTATGTTATGGCCTCTATATTTCTGCCCTCAAAGTCTTCTTCGAACGGTGGATTGTGAAACCTTTACCTAACAGCTTTCAGTGCTTCTGTCATCAATCGCTGTTGTTTTCCTTGGCCGACCTGGTCTATGTTTGTTACTCAGTACACCAGTACTTTCTATTTTTTCGGGACATTCCAAATTATTTTGATGGATATGACCAAAGTTTCTCCAATGGTTCTGATCGATATTCCTTCTTTTTTTTTCAGCTTCAAAATGGCATACCTTCTCCCATAGACAGTTCTCTCATGTTCATGTTGGTTTGTCCTTTTTCACAAGAAATTCAATCTTTACAGTTGAAACCCAAGACTAAAACAAAGAGTAGTTATTCAGAACAATTTAATGTTTAAACAATCAATCTAAAAGGCAACACCTCAGCAACAAAAAGCTGTAGGTCACGTGTTCCACTAGTTTTGTCCACTTGAAAAATGGGTAGGTTCAAACAAAAGGTGGTCTGTCCTAAGTTGTTTAACACATCTAAATGTATACAACAATAACTAATAATAAAAGAGAATAATTCTAACATATGTTCCAAGACCCCCAGCAGATGCCTGAAACTGTGGATAGTACCAAACCCTATATATACTATGTATTTTTCCTATCCATCCGGACCTATGATAAAGTTTCATTTATAAATTAGGCCTAATAAGAGATTAACAACAATATCTAATAGCGTTCTTAAGCCATTGTTTGTGATGGGCGTTAAAATCGCCAAACACAAATATGTGAGCGTACGGATGGACAGAGAGGGCCCTATCTATGCTGTCAGAAATGACATCGAGTATCCCACAGTCCTGAGAGGATGGAGAGCGGTAGAGGAAGAAAAGATAACTTACAGCATTGAGAAGAGATAGCCGGAGACACAAGTACGAATGATCCGGCGATTCGAGAGAGCACTCCAACAATATGTTCCAAGACAGACCAGCAGATGCCTAAAACTAGGTATGTCCAATATTTCGCTAAAAAGTGGTATACCTTGACGACAAAAGGTCCCCAAATTGATAAAACAATTTTTAAGGTTTAAATATTTATGTTGTTATTAAAGAGGAAAGACCAAAGTATTTTCTGAATATTTTTTCAGATTTTTTAATCCTTCCTATAAATGTTAAAAATTTTATTAAAAATCTTGTTTTTTTTCGAGTCAAAAAATTTCGTAAAATCGAACTTATCGACATTTCTGTCGGAAAGATCATAGTTTGTTAGTTAAAAAATCATGAAAAATAAATTACACCTTTTTCTTTTGTTATCTTAGGAAATTTAGAATGATTAAAGTATACTTAATGTAATTTGAAAGAAACATTACTTACATTTTTAGCAGAAAATTTTTTAAGAGAGATATTTCCCACCAGGGTAGTCTATTTTGACAGGCGTTGATTGATGTACGTCAATATATTCACAACTTACGGTACTGAAATTTATTGTACGGTACCGCCAAAGTGATATAATTCGTTCTAATTTTAAGTGAATCTGGTTAGTAGATTTTTTTTTTTTAAATTCACTTTCAAATTTTTTTTTTTTTACCTTACGTTTGAGGAAGAATTCTGCACTGAAAATAACATTTAAATTATGAAAGAAAATCAAATTTTACAAGTAAAAATAAAACAGTAAAAAAAATACATTTTTTTAAATTGAGGTTTATTATTTCAGTCATGAAATATTTTTCTGAGAATATAAAAATTACATGAAACACCATTAATTGAAACGGGTTAACTTAATGAAATGAGATTTTATTTCTTTTTTATTAAGGCAGATTTTTTTCTATTTATTAATAATTATATGGCAGTAATATGAGTTTTATTTTATTTATTAATAAAAATAACATGCTAATAGCAGCTATGTTGGTTTTGTTTTGACTCGACAAGTATTTTTTAGTTTGAGTAGTAGCGAGCTAACTCCAGAAAATTTAAACTCCAAAAATCGTTTTAATTGATAATTTGTCGTGTGGATAATAATTCCAAAGTAATGTACAATGAATTTATGCATTCGATTTCAAACTTGAAAATTTGGGTGGACTTCCAAGGGCGTTTTTTTTTTTTTTGTAATTGTAAATAGTCGATATTTTCTTTTATACCACTATTCGATTATATTTGAATAGAAAAAGAAAAAAATTGAAAATAATACGACGATATTCAGAAAACTTGACAAGCGTTGTTTTCTTGTTACAAAGCCATTTCTGAAGTAAAAAAAAAACTTGCTTCTATCAAAGGAAACTACTCATGTGACATTATTTCAACAATGTGCATCCGTACTTTCGTTGTAGACGATTTTAAATACAATTTTGGAATATTAAAAATTATTTTTAAAATAATTATGGTTGTCAGATTTTAATAAGCTTTCAAATTTATGATCTTTAAAAAGTAGAGAACATAATATATCATTTCCATAAGGTTGCAGAAAGAACTTAATGTATAAATATATAACAACCTTTTGTCATATTGTGTATTTAAAATTGAAAAAAAAAAGAAAATTAATGTAAAAATTTATTGTTCATCAAAAAATTTTTTTTCTTTCAGATAATAATTACCTTCGTATATATTATTCAGAAAAGCCATTAAAAACTTTCTTAATTAAATATTGTCTTAGTTTTATTGGGTTTTGTATTTTTACAATTGAGGTAAAAGTTTGGACAATTTCGGACATTTTTTTAACAAAAAAATTGATGATTTAGATTTTTCAGAGTTTTGTGCATTTAATTAAAAAAAACAATTGAGGTTGCAAATAAATTTTTTTTTGTGTTTTCATAAAATTAAGTTCGAGGGGGGTAACAGATATAAAAAAAAAATATTTATACCATGACTTTCAAAGAGACAAACATTTCTAAAATAAGTTCATTCATTTCTGAATAAGTTCTGAAGTTTTCATTAAAATCCAACAAGTAGTTAATTTTTACAAGAATTTCGAAATTAATG
>OZ038481.1:31971644-32029144 GCA_964036315.1 Acanthosepion esculentum | reverse complement strand
ATACCGACTCCTGTGGTGAAATATGTTTTATTCTATATGGGTTGCTTCTTTTGTATAATAATAATAATAATAATAATAATAATAATATATTATATACTGTTATATCACCAAATACAAGGCTTAAGGGCCACTCAAGGCAGAGTGTTACTGAGCGAGATTGTTACAACAGGGAGGTAATAAAGAGTACACACTATGAGGTCGTGTAGGATATAATAATAATAATAAAAACAACATTTATAATAATAAAATTTATCTATTTATATACTGTTATATCACCAAATACAAGGCTTAAGGGCCACTCAAGGCAGAGTGTCACCGAGCGAGATTGTTACAACAGGGAGGTAGTAAAGAGTACACACTATGAGGTCGTGTAGGATATATATATGGGTTGACCAAGGATTTGAAGAGATCAAGAAATTCGTTGTCAGGAAAGCATCTTCTCGGAGGGGGTTATTCCACAAAGTGTTACTAAAATTTTGTGTCTTTCCTTGCAATGAGCATTCTATAGTATTTTGGTATTGTCTACTAGTACTTGTTTTATGTTAATATTTGTATTTTGTTTATTTTTATGCGAAAATAATAATAGTCCTAGTCGGTTGAATTTAATAAACCTTGTTTGGGTGAATACTTGTTTCCGAAATATACGCCAGCATACGAGTATAGATATTTCTGAGCTGCCATCAGCTTTTGCCTGTCATGTTCACTAACGCCCTGCAGTTAATGTTCCGGGCGTATTATGTAGTTTCGTAATCTGTCATTGTACGGTTGTTAATATGCAGTACGAATCGAATAGCTCTACCGAGACCTGAACTCACATCCCATTTGCCACGGAAAGCCTGTTTTCAAGCAACAGCTGTCTTACCGATTAGTCCACAAAGGCAATCATCCGCGAAACCTTAGTTATAACTATAGAGCAATCATTCTTTATTCTCAACGAACGCATGATTCGCTTACATATGCTAACAGTAGCAATATGATCTTGAATGTATTTTATTAATTAATATTTAGACTAACATTTCTTTTGTTTTAACATCACTAGCTTTTCATCACAGTATCTCAGATCGTCGTTCTACATCTGGTATTAAGCAGTAATGATCGTCAATAAAGAGCAAGCTACTTGCCTTTGTGACCTCATCGGTAAAGCGCCTGTGGTATTAATACAGGCTTCTTGAGGAAAAAGTGACATGCGTTTCACCGGGAGCTTATTCTTTATTTCCAATTTGCACTTTTTTTATTTCTTTTCTTTTTTTCAGTGGTGGGGAAATAAGTTAGTCAGTCAAGAATCCATGCATCATCATCATCATCATCATCATCATCATCATCATTATCATCATCATCATCTCTCCCCCATTCTCTCTCTCTCTCTCTCTCTCTCTCTCTCTCTCTCTCTCTCTCTCTCTCTCGCTCTCTAAGATTTAGGCAACAGATTTCATCACCAAAGAATATTAAGTACATAAGAATCCCCTTCTTGAAATTCGCGCCTTGTATTCATTTTGTTCTCCGCACCCGGCCGAGTTTTGAGTCATAAACGAGCAAACTATTGCACTTTAAAAACTTTGTAGAACGATGCATGATTTCATCTAAATCATTTAATCTTTTAATCTTTTAATCTAGTACCTCACTTCGCTCTCTTTTTTGTTAACCTTTCTCTCTCTCTCTCTCTCTCTCTCTCTCTCTCTCTCTCTCTCTCTCTCTCTCTCGCATTCTTTCATTCAATTCGTATATCCTATCCTATTGCCTTACATTCTCTAGACACAGTCTACCTTTTTCATTTTTCCTTCTTTCTTTCATTCAGTTCTTTCCTTATTCTTTTATTTTCTTTTCTTCTACCTCTTTTTCTCTCTCTCTTTCTCCTCCCTTTCTCCTTCTCCTCCCTTTCTCCTTCTTTCCTTTCGTCTTCTGTCGATTCTCTTTACGTATTTTCCCTTTTCCTTTACTTATCTTGCTAACCCTTCCTTTTTTTATTTTTCTTCTTATGCCGTTCATTGTTTTTCCCTTCTCTCATATAAATCTAGGTACCTACACAGAAACGCGATACCTAGGATCTGTCTATATTTCTGAGATGAGATATTGTAACTATTTGCACTATTTACATTGTTCGGACTGTGGTCCTCCTCTTTATTGTCACATTGGCAATGTTTCGCCAACATTTTCGTCTTGAAAATGAAGGTTATTTATCAGCCCATTTCAGGAAATAAACATGGGAAGACCGCCTACAAAAACGTTCTCGAACCAATCTTTACAAACGCCAACATACAGATTCACTACTCTGGGTTCGGCTCGAAATTCAAACAAATATCACCTGAAGAAGGCCTGAGCATACAATGGCCGAAACTTTGTGAATGTGACAATAAAGATGAGGACAACAGTCCGAATAATGTAAATAGTGTAAAGCGATACTTAAGGTTTAAATTGAAATTTTTACAATGAAAAATATTTCTTGAAACTTTTATTTTAGTTTTAATTTCAAGCTAATAGATTAAGTTTAGTATTCCCAATAAGAAAACTACTTTGTTGTTTTCTGAAAACTAATTTAAATTGACTGGAAGGAGTTTTTGTTTTAAAATCGCTAACAATCGCTGATTTTAGCGCCATTTTTAGCCATTTTTAGCCATCTGTCTAAACAATACAATTCTCGTTATTAAAGATCTTTCAAAGATACAATATACTTTTCTGAAACTTTATTTGAAGAATATTAGCTGATTTAAAGTTTAATTAATCTAATTTGAAACAAATATTACTTACCTTTAGTTCAAAATATCGCAGAAATGCATTTTTAACACAGAGATATGTGGTTATTTTAGGTGTTGAAAGGTTGATAACGTAACTGACAGACGGAAGTTTATTTAATTTTTTCTATGTTGGACATATCTATAAAAATTACTTGAAGAATATAACGTTAAAGCCATTTTTATATAATTTTTAACTACCCAGCCAGTTATGTGCCATGCGCGTTACATGCTTAGGCGATCATGTATCTTTCGATACATGACTGACGAGGCAGACTTCTTCCCGCAGTAGGTTGCCATTTCTTTCTGCGGTAGACCAGTTGCAATTCAAGGCTATAGAACCCGGTCTGTCCTGCTATTTACCCATAGGGGGAGAAGACGAGGATTCATACCTTTCCCAACGGTATTAGAACGTAAGTGAATATAATGGATTCGACTCTCTGATTCCTCAATACGAGCCGCTATCCATTACTCCACTGTGCCTCCCACTACCCAGTAATCTTAAAAATTTAGGAAAATATTCTCAGTAATCTAATGTTTTATTTAATTTATGATACGTTGGCTTTAGATTTATTATAGTTATTGCTCTTATTTTCTGTTCTTGTTGTATTTACAAAAATCGACTTGTTTATACGCACGCACACACAAAAAAAAACAAAATTCTTGTTAAAATATTGGGGGTCACTGAATTATAGTAAGCGTTTCTATTTATGATTAGTAAATATAGTTTTTACTTAATAGCAATATCATCTGACAAGTAAAAATTAATACAGGAATTTAAAAGATTTAAAATAAATTATAATTAAAATATAAAAACAATTCTTGTAAAAATTCATTATTCATCGAAATGTTTTTTTATCTTAAGACAATAGTATCCATAATATATCTTATTCATAAAAGCAATTAAAAGCTTTTTTAATTAAATAATGTCTTAGTTTTATTTCATTTTTCTATTTTACGGTTCTGAGCAAATTTTAGGTAGCTGTGGGTGCTGTTTTACGAAAAAAATGATGACAATGAGTTTGTCGTAACTAATATAAACATTAGGCGGTACACAAATTAATTTCCCGAATAATAAGTGGGGAGTAACATGTGTAAAAAATGTTTTTACCAAGTTTTCTAAAACAAAAAAGAAAGCTTTATAAAACAATTACATTCATTAGTGAATAAGTTCTGAAAGTTTCATTAAAATCTAACAATTATTTGATTTTTTGCAAGAATTTCGAAATCAATGTTTTTACGTAAAAAAAAACAAACGCCAAAATTTCCTTTACTAATCTTTGACGCAAGAAAAACAAGATTTTTAAACAAAATTTCAAAACTCTTTTGGTGTTTGCATTTTATTATAACATAAAGATTTTGACGATAAAATGTTGTTTTTATTAAGTTTGCGGCATTTTTCCATCATGGTATGCTCATTATTAGCGAATTTCTGGAGATACCTATATTAAATTAATCTTTTAATCCACTTTCAATATCTATCTTCTCCCTTACACACTTCTGAAAGGTTTCCGCTTTTTTGCTCTTTTTTCTTCCCTACACAAACTCATATCTCTTTCCCTGCTCCCCCCTCCCTCTCTCTCTCTCTCTCTCTCTCTTCTCTTCTCTTCTCTTCTCTTTCTCGAAGTGTATCGCTACTGTTTCTCTCTTAATTTCTCTTTTATATTTTCTCACTCACCTACACGTTTCATGTTTTACAGACGAGAAGCGTAACGTCAGCCGATGCCTGATTGACTATCGTCAGGCAATTGACAACAGTCCTAATAATAAAAACACAAACCATTCACTCGCTGAAAAGCTTTCTATGTCCTGCAGAGTAAGTAACATATTTTTGTTTACACAGTGAATATTCAGGAAGTGGGCGATCATGGTTCTCCACAACTTCATATCCTTTGTCCATTTACACAAGCTAATTAGGTAAGCTACTTGATACTTCCAATTTGGGCCTCTTGCCTTTAATATATCCCGTGAGTGTCAAATTCTCTCAGCACTCTTTCCTCATTATGTACCCTAGAAATGTCATCTGTTTCTGATTTTTAAGTACAAAGGTCCTTTTAGTTCCCATTTTTCTTAAGACCTTCACGTTACCTAAATGTTCCGTCCATAGTGTTCCTAGTACCTTTCTGTAAAACCACATCTTTGTTGATTCAGGTTTCTCCTTCATTTGTGAATATAGGAGGCTAATAGCACAGGTATTATATAGCAGTTCAAAACTAGACAGAATGCATGGTCATCAGTAAAAAGATGAGCCCGAAATGCGACTTACAGGTTGGGGACACTAAAATCAAACAGGTACGGAAATTTAAATATCTGGGAAATGTTCTGGCAGAGGACGGTAAGTGCGACACTGAGAACTGAAGACGTATTGGGATGGCCAAAGACACATTCCAAAAGCTAGACTGAGACAGGAGGATTTCTTTGGTAACAAAGAAAAGACTACTGTGTTGCTACGTGATATCTGTCCTCCTTTTACGGTAGCGAATGTTGGACGGTCTCCTCAAAGATGAAGAAGAGACTCAAGGCAACGGCGGTATGGTTATACAAAAGGATTCTAAGGATATCATGAACCGAACATGTGAGCAGCGACGAGGTTTTGGAGGAGATGCAAACAAGGAGGAAGCTTATACTTAACATCAGCAAGAGACTGCTGAAATTTCTGGGAAACGTAATGAGAAAGGAGGGCTTGGAGAATATGATACTCACATGGCGGATAGCGGGAAAGAGAGACAAGGGAAAGCAACGCATAGCGTACCTAGCGGGTTTAAGCAAGTGGATGACGGAACAAGGTTTGGGAGAAGTAGCAAAAGGAGAAAACATATTGAGAGCTACAAGGGATAGAAGGAAATGGAGAGCCATGATCGCCTACGTCTTGAAGGGGCGTGGCATATAAAACAAGAAGAATTTGTTTAGTTTTCGAAGGCACCATTCGCAAGTTTGTCTTTTATCTCTTTCCTTTATTATCTTGGCGATGATTTCCCGCAGATTTCTTTGTATCTGCCATCAACACAGTGACTATTGGGTGGAAAGAAAAGTTACTCTTCCATCATTAAGAAACAAAAATCACTCCGCTGTAAAATGTCTAAGGTAATATTTTTATCGTAATTAGATTTCCACAAGAGAGAAGAATCTTCTATGGGCCGTGTCCTTTTAGGACGTGGGCGTTCATGGCTCGCCACAACTTCCTGTCCTTTGTAGTTCTTAGTAAGTTTTGTCTTTTTGCTATCACTCCTAAATCCTGTTCTACTAACCATTTACAAAAGTTTGTTATGTAGTTTATTCACCGTTTTCCTCTGTACCTCTTGCCATCAGTATGACTTGTGAGCGTCAAATTCTCCAAGCGCTCTTTCCTCAGTATGTGACCTTGAAATGTTATTTATCTCTTTCTGATTCAAAGTGCACTTCTTGTTTCCATTTTCCTTAAAACTTCGTTGCGACTTACATGTTCAGCATCCGTCTGCAAAACTACATTTCTGCTACTTCTTCCCCCGCTGTGGGAAGATTGTCCAACATTCACTGCCATATAGGAGAACCTATATTACATAACCTTTCGATATTCTTTGTTTCTAACGACATTTTCCTATTTTGTAATACTTTGCTTAGCTTTTGGAAGGCAACTTTCTCTGTCCCATTGCGCCTTGGGATTTCAGTGTCGCACTTTCCGTCCTCTGTTAAAACACTACCTAGATATATAATTTTTTGTACTTACTTGATAGTGGTGTCTCTGATTCGTAGTTCGAATCTTGGACTGTTTCTTTTGCTGAAAATCATATATTCTTATTTGGAGGCACGGTGGAGTAATGGATAGCGGCTTGGATCGAGGAATCGGTGAGCCGCGTTCGAATTCCGGTCGGATTCATTACATTCACTTACGTCCTAATACCCTTGGGAAAAGTATGAATTCTCTTCTTCCCCCACTGTCCTATTATTTAGTCCCTTCTGGTAAAGAGCGGGACAATCTGTCATGCTATTTACTCCTTTCTGGTAAATAGCAGGACAGATTGGGTTCTATAACCTTGGGTGACAACCGATCTAGGAGAAGGATAAACTCTGAATTCAAAACCGGTCTGGAAAGAGTTGGGCTCCGTCAGGCTATCTTGCCCAAGAAACACTACTTCTACGTTGACTGCGATACACATGGTGCTCTTACGATCCTCTGTCAAAAAATACATTCTTATAATCACTTTCTTCTAGCTTTCCTTCCTACCTTCTGTAGAAGTTCATGAAGTCTCGTTTCCTTGTCTGCTTTCGACTCTGTATAATATACATATCAAGTTGTTAAGATTGTGACGGCCAATAATGAATCCTATTTTTCACAGGGTGAATAAATCCGGTGAGAAGACACATCCTTGTCTTACGCCCCTTTCTATTTTGCGTACTTACTGAATTCATTTTCTATCCCTATGCAGGCGCTTATCTCCCAGTATAAGTTCTGAATATGAATTATTCCGATATTTCTAGGAAAGTTGGTTCACTGTGTCGTGCTAGACAATTTTTCTCGCCAGAATCTTAAATACTTATAAGTCTACCTTTTATTTAAATTTTGCATATTGCTGCCACATCTGGTTTGGTGCTCCTGCCATAATATTTAGAGATTCTTGATAAAATCCAAAGAAGAATCTGCAATGTTATTGGTCCTCACTTGGCATCTCGTCTTCAGTCATTTTCCCACCGCCGTGACGTAGCTTATCTATAAATACTTTGATGGTAATTGTTCTGATGAAGTTTCCTCTATGGTACCTAGATTTATGAATTTAAGCGCAGTACTAGATTGGCGGCAATGTCTCATCATTTTACAGTTGTAATGGCTAGATTCAACCTTAAATTCTGTGCTAACAATTTCGTCTATCGCACTTCTCGCTTGTAGAACTCTTTTCCGGATATTTTCTTCCCAGTCAACTTTGACCTTTAAAAAATGTAAACGCAATGTCAATCATTATCTTCTGTCTTCTTAATTATTATTCTTTTATTGTTCTGTCTGTTTAATAGTACCGGTTTTCTCATATTCTCTCACACTCAGTAACACCTTTCTATTATAGGTTTTATTACCTTGCTTAGGGTAAAACGGTTTTAAAAAATTATATATATATCTTTCCCAAATAGGCGCAGCTTACCTAGCAATTTAATATCTAATGAAAAAAATAAACAATTCATTTCCTTTGAAAGAAATGAATTAAAGCGTAAATTCATGCATAAACACACATTTAAGTATCTATTTGTATTGCTTCCCTGACAATGTTGGTTTGCAAGATTTAATAATTTATCTCACTTATCTATTGTTATATAGGTCACAACGAAAAAAAGCTTTACGTGGTGTGATCAAATGAATTCATTCTTCTTTTATCATCCATGAACTGTTATGGCTTCTTTGGAAATATAATGAAGTGGTTTCCCATTGTCGTCTCTACGCTTTGTAATTCAGAGTAGTAACTGAAATTGCTGCTACCCAAGACTACAAAACTCAGTCTCTGCTGTGGAGAAAATGAGACATGGATTCATGCCTTTCCCAAGGGAAATAATGTGATAAAATGCAACAGATTAGGCTGCAATTTGAACCTGGCCTTCGGATTCCGATTTTGGTATTCAGGTTCGTTACGCTACCATCACATTCAGTCTAAGCTTAACCAATAAATATCAACAGATTGATAATTAGTAAGGTACTTCTTCTGACAGACATCACTCGTAAATTCGATTTTTACACTTATTGTGTTTTTGTGAGAAGTAAATATCTACACACACATAAACACGTACACACACGTACACACACACGTACACACACACACACACATACATATATATATATATATATATATATATATATATATATATATATATATATATATATATATATATATATATATATGAGGAAGCACATCTCCTTCACTCCTTGAAAGATAGGCAATCTCAAAAGACAAGGATAATTTTACATGAGGAACAGTGTAAACAATCCCCCGCCACCAGATGTAAGTTTAAAGAAAATAATATACAAACACAGGATTTTTTAACACACACACACAGATACATACACACACACACACACGCACACACACACACACACACACACACACACACACACACATATATATATATATATATATATATATATATATATATATATATATATATATATATATACAGGGTGTATCAAAAAATATTTTTACAAAATTCCAGGTTCCTCACAGCAAAACAAAGACAAAAGTCCATATAAATATATGTCCGCAAATCCTTCGTTTTTGAGTTAAGTTTAATTAATATTTATGGTAGATGGCGCTGTGTTAGGTTACATTTGCCATTCGTGTACGTTTGTGGCTAGTCTGTCTTCAACGTTTAACGTGTGTAGTAGTGAGTTAAGCGAGAAGTGTTCCGTTTAACAATGGCAGGATATTCATATCGTGAGCAGGCACAAACTATGGATGGATCGAGGAAGACCGAGAACTGCTCGATGAAAACATTCTACAGGCTGCCGGAGACGATCCAGGTATCAGCACACGTCAAGTGGCCGAAGCACATCTTACATCTCACAGTACCGCATGCTCCTGTACCCGTATCATTTGCAACGTGTGCAGGGTCTTTAGCCCTCTGATCACGCGCCACAGAACTTTTGCCGGTGGTTTATTTCACAAACTTCCGATCCGTTGTTTTGTCTCTTCAGTCTTGTTTACGGATGAGGCAACATTTGGAAAAGATGGAATAACAAATTAACACAACGAACATTTGTGGGTGGATCGGAATCCCCATGGTACAATACAGGCTTCATATATTCTCCCAGCATGACTTACAGGAGCTATCTACAAGGACGTTATTTCGAACACACTCCCATACATGCTAGAGGATGTACCCCTGTTAATACGAAGACGATATGGTTCATACATGATGGGGCTCCTGCACATTTTAGCTACATTGTTCGCGATGCACTCGCTGATATCTACAATGAAAGATGGATAGGTCGGAGAGGGCCGGTTCCATGGTCTGTATGTCCCCAACCCCGACCTCAATCTTTTGCATTTTTATCTGTGGGGCCACCTAAAACAATTAAAACACCGTTAATAATGCAGAGACGCTTCATCAGCATGTCATAGGGGCATGTGAAACCATTCGACACTGTGTGGGCGTTTGTGAAATATATATATGGAGGGGTGTGCGTGTGCGTGTCTTAAATAAAGTACTTTGCTAATATATTCTTATCTTTAATATATTATTTTCTTTAAATTTCCATTTGGTGACGAGTGGGATGTTTACACTGCTTCTGATGATTAATTAAATCAGTTTTTAGAGATTACCTAAATAACTTTCAATGAGCTTAACAAATAGAATGTAAACAAAGAAGCCCCTAAAATACATCGACTAAACATCCGGAAATTATTAAAAAATATATACGAACACAAAAGGGACTTCATTTTTAGTGACACACACACACACACACACACACACACACACACACACACATACATATATATATATATATATATATATATATATATATATATATATATATATATATATATGCATGTTTCATTAAAAACAACAGACGAGGTACTACGGTTAAGCTTTTTATTTAATTTTACTTGTGTTCGAACAAGAGCTTTCTTTTCTAGACAAAGAGTGTGTAAAAACTGTCCAAATGTTTTATAGTTCCGAGCGCTTTCGGCTATACATTTAGCCATCATCAAGGATTCTTCAACTTTTCAGCTTAATTTAGTGTGTGCATTATGTGTATGTTTTAGTGTGTTGTAGAGATGCTTTTAATTTCCGAATACGGCTAACACATTGTGGCCTTGTTCGTAGTTAATATTATTAAGTGTTGGCTTTTTCTTTTTTATTATTAGGGCTTCCATTATTCTTAATCTTTTTTACAAGTGGATGAAGTTATTATATGTGTGTTTCCTACTAGTATGTAAACATACTAGTAGAATACTTTGTCCAGAAAAGAAAGCTCTTGTTCGAACACAAGAAAAATTAAATAAAAAGCTTAACCGTAGTACGTTGTCTGTCGTTTTTAATGAAACATGCACAAACGAAGGATTGCTGCCTAAATATAAAACTATATATATATATATATATATATATATATATATATATATATATATATATATAAATATATAAAAGTGAACATAGAAGTCAACACTTAGAGGCGACAGTCTGTTTCATGCTAGTGCAATCGTCAGGCAACTTTTTATAGATACAAGTACTTGTATCTATAAAAAGAACGTTAAACATAATATATATAAATGTCTTTATATATATATATATATATGGCGGATTTTTTAATACATAGTAATGTTTTCATAATAAAATTATTAAAACGTTCTCTATATATTTATTTAAGCAATAAATCATGTAAGTTTCATCTTATACTGTCCATGATTATATATATATATATATATATATATATGTGTGTGTGTGTGTGTGTGTGTGTGTGTGTGTGTGTGTGTGTGTGTGTGTTATTTTAAAACTCTGGCGGTGTGAATAAAAAAAACACATAATACAATTAAATAGCCTAGAAAAATAACAGCACTCGTGGCCTGACGATTGCATCTAGCATGAAACAGCCTGTCTCCTCTATGTTCACTTTTATATATATATATATATATATATATATATATATATATATATATATATATATATATATATAAACTCGGTGGGTGAAAAAACCTGGATGGCACAATTTTCAAATAAATTGGCATCCGAGGAAAAATGGAAAAAAAAAACAAAGCATCAGAAACCTCTGACCAGGGCGAAAAAATCGTCCAGTACCTTAAATCTCTGGTACAAAGAAAAACAAAAACAGCGAGTAATAAGCTAAAATGAAGAGTGCTCAATACATTAAGTAGAGCAAAAGTAAAAAAAAGTTATAAAAAAGTTAAATATATATGTAAAATATTTTATTTTGTTAAACTATAACTCTGGCGGTATGAAAAGTACCTAGATAATATAATTTGTAAATAAAAAAAATTAGACAATATAATACAACTTTAAACAATATGTATTACGCCTGTCGGCCTGCGTATTCGAGAGATATCAATAAAGAAAATGTGCTACTGAGATGTCTCGTATATGTTGGCCGAAAGATTTAATATTGTTTAAAGTAAAAATAAAAATGGAACGTCTATTTCAAATGCAAGTGTCCACTATAGTAAGGTTTAAAATAATAAAAATGTCGGATTAAAAATAAAGCTATCAGTTCTTAAGAAATATATATAAAGTATATTTAGATAGAATGAGTTGATTTAAATAACTTTTTTTTTAATTCCAGAAATGATTGTCTAAAATTTCAGGAGTTTTTTTTGGGGGGGGGTCAAATTTTCGAATAAGTACATTTAAATCAAACTTGGGGTTAAACTATCTAAAGTTAATTATTTTACTTACATTATTTACATTATTCGGACTGTTATCCTTATCTTCATTGCCATATTCACGACGTTACGGCCGTTGTACACTCCAGCCGTTGTATGCTCCGACCTTCTTCGGGTGAATGGAATTTCGAATCGAACCCTTTAGGGACTGGTAAAAAATGTTTGCTGCGACATTAAGTTTATAAGTCCCAAAAATTCATACACAGTTGTTTTCAAGGATACATAGCCCAGTGGATAATGACGTTAGTTAGATCCAGTGACTAGACCCAAAGAGTTGCGAGTTCAATACCAGGCCACAGCAGTGATTGGAGAGATGAGTTAAAGGGAAATAACTGAGACATCCGGAAGAGACTTGGCACATGGAACTAGAACAATCTACCCCGGTTCTAAATTCCAGAAGGCCGAAACGTTGTGAATATGGCAATGAAGATGAGGATAACAGTCCGAATAATGTAAATAATGTAAATAATCATAATACGTCATCTCAGAGATATAGACAGATATAAATGCCAGAACGCACAACGACCGAAACGTTGTGAATATTGCAATGAGGATAACAGTCCGGATAATGTAAATAATCATAATACCTCATCTCAGTGATATATACAGATATATAGAGCAACACAGACATAAAGAACAGTCCTAATAATGTAAGTAATCATAATGCCTCATCTCTGAGATATAGACATATGTTAATTATTTTGTTCAACATTCGACTGTTTCAGTTATTAGGAAGTGAATGTTGTCAGTATCATAGACAATATTTTATAAGTGAGGAAGTGGGCAACTGTTTCCCAGAACTTATCGGCATTGAATACTGAATGTGCCAAATATTTTAAACGTATTATTATTATTATTATTATTGTTATTATTATTATTTAAGCATATTAAATATCTCTACATGCTTTAAAATACCGTCTCCAGTAGTGAAATGTAGTTATGCTATTTGTATAATTATAACATCCTTTATTTTGAGCGAGTCCTATATTGTATTTTGGTATTATCTGCTGATATTTGTTTTACAGTGATAGTTTTATTTTGTTTTGTTTATTATTTTTGTTTTTTTGTGTATTTTTTTGGGGGAGGGGGTGATGTTTCTCTAAGTGACAAGCTAACCTATGAAAGAGTATGGTGCGTGTGACCACTGAAAGAATTTAATGTGTTTTGATTACGATACGAGAATTCATAAACAGTATTGTTTTGTTTTGTCTTTTACATAGGCATGATTTTTGTGGTCCCTAGATGGAAATGATTAGGTTATATGGTTTAAAATTCTTTATAAAAAACGAAAAATCTAATGTATTTATTGTAATCATTAAGCAAATTATAATTTTTAATTGCTTTTTCTTTTTTTTAGTTAGGGCGCATCTGGTTACGGTACAATAAGTTAATGATGATTTTATTTGTGTTTAGGTCAGGGTGTTTGCTCGTGCTTTTCTTTCTAAAATTCTTATAGCCAATTTTATTTGCTCGCTGACGACATACACAAGGTAATTATTGTTGATACGTGCTTGTTTTATATTGTTCAATTGTTTATAAATAGAATGTGGTAAGAATAAATTATTTTAGCTCGGCTAATCATGCTTTTTATAAGTTATTTTATATCTGTAAGTACATTGTCTTTTGTATTGGAAAAGACAAACATTTTTTCTTGTGGGATTTTTAAACGGTGAATTAGTAAAATGATGACGGTTAGTGTCAATTAAAATGCCAATGAAAGGAACTCTATTATTAATGAGCAAAGTGTAGAACGAATTTTTTTTTCGGAGTTTCTTTAAGCTTTTCATTTATTACGTCTAGGTGGGGTTTTTTAGGATAACTATGTCATCGATATACCAAACATATCAGTTTGACTAATTTTTTCAACAGAAACTGAAAGGTGAATTCAAAGCTACACTATCAGTCTGTGTGGAAATGATACCATCATGATAAAAGAAAATTATTTCTGTCGATCATGTTATATATATATATATATATATATATATATATATATATATATATATATATATATATATATGGAGTGTACTTAGGCAGCAATCCTTCTTTCATGCATGTTTCACTGAATATGACAGACAAGGTGCTTTGATTTAGTTTTTTATACAATTTCTCATGTGATCTTATAATTTTTTTTCATTTTGGTAGATAAATTATATAAAAACTGTCCAATTGTTCTTTCTTTCCGAGTACTTTCGGCTATACGTTTAGCCATTTTCAAGATTGAAATGTATTAACTGTAACAAGAAATAGATTGTTGTATGTATATATTTATATAATAATTTCATTTTCAAAACACAGTCAGGACATTGTGTCCACGTTCATAGTTGATATTATTGTGAGTTGTTATTTTTGGTTTTTATAACGAAGACTTCTATTATTTTTACACTTTTTTACATGTAGAAGATGCTATTGTATTTGGGTTATCAACAAGTATGTTATGAATAGGGTCCTGTAGGTCTCCATGAGTATTTAAATGAGAGCTAATTGATCTATATACAAAAAGATGTAGTGAGAGTCTTCTTGTCAATTATATGATCACATGGGAAATTGTATAATATTCAATGAAAACTATCATATCCAATGAAACGTGCATATATATATATATATATATATATATATATATATATATATATATATATATATTGTCATCCATAGACAGACTGTTTCGCTGTATCACAGCTCATCAGTGTGGCTAGACGTCCGGTTGCCTCTGGCTAGAATCGAAAACCTGCTGAATTCGCGTCAGTCGGAAATTTAACCTTGAAGCCGTTGGCGCACGACAGCGAAGCAGGTGAATTTAAGCGTATTTATTTTTAGATAAACACACAGTGACTGAGAAAACTCGATTCGATTTACCGAAGAATCTTGCATTATTAGCCGTAATAGTCACTGTTTACAAACCCACACATCCTCCCCAGAGAGCTCAACCGAAATAATTTTTTCAGGAGCATATATATTGTCATCCACAGACAGACTGTTTCGCTGTATCACAGCTCATCAGTGTGGCTAGACGTCCGGTTGCCTCTGGCTAGAATCGAAAACCTGCTGAATTCGCGTCAGTCGGAAATTTTACCCTGAAGCCGTTGGCGCACGACACCGAAGTATAGCACAGGTAATAGATCCGTTAGTATATAATCTAGGTGGATCCTAGTAATATCAGATATTAAAACTGATCCACAAAGAGAGCTCAATGTATTTATTATAACAGAGAATATATATTACACAACAAAAAAACAAAAATTACCTCATGTGGGTATAGTTTATTTCAACCAACGCAATCTTGCGCCAGTCTTCTTCAACCCTAGAGTGAATTTGTCTCCTGAAGACTGGCGTAAGGTTGCGCTAGCAGAAATAAACTATATCCGCATGAGGTCATTTTAGATTTTTTGCTGTGTAATATATATATATATATATATATATATATATATAGAGAGAGAGAGAGAGAGAGAGAGAGAGAGAGAGAGAGAAAGAGAGAGATGGAGGGAGAGAGAGTCATGAAAAAATGTATACACTCTTCAGGAAAAGAAAAACTTGTCTTTCGTAGTTATACCAAATTGCGATAACACTGTTTACTGTAGTACGGTATTTTCTCGACATAAACATTGGCAGCTTTTAGACAAGAGATTAGAAATGCACGTGCGGCAATTCCACTGGACTCTTCGGCCAACTTTGGCCAAGCAGTAGTTTGCCCAACCAATAAATGTCTCGTAGCTAAAGCCCACCATTTCGAGCATCTCTTTTGATGGTATATTTCAAAAGTTACCTTTTATTAATCCCGTGATGTCTGGATAAATTTAGTATTACAATATCTATATAAGTTCAGCTTTCATGAATTGTACATGCAATTTTGGTGAACTCTCACTCTTTCTCTCTCTCTCTCTCTCTCTCTCTCTCTCTCTCTATATATATATATATATATATATATATATATATATATATATATATATATATATATATATATATATATATATATATATATATATATATATATATATATATGTGGGTGGGTGTGTTTGGTTGGTTGTGTGTGTCTGTGTAATAGATAGTGGCTTGGAATGAAAAATCAGAGAGACGCGTTCGAATTACAGTCAAGTTAGTTACATTCCCTTAGCGCAAATACCCTTAAGAAAGGTATAAATCTATTTCTTCTCCGCCCAGGTATGAGTTAAATAGTAGGACGGACTGGGAATTTTAGCCTTGGTTGTTAAACAGTCTAGGTGCAGAACAACTCTGAATTCAAAACCTAAGGAGCGCTTTTTGGGTACCTTGTGATACGCTATTCCGTTCTTCTGAAAAGTATGAATGTTCCTACACAAGCCTTCACCAGTCAGTCAGTTATGTGCCATGCGTGATACACGCTGAGGCGATCATGTATTTTTCGATACATGACTGACGAGGCAAAATTCTTCCTACAGTAGGTTTCCATTTCATTCTGCGGTAGACCATTTGTCATTCAAATCCATGTGTCCCAGTTCTCCTACTATTTCTCCATGGAGATAGGGATAAGAAGAGGATTCATGCCTTTCCCAAGGGTAGTAGCACGTAAGTGAATGTAACGGATTACGACTGGAATTCGAACTCGCCGCTATCCATTACTCCACCGTAGTATAATCAAATCATGTGTGCGGTTAATGTTGGTGTTCGGTTCTGAGCTGCTCATATACATATATACACGCGTCGAAGACGTGTGTATGTATGTATGTATGTTTTCTTTTACTAACGTTATTTGGCGGTGACCTTTAGCTCTAAAACGAAATACTGGAATATTACGACATTAAATCTTAAATATTTTTAGGTAGCTTTAAAAAGCAAATTTCCGTGTTGAAAGATACAACCCGTTTTAAATATTTCTATTTTTACGAAAGTTACTCAATTTTAAAAATAAATGTACTATTTTGTAGGTCATGGGCTATCAACCGAGGAAGTAAGTAAAATGGGCGTCTAGAGAAAGTCATTTTATTGACTCATGTATGACTCAATGAATTTTTTAAAGGGATTTCTTAACTCTGAATTCAATTGGCACCTCATGGAACATTATGTGTCCCAGTTCTCCGTAATCGGTTCTTCCTAAAAGTGTGGATAGTTCTACACGAACCTCTAGCAATATAGTCAAATCATATGTCCGGGTAGTGTAAATATTCGGTAACAGGAGCTGAAATGTTGGACTGTCATACGTTGCAGATGACGGGAGAATCGTGCATATATATATATATATATATATATATATATATATATATATGTGTGTGTGTGTGTGTGTGTGTGTTTGTGCGTGCACATATATATATATATATATATATATATATATATATATATATATATATATATATATATATATATATATATATATATATACACATATAAATACATACATATATATATATATATTATAGCTGGCCACTCGTATTCGAGGATGTCCGTCTACTAGGGCGGCTATCCAATCCCTATTGCAGACGCTTCCTCAGGTGCATTTGAGTTTATTCAACAACCACAGAGCCCACCTGTGGTTTATACTGCAACTATGATGAGCAGGCCTTAGTTACAGTTTCTGGGAAAGAGCGTGTTATCTGGTGTGATCAACAATTTGAACAAGACCAGTACGCTCAAGCGCTCGACCACGATGACTTGTGACTTCGTGCTAGCATAACCATCGACGGTCCTCAAGAGTTCCGTCTACCCAATTTCATTCACAATGCTTGGGTCAAACCTTGGTATGGTTTTCAGGCACTTAACAAATGTGCCGCACGCTGGGATAGACCCCTCCAGTCCGATAACATCTGAAAGTTTCCTTCCTGAGAAATCGACCGTGGTGAAATTCGAACCGGGGTCTGCTGGTCAGAAAGCGAACGTTCTAACCACTCGGTCTCGTGCCAATAGCTGCACTGAAAAATATACAAATTTTGCGAGAAAGGCAACTGTAAGAAACTGGCATGAACATCACCCAGACACGGTTACAGAGATAGGAAGCATAACAATTGTATGGGACTTTAAAATACACAGAGACAGAACAATGAAAGTTCAGACATCGTTATCAAAGGCCACAAAAATGAATGCGCTTTCTTATTGACATGGCAACACCCGCAGATTGTAATGTATCAAAATAGAAGAATCTTGAAGTGGAAATTTCAAAAATGTGGCACATGAGGACATCAATAATTTCAGTAGTACTTGGAGTTTATATATATATATATATATATATATATATATATATATATATATATATATATATATATATATATATATATATTGTATAGTACTTGGAGTTTATATATATATATTGTATAATACTTGGAGTTTATATATATATATATATATATACATTGTATAGTACTTGAAGTTTATATATATATATTGTATAGTACTTGGAGTTTATATATATATATATATATATATATATATATATATATATATATTGTATAGTACTTGGAGTTTATATATATTGTATAGTACTTGGAGTTTACATATATATATATATATATATATATATATATATATATATATATATATATATATATATATATATATATACATACATACATACATATATATATATATATATATATATTGTATAGTACTTGGAGTTTATATATATATATTGTATAGTACTTGGAGTTTATATATATATATTGTATAGTACTTGGAGTTTATATATATATATATATTGTATAGTACTTGGAGTTTATATATATATATTGTATAGTACTTGGAGTTTATATATATATATATATATATATATATATATATATATATATATATATATATATAAACTCCAAATACTATTGAAATTATTGCCTGAGGAAGCGTCTGCAATAGGGATTGGCTAGCCGCCCTAGTAGACGGGCATCCTCGAATACGAGTGGCCAGCTAATATATATATATATATATATATATATATATATATATATATATATATATATATATATATATATATATATATATAATTTCTCTTCGCTTCATTACTGGAAATTAATACGGGATAAATCAGCAAATAGTGAGATTGATTTTACACTTATTCTGACGCATTCTCATACCACTGGTTTAAAATGACTTTGAGCGAGTGAAACCTGTGGGTCTTGCCCAAGACTACATGTATTCGAACCTTCACAAGTCATCTCGATCGAAACGATATTTGAAAAAAAAAAAACTAAAGTGTAATAAGGTTGAACAGTAAGAAAATATTTAAAAAATGGTATTGCAAAAAAAAAGATGTTAAGTACATAAGCCAATAAACATGAAACCAACCATATGTAAGTAAACATCATACTCAGTAAGTGATAAGTTGGTGAATGCGTCCATGAAAACTGATTTCTCAACAGTAATTTTAGTGATTACCGTAGAGCTTCATTGGATCAGCCTGATTGTTTGGTTAAAGATCGGATATTTCATCAAAACAGCCATCTTGGAAGTAGGTGGAATAAAGTTTTGGTTGGGAATTTCAGGCAAGACGACTTCAAAATTGTTAATGCTGTCCAAATAAATGCAAAGGTGTATCGTAAGTTCTTCTACAAGATGTTTTGTGTTGTATTGGTCACAGCTAAAACGCTTTAAACTAGAGAATGTACTTATGCAAAAAATGGTATTTCATATACCACAAACCTGTCTATTCTCACCTTACCACATAAGGTTTCGAAGACACTAAATTTATTGGATGGCCCTGTCTTTCCAGATATTAATCCAAGAAAAATCTTGTGGTCCATCATTAAAAGACCTATGTGAAATGTAAAACACTATTCAATCTGTGGGAAGCAATAAAAAATAACGCAATTAATGTTAAAGTCAAAACTGCAGAAAAGTTATATTAGGTTGGTGCAAAAATAATGTCGTTTTTTGACGTTCAACTTCATGTGAGAAAACGACATTATTTTTGCACCAACTTAATACCTTTGTATGAAAGACTGATAATTTCATAGAGTCTGTATGAACACATAAAGTAATAGAATAATAATTTGTTCAGGTAGAGGGGATATTGTGTTAATAAAATGTAAGTTTCATTGGCCTTAATCTTTTGGATTTATCTATAAATTAAAATTTATGTTAAATTCCGTTTGCCTAATAAAACCTAATACACGCGAAGCAAATTATTTTTAATATATTGTTTAATAATAATGGATCATGTAAGATGGACCTGACATGGTTTATTGCTTACATAAATACATACAGAAAATTGTATTCACCTTTATTACGAAAAGTACTTTGTATAGTAAAATCTAACACATTATATACATATATATGCGTGTTAACAGGACGTAAAATAGTATCCGAAACAAAAGTGGGGAATATTATGAAAAAAATTGGAAAACAACACGCCGACGTGTGTTATTGATCGATTGATTTGTTTCGTTTTACGGCTTATCAACACTTTGCAGGTTATAATGGTTTAGTTATACAATTCTTACTAATTAACCTATAGTTGGGGGGAGAAAAGGTGGATTCATAGCTTTCCCAAGGTCATTTGCGCGTAAGTAAATATAACGAAACCAACGTGAATTACAACTCGGCACTGTGATTAACAATGCCGAGCCATTATCCATTACACCACCTGCACACTCACTTACAGTACCTGGTATTCTCAAGTGGTAACCCATCTAGGTACTGGCTAGACTCGACATTGCTTAACTTCGGGTATCGTACGGCAACCGATTTTTCAACATGATGTGGCCGTAAGTCTATCGACGAGTGTTAGGTTAGGTTCGGCTTCTTCAAGCTGGAATGAAAGACAAAACTGTGTGTAAGGAAAATGCGTTGGAATTTTTGAGAATAAGAGGGGCAATAAATTAAAATATCTTATCAGATCCGTCGACCAGAAACCAGGAAGCTTCATATATGTACATATTAGAGCTGTTGGTTTCTGGTGGATTTTATATCAGCCCACTCCAATTAGATCTTTAGCTTTTGCGATGATCGGGGATGTTATCGGGTTATAAGATTGCTAGATTAGCGCACTCTCAGAGCATTTTCTTACAAGTGAAACATTTTCTCTCCTCATCAGACTGCCATTTATTAGGTCGAAATTATGGTCAGATGCATCATGGCGAACTTCCACACTCCTCCTCAGTCATTTCTATCTCTTGTTTCCTGTTTAGGATTGCGTTTTTGGTTCTTTCTGAAGTGTTCTCATTCTCTTTCGCTCCCAGTAAGCATTTGAGTCTTATTGTCATCACCTTGCTTGGGGTGAATTGATTTTTAAAAAAAGTAAAAGCTCATGATTACTCTGGCTTTGATTTTATTGTAACATATATATATATATATATATATATATATATATATATATATATATATATATATATATATATATATATATATATATATGTATGTATAGGTAACTATACTTGTGTCGAAAAACCTTCGAATTCTTGATTTAACAATAGCCAAATCAATCACGAAGGGAAAAAAAGGTTTTAAAAAAGAAAGAGCCAGGAACATGAAAGTCTGTCGAAAATAATCTCACAGATACAGGTTCAAGGCCCAAAGAAAAAACCCCGATACGAGTAAACAACTAACTAAAGAGCTCGATACAAACGTAGAGCAGACCTAGTCAAACCTAATGAGCCAGACAAACCTACCAAGGTTTCACTTAGGCAGATCGTCAGGGTCAGCTATATATATATATATATATATATATATATATATATATATATATATATATATATATACATATATATATATATATATATACATATATATATATATACATATATATACATATATATATATATATATATATATATATATATATATATACCGGGTGTAACAGCAAAATTGTCCAATTGCTACATTAAGATTTGAACTGTTGTATCTTAGAAATAATTAAAGATATCTTACTGAAATTCTCCGAAGTTTTTATAACAGTATTGGACTCTACTTTGAACAATAAGAAAATCTATTTAACTCTAAGTTGAAATGATGATTCTTCCTGCTGTTGTGACCGCTTGATCCAGTTTTCCTTTCTACTCTTCCCTCTTTTTTAAACTTATTCATCGTTCTCTTGGTGGTTCTTGAATGGACTTTGAAGATGGAAGTCAGAGTATGAATGTTGGTACGATTACTGAAAGCCTGAATGATATTTTCCTCTCACCATTGCTCAGTTGGGAAAATATGGTGAAGCTGACACAAAATGATTTTAACCTGTTCTCTTTCTAGTTGAATAACTCAAAGGGTTTTTCAGTGATTCTTACGACAAATTGGTTCAAGATGGCTAAATGTCTTAGCTGAAAATCTGGAAAAAAGAAACTCAATTAGTTTAATTTTTTTTTAGATATTAAACATTTTGTAGGATGGGCAATTATTGCATGCTGTTACACAATTTGGAAAATTTTGCTGTTACACCCGCGGTATATCTGAATAAAAAGAGATAAGCGGAAAACTGTTCTAAGTTGGCGCGTTTCCTCCTCTGAGGGACTTCATCCAGGCAATGAAGGATATAATTTCCTGCACGTGTTTATATACAAAGGCGAAGATGTGATTTGTTTATCAAGGCTTTTAAATTTGAGAACGTTCATGAATGTTCCTCAGGTGGTTGAAAGGTCAGTCAAAACATTTGGGGGACACAAAGTATCATAATTCAAAGTCTGGCAAAAAGTGAGCGAGTAATATTCAAGAGGTTTTTTGTTCTTTTAAAGAATATTGTTTAGATTGTGATTATATATATATATATATATATATATATATATATATATATATATATATATGTGTGTGTGTGTGTGTGTGTGTGTGTGTGTGTGTGTGTGTGTGTGTGTACGCGCTCGTGTTGTATGTATGCAGGCATGAGTACTGAGTGTTGCTAAAAGTTTAAGTCCCTTTGTGTTCTTATATACTTTTTATCAAATTTCGATGTATTTTGTAGTGACATCGTTTGCATTTGATTTGGTCGACTTTTTAAAAGCTATTTAGCTAATCCCCTGGGGAAGACTTCGTAAATTATTGAAGCAAGCATCAAATCGAAATTAATTAATTAATAATTCTAGACATCGTGATTAAAGTCGACAGACAAACAAAAATTTACTTCTTTTATATATACCTGTGCCATTAAATAAAAATTCTGTTATAATCTGTTATCTTTTTACAAGGATCACTGCTTTATTTCTTGCTGCTTCAGTTTTATATTCTATAAATATCGCATTTATCAGCCAATGTTTTGATATTTGCTTATTATTTTCACGCTTTTCCACCAAATGATTCGATGGAAGAACATTTTTTTCTCTTTCTTTTATACACGTTTTATATTTCAAAGTATTTTCCCTTTACCGGGATAGCTTCCAGTTTCTGTGTCCGTTATGTTTTTATACAGTTTTTTTTACCTCTGTTACGTTTTTATAATTTTTTATCATAATTATATAAGACAATTTAGAAAACCCATGACCTGTTTCACAACTAAACAAAGTCATCAGAAAAATGGATTTTATTTTAGCCAAATCTGCATTGATGAGACAGAACGCGATTCATGCTAGTAATTCGAATGCTGTTTTGTTTGTTTTTTTACTTATCTGTGTGAAATTAGATTTTATTAATTTCAGCTCATTTTTTAGTCTTTTTTATACATTCATTTATATAATGAAATATCTTAATACAAATGAATATCATATATCCACATACAGACAATATGCATGTGCATAAACACACTCACGCGCACATAAACACACACACTAGGAGGAAAATTAACCTAATACCAATAACTAGCGCATAAATTAGCGTCTATGATTGATGACAAATTGGTCGAGTTTCGATCCCGGTTGACGCAATCGGATGTCTAGCCACACTGATAAGCTGTGATACAGCCAAACAGTCTGTATGTGCATAAATTAATTATATAAAATTTAGTATAAAGATAATGAAAAATGAGAAAAACGACAGTCAATTGATGTAAATCTCCTGATGATTACAAAAAGGTTTTTTTTCTAGCAAAATCTGGAGTCGAAGTGATGAATATAACATCAATCAGCTAAGTGAATCTGTTTTTGTTTTGCTAATCCTATGAATGCTCTAGTTCTCATATCGAGACAGCTTCCCTTAAATATCGTTTCTATCAGACTTCCTCTGACTGACAGAATTTATGGCTTTATACTACACCCTTGTGCAAATTAATTATACAGGAAGATGTGGAGGGCCTTGATCACCTACACCCTTGTGTAAATTAATTGAAACAAAGCGAATAATTCCATTATTATTTACATGTATTTACATGACCCAGTTCACATGTTAGCACTTTCTATGTCGATTCCACAAAGTTGCTCTTTGCAGATTGACTACAGACTCTCGATTGGATTTAAATCAGGAGAGTTTCTGAGCCAGTCTATAGTACTTTGATTTGCTCACTGGTAAGGCTTACCAGTGTGTTCGTGCAGCGTTACAAATTTTCGTACGCTTCTTTAGAGTAACGTCTATCGCAGACAATGGCCGTAGGACAACTAATCGACATTCAAGACAATAGTGTCTGGACGTGATTAAAATCTGATGCAATCACGGATGACGCAATATTTTTCAATGCCAAACAAATTTCATACACCCCGAAAATAGATTCATATTACTGCACACCACTGCAAATGTCCTAATCTGAGGAATAAACAGAAATTGATTACACCCTGTCACTCCAGTGGGTCTAAAACTAACCGTATAGCGAAAGAAAGGAAGCTAAAGCGGTTGTTTCAATTAATTTGCCCAAGGGTGTATATTTGTTGTCGCTATTGTAGCTAATCCTGAAAATGCTTTAGTTGAGCACTTTTTCATGGTATTGTTTTATTTTGATCACTTCTCTTTACAACATTTATTTCAGCTCTAAAAACAGTAATAATTATAATAGCAATAATAATAATAATTGGAATAATAATTATAAAAAACAATAGAAATTAAATAGATAAATACAAAATTTAAACAAAATAAAATAAATACACTAATTAACATTAACATGGAAACAACAAAATTTAACTACTTAAAAATATACACATCAAACTTACATGACTATTATTATGGGTCCTTACCTATAACTACAGAATGAACTCTTCCTAACACTATGTATACTACGCATCTCAAGAGAGAGAGACGAATCGAGTCGAGCCGATAGTAGTTCACTCCAAACCAGACTGACATTCATACTAACACCTTCCACATCTTGTATTATTATTCCGTGTAATATATCTTCGTTATTTCTACTCTTGCGTTCGTGTTGTTCTTCCTTGGTCCTAGCCTGGACCATAACAACTATAAATTAAAACTCACAGAAAAAAATAGAACACTTCATGAAACACTTAAGATGGAAAACATTCTATTTACATAACAAAGTCAATGACAATAATAACAACGGCAACAACAACAATAATAATAATAATAATATTAATAATGATAATAATAATAATATTAATAATGATAATAATAATAATAATAATAATAAAATCAGATGTGAGCTTTCTATATTAGATGAGCTCACCAGAAACCCTAATATTTCCACGCGCAAGTGCAAAAAGATCAAGAGGAAACACAAAATTAAATCACTACTTGACATTCCACCAACCACGGAAATGCTGAACGGGGAAACTTCAGCTAAAAGCACAGAGAACAAGACGATACGAAAAACGTTGTAGGTTCTATCGCCAAAATAAAATATTCCAAACGGACCTTAAGAAATTTTACAGGGAAATTGGAAAAAACCTATACATGTCGAAAGGCCACCATCGATTGATACTGTACAGACATTTTGGGAAAATATTTGGAGCAGCCCGAAGGAATATAACCCAAATGCTGAATGGATCCGGCGTGAAGAAGAACGAATGTTGGATACATCTCTGCAAGAATGGGAAAATATATCCACAGATGATGTTAGGCAAGCTCTAAAGAAATCGCAAAAATGGAAATGCCCAGGAAATGACAAGGTTCCCAATTTCTGGCTTTATCATCTCTCCTCTATCCACAAAATACTTGCGGAAACATTATCAACGCTTGTAAATAATCCCAATAAAATCCCGGAATGGATTACTGAAGGTATTACATACCTCATACCAAAAACAAATGAAACAGATGACCCGAAAAATTATCGACCGATAACATGTCTCTCCACAACGTATAAGTTGATCACGTCTGTCCTGACGAACCGTGCTTACTCCTTTTTCGAAACAAACAGTATTCTTCCACTGGAACAGAAGGGATGCAGGAGGGGTTCATATGGCTGCAAAGATCAATTACTGATAAATAAAATGATTCTGGAAAATTGCAGGAGCAGACGTAGAAATCTCAGTGCAGCGTGGATTGATTATCGTAAAGCCTTTGACAGTGTTCCACATTCTTGGATCTTTAAGACTTTGGAAATATACAAAGTCTCCCCTGTGGTATTAAATTGTCTTAAGCACAGCATGGGAATGTGGAACACCAAACTATACCTTAGTCACACCAGGAGCACTGCCATATCCAACCGACTAAATATCCGACGTGGAATCTTTCAAGGAGACTCTCTGTCTCCCCTTCTGTTTTGTTTGTCCTTAATCCCTCCTTACGCATGAACTGAACAACAGTAGCTATGGTTACAAAATAAATAACAACATATTCAATCACCTACTCTACATGGATGATCTCAAACTCTTTGCCAAAGACGACAATGAGTTGAAGGGCCTACTTAATATTGTAAAATACTTTAGTGACGACATAGGTATGAGCTTCGGATTAGATAAATGTGCTAAAGTAACATTCAAGAAAGGTAGAATTTTAGAAGCACCCTTAACAGATTTAGATTTTGCCACGAAGATTAGATAATTGGAGCATGATGAAGCTTATAAGTACCTAGGAATTAGTGAGGGAGATGGCATACAACACCCCCAAATGAAAGAAGGTAAGAAAGGAGTACTACGGGCGTGTACACCTGGTACTAAATACCGAGCTAAACTCAAAAAAACGAATATCACCCATAAACACCTTAGCTGTTCCTGTGGTGCAATACAGCTTTAATGTCCTTAACTGGACCATAGCTGAAATTAAGCGAATGGACGCCAAAACGAGAAAGCTCCTCACTTGCTACCGCATGCATCATCCCAAAGCTGATATTGATCGCCTGTATGTACCCAGATCCGAAGGAGGCAGAGGATTAGTTCAACTAGAATTATCCTACAAAAGTACAACAATTGGCCTCCAAAGATACTTGGAAAATACAGAAGACTGGATGATGGTATGTGTCAAGGAACATGAAAGTAGTAAGTGTCTTTACTCTGTAGTAAAGGAAGCCGACAAATTCAAAATGGAGTTTCAAATGGGCACAGAAATTCAAATACATCACTGTGCACCGGCTGAAGTTGCAAAATACTTAAAATAGAATGCAAAGACAAATGCGACCGATCAGATAAAGAAACAATGGCAAGATAAACCGCTCCATGGCCAATACTCTGCCCGTACCAAACAAGCTGACGTAGACAAAAACAGCACCCATCAGTGGCTACGTAGTGCAGGGTTGAAAGGTGAAACTGAAGGTTTTATCATTGCTGCACAAGACCAATGCTTGTTAACTAGGAATTATCAAGCACATATACTAAAATACTGTGTTAGCCCAAGATGCAGATTCTGTGACAAATATCCAGAAACCATTGATCATTTTATATCAGGTTGCACGATATTGGCACCCACTGAATATAAAACCCGGCATGACAGAGTGGGCCAATATCTGCACTGGAAAATTTGCAACTCCTATGGGAAGGAAACTCCACCCTGACCCGGTTACGGAGATAGGACCTGTTACAATTCTATGGGACTACACAATACACACTGACAGAACAATCAAAGCCAACCGCCCAGACATTGTTATTAAAGACCACAAACAAAATAAGTGCTTCCTTATTGATATGGCAGTCCCTGCAGACTGCAATGTATCTTTGAAGATATTCGAAAAACTGTCAAAATACAAGGACCTTGAAATAGAAATATCAAAAATGTGGCACATGGGAACATCAACAATTCCTGTTGTAGTTGGAGCCCTTGGACTGGTTGGAAAAGATTCCAGTGGGCTGATTGAAGGGATCCCTGGAAGTCCATGCCTCAAAGAGATACAAAAAATTGTTCTGACAAGTACAGCCTACACTTTACGAAGGGCTTTATCTATGTAATTATTTTTTTTTTTTATTTATTTATTTTTTTTTTGCAGTGGAAAGTGTCATGATGCCATTTCTAACCTTAGGTCCCTGGGCGGGACCGGGAAAGAAATGTGTAAACGCCAGATATCAAAGGAAATAAAAATAATAATAATAATAATAATAATAATAATAATAATAATAATAATAATAATAATAATATAAACAAATTTAGATTCACAGCAATGCCCATCGCAACAAAACGAACTTATTGCATTTGATAATGATTTAATAAACATAACTTCGAATTAAGAAAGTGACGTGACTTCCCTTTCTCTTTTCTACAAATATTTTTATGGCTACTGCTCTGACGAGCTTTGTTCCCTGGTGTCCGGACTACGTGAGTTTAAGTGTGCTACTAGACTGGCATCTAGGTTCCACCCTTTTACTGTTGAATTAGTTAAATATAACCGCCACTTCTACTCCAGCAGTTTCTTTTTTGCACTTACCACCTGTGAAACTCCCTCCCGTTTACTTGCTTCCCTGTAAACTACAATCTTTAAAAAAAAAATTAAATACAGCGTCAGTCGCTTTCCTCTGTCGGCTGGAACCCCTTTCGTCTTTTATCCTATCCTCGGTCCCCCCCCCCCTATACCAAGTCTTTTCTCTTACATTCACTCGCTGAAACCCCTTGCGTACTAGTGGCATTAACCGCCTTGCTTGGAGTAAAATGGTTAAAAAAAAAAAAAAACATCAACAATAATTTTCAAAAAGCACTTGAAAAAAGATCTAAAAAAATGATAAACAACTAAAAAAAAAAACTATTTATAAAAACCAACTAATTCAGGAAATTCTATAAAATGGAAAATAAAAAATTGCAATAAACAAATTAATAAAGAAATTACTAAATTTTACAAAGCAAAACATAGAGAAATAGAAAGTGATATAAATAAAGAAACTGAAGACATAGGCACTAAACTAAAATTATACAATAGATAAAAACATATAGAAAAAGTAGTACCATTTATGAAATTAAAAGACCCTGAGGGCGATTTCACGACCAAAATCACATGATCACAGATTGTTAAGAACCCACAAAAGCAACATTAGGAAAATAAATAAACATATACTAGCAAGATATTAGTCAAATCTAAGGAATATATTAAATATAAACTAGTCGAAAAACACAAAAGCTACGATTAATTAGTTTAAGGATATTAACAACAAAGAATCTACTTCTTCACACAATAAAAGACTTTTCCCTATCTATCTGATGTGGACCCGAAGTAGGGGCCACGGAAGGAAAACACGGAACACGGGTTAAAGGTAAGAAAGATATATTAAACAGAAAAGTTACAAAGAATAGTGTAAGCAGAGCTTACTATCTAGTGGTGTCCGATATTGGTATCGTACGCGGCTGCGCATTACTGGTGCTACTCCTCATGATTCACATAATAATATAGTACTGGGAGAGTCCATGATGTAGGGAAGTATTAGTCTCACAACACTATCAAAGAGAGCTCATGAAATAAAGTACTGAACCTAGCTAAACAACATATGACATCCCAGAAATTAAATAAAAATAATAAAACATTGTAGATGATCTATACTATACTATGACAACAAATATAGACCAAAAAGAAGTAATATGATGAGTTTGATGTAACTATGGGTACCTATGACAGTGCTTTTTGAGAGCTTGTAGGCATATATATAATCAACAAATTACCAATTATAATTATCAAAAAAGATATGAATTTATACAGAGATGATGGAATACTATTACTAGGAAATTGTAACGGTATAACAACAGACGTAATCAGAAGCGAAATAATAAAAACTTTCAAAAACTTCGAATTCACAATCGATGTTTAAGTCCAACCAAAAAATACTAAATTTCTCAGATATAACATTCAACTTAATCAACAGAACAAACGGTCCAAATAACAAACCAATGTTTATTAACAATAATTGCAACCACCCACAACCGTATTCAAACAAATAGGTATTTTGTATAAAGAAAAACTTTCAACGAATTCTAGCAACTTATAAATATTAAAAAAAAAAATATACGAATAAGCGCTAAGAAAAAATAGATATTCAAACTATAACGTAAAAAAGAAAACAATACAAATAGAACAACAGAAAACGAAATATAATTACAATACAACAAAAACAAAAATAAGCAAAATGTTCTTCAAAGTAGTTGACAAATACTTCCATAAAAATAGCAAATTATGAAAAAATTATCAATAAAAATACAATCAAAATCAGCTGCAACTGCATGGATCACATGGAAAAAATAATAACGAGGCACAATAAAAAAACAACTAAATCAATAACAATAACAACAACAACAGCAGAATAATACTATCACATGTAATTGTGGAAAAAAAGAAAATTAACCCACTTAATAACAAAAGTTTAAACAATAACATGAAACTGTAGTAATAAATACTAACACAGGCAAAAATGTTTATATAAGTTCGACAGAAGAGATCATAGAAGAAAAATATTAAAAAAATACGGCAACTAAACAAGCCTATCAAAATACACATTGACCACAAAGAAAACAATATTCCCACCAAAGTCAAAGGGGAATTTCTAAAAAGAGGCTCCCATACAACATTAACAGCAATAACTGAAAACTGTGCTAAGAAGAATAATTACAATTAATTAATTACTGCTAAACAAGAAACAAATAGTTACTTTGCCACTTAAGCTTTACACACACACACATACACACACACACACACACACACACACACACACATATATATACATATATATATATATATATATATATATATATATATATATATATATATATATATTAGTGAATATGCATAATATCCCACGTCGATAGCACAACTCGTGCAAACACACATTCATACCCGTAACTATCTATCTATCTATATATATATATATATATATATATATATATATATATATATATATATATATATATATATATATCAATATATATCTATATATATATATATATATATAAATATAAAAGTGGACATGGAATTCAGCACTTATATATATATATATATTGAACAATAAAATCTTCAGACACACTGGGTTGTATATTAATATTCTTTCGTTTTTATTATTTTTTCAGTTAGATTCGTCGATTAGTTTCTGTATACACACACACACACACAGATATATATATATATATATATATATATATATATATATATATATATATATATATATATATATATATATATATATGGTGCGACGGATAAATTGACGTCTAAATTACACAAAAATGAAAATAATACTCATTTTAACAGATCATTACTAAAATTACAGAAAAATATCTTGAAATACGAAAGAGAAAATTTATTCAATAAAATCGCTCTTGGCATCAGTACGACTTCGGAATCTCCTGCAACTCTTCTGGACGGTCACCATGATTAAGTTAGTGAATGCTGCCTTGTCTTCAGATTATCTTTGCTGTTACAAGGAATTTTGTTGGTCTCTCGCTCAACTCCGTCCCATACATAATAATCTAGGTGGCAAAATGTAAGGGGTGATGCGGTTGCAGAAATTGTCTGACAGACATGACTGGGTGCTCTCGCTTGTGTGGCATGGTGCAGAGTCCTGTTGCCAGACATAGTGACTTCCAGCAGCCACCCTCTTGACTCAGCATTACTTTCTAAAGGCATATGATGTAGGCCTCCGTGTTGAGTTTGAATCCCTCACCAACAAACTCGGGAGTTCTTTTTTTATCAGAACGATCAGAGTGAGTTTTTCGAGTTGCCGTACCTTCGTAATCACCATGTGATCTATCCAACTCTTTCCGAATCCTTTGCACTATCCTCAGATTGACACCCAAACACTCTGAAATGTTCGTATTGGAGCTTTCGGCTGTAGATCCGTTTCCAAATTTCTGGCGGAGTGAATTGCGTCATGGTGCTCTTTTTCTCATAGACGGTGCCCAACTGACCCTACAAAACTATGCAGTCGACAAAATCAAAAACAAACAACTCGTATCCGCGATATTAAAAATACAAAATGGCGACCATTTACTAATCGCATCCTATACATATATATATATATATATATATATATATATATATATATATTACAAAGTGTAAAAAGTTTTCCGGTGACGCGTTTCATCCTTTAAGACTTCCTCGGTCTAAATTTGTTATGTTGGTGCGATTAAATATGCATAGACGAGGGAAGATTGGAATTTTTTTTTTTTATTCTAGCCGATTTCATTTAGATTCTTTTTTGTTTTTGTTTTTTTTGCTTTCTATCAGTTTTATTAATAGATATCCCAGACTGCGTTTATAGAAGTTCTGTAAGGAATGATGAAATGTCGTAAGAGCCACGGAACAAATTTACTATAGATGATCTTACTATCAAAGCACTTTTGATATTTTCTCCACAGTGAATTGTTTTTTCCTTTGATCAAATTAGCATTTTTTTCTGTCAAAATTGTGGTCAGTCTCGTTACGATGGGCAGCCAACGCATTTGATGCATTGTTTAGTAAAATGTCCCTTTTCTGTTCGCATAATATTTTATTTAGATTTCTTGATGTTTCTTCTATGTATTTTTTGTGACAATTATTACAGGCGATCGTGTAAATTCCCCTTTCAAGTTTTAGCTTATTCTTTTATTTTGTATTGACGGCGTCTTTCATTGTTTTAGATGTAGTAGCAACACATTGTATGTTGAGTTTAGATAGATTCTTTCCAATTGTCGATATGATAGATTTAGTTGGTAGGACAATATATTTTTTGATTGATTGGGTTTTTTTATGAGGGGCTTTTTTTTTATTTGGGAATATTTTATGAACCTTTTGTTTCTCATTGTACATAAAATAATTAGGTACTTAAAAATCTTGGAAGTGTTTTCAATGTATTTCTCTTCTTCAAGTAAATATTGAGGGCTGCAAATTCTGAGTGCTCTTAAGTAGAATCCGATGACTATACCGGATTTTGTTTTGTTGTTATGATGAGAACAGAAATTTATTAGATAGTTATATATGTTTAATGCAAAAATAAAATTTATCACTTAACTGATTGATGTTATTTTCAGGATCCAGACTCGTAGACGGACTCTCCAGCGATCTTTCCGTCTACTCGTCAGGAGATACCACAAATTTACTCTTTATTTTCTCGATTTTTTCACTTTTAAAAAATTACAATTAATTACTTTTCGAAAAAAAAAAAACTACTGAACAAAAAAATGAAATAATAGGTAAGTACAGGGATATAAAAAATAGTTACTTTGCCATTTAAGCATTATATATATATATATATATATATATATATATATATATATATATATATATATATATATATATATATATAATTTTATTTTTTAAGCATATCACCCCAAGCAAGGCGGGAGTGCCACGAAGGGGCTACAGAACGTGAGAGCAGGGGTAAAGAGAGTGTTTGAGGAGAGTATATAGAGAAGGACGGGGGTCAAGTACAAGGCATCAGATGATGTCAATTGACATTACATTTGAATATTTGAAGATTATAGCTATCATGGAAGCAAGTAGGAGGAAGGGAGTTTCACTGACGGGGAGTGCGAGATAATAAGCTGTTGGAGTAGAAGAGACAGCTACATTTAACCGTTTCGACAGTGAAAGCGTGGGACAGAGATGCCAACCTAGCAGCACGCTTAAATTTATGCAATTTGGAAACCAGCGAAAGTAGCTCGTCAGAGCAGTTGGCATAAAAATCATTGTAGAAAAAAACAGAGGGAAGCCACAGCACGTCTGTGAGAGAGTACCTAGTATAGAGCCTTGGGGAACACCAGCGTTCATATGACAGGAACTGGAGGAGGACCCGTTTAGGATGACCTTCATTTCACGGTTTGATATATATATATATGTATATATATATATATACATATATATATATATATATATATATATATATATATATATATATATATATATATATATATTCAAACAACAAAAAATAAAATTACAGACCTAATTATATACCGTACCTATGAACACTAACGGATATGTCCCGATCGTCATAAATACGTTGGACACTATTGTAAGTGGGGGCAATATGCTGTCTAAGCTGGCAGCGTGAGCAGGCAGCGTGGGAAGCTCTTGCCTTGTCAAACTCTCTTGACTTCGGGCAGAGAGGAACCTGGACGAGGCTATGCCGAAGGGCAGAGTCTCGTCCGGGAGATAGACAGATACTCGATCCCGCGTATGCGGGGTCTACGGACAATTTTTGCCAAAGCCCACGGACTCGGACTTCCCCAGATTAAATTTGGTCTTGTGCCGCATCCTACCTCGTGGGGAGGCAGGTAAATATCGTAATATGCTAAGTAATCCACCACTGGCGACTATTGCATTTTGTTGATGTTATAAAGATTACCATTTCATTTCCAACCTCCGTTTTGATTATTCCCTTTCTAGGTTACAACACCTTCCATAATTGATACACTAATATTTAAAATAAAAAATCCAAGTAAAAAAATAAATGTATTATTTAAACAGGAAATAATAAACGATATAGACCTATCTTTCCCAAATGATTCTAACTTAAGAAAATCCCAGAACATTTGAGAAGACGTATTCGAGATTTATTCGATCTCCCATTTTGCTTATGACATACTATTATAGACACGACATTTCAGCCAGCTACCCTCTGAACATCTTCAGGTGTAATTATTTTAGTTGATATTGGTTATTTTATATGTACTGATTATTGTGTTAATTTTCTCTTGGGTTGACGTTTCTTGTTCATTCTTGCTGTCTTATAAAAACATTTCAGCAAAAGAATATGATAATCTCTCCAGATATTATAATATTAAAATGGGAATTACAAGAATTATTTCATTAGTTATAGAAACCCTAGGAACGATTAAGAAGAATGCTAGGACAGACGATAAGAACATTTTACTATGTATCACTATTGACATCCTTAAAAAATTCTTTCAAGAATTTTTAAGAAAATGTTTTTAAAATCATTTCACCCCAAGCAAGGTAATGAAGACACAAAGATGCAAGGGGTTACTGAGTGTGAAAGAAACAGAGAAAAAATATTAACACATTGACCGCGAACAACGACATAACTCGTGGTTGTCAGTTTTCATTATGACGCCGGCGACGAGTTATCTCGTTTTTGTGGTCTTGACATCAAGGCTACAGCCATGAGTTTGTTCGTCGTATTTAACGCAAATATCTGGTACATGGCTGAAATGAAAAATTGTAGTGGCTAGTAAAAATGAAAACTTTTTATGGGAAAAGCTTATTGAAAATAACACATAAACAAAACATTTGAAATACAACGGAAGAGTCCAATAGATTTCGTAATCGGTCCCCGGTAATCAAAGTGTTAAGGATAGCGGTCAATAAAAGATCAGGAATTAAGGAGACAGAAGACAACCATTGGCAATGCATTTAAATTTTGAAGATCAAAGTTGACTGGGAAGGAAGAAGCCGGAAGAGAGTTCCACAAGTGAGAAGTGTGAGAGAAGAAACTGTTAGCATAGAACTTACGGTTACATCTAGCTATTTCATTCCTAAAATGATGAGACCCCTCAATCTAGTACTGCGATTAAATTCGTAAATTTGATATGTCAAAGAGGAAAGGTCATCAGAACAATTGCCATAAAATTATTTATAGAAAGGCCATTGGGAAGCTAAGTGACGGCTCTGGGAAAAATGAGTGAAGCCGAGATGCCAGGTCAGGATTAATAATATTACAGACACGTCTTTGAATATTTTAATGTCTAAATACGTAGCAGAAGTGATGTTTCCATTGAGTCTAGGTTTGAATTTCCTAGGCTTAGGAATTGTATGCACAATTACTATACCACAATACCAAAGATTTGTTTTTATTTGATCATCAACGATAGTCTCGAGATAACTGGTGTAAAAATACAAATACGAATAATGAGGATAATAATGGTAATTATTATAGATTTCTGTATTGATAACCTTTAGTATCTTTTGCTGTTTTTATGCCATCATGTTTGTAAGTCTATTCTAATTTCTTCTTTTTTCCCCTTATCCGATCATGTTTAATACTTGGGAGACCAGCGAAAACGAGCGATTCTCAGGAGGCAATTTCTCATTATTCGCCAGAAGAGCACCTAATTGTTTTTGGCGCTTGGTCTTTCAGTTTTATTTATGAATGACATAAGCGATATCACAAAACTGCCAGTCGTTGAAGCCTTTAAGCAAAAAATAAATTGCAAAACCGCGTCTGTTCGGACTCGTCTTACACGTTTTATCACCAAAGTGTTAAGGTTAATAAATAAGGGTAGACATATTATTTGTGTTTTTATCTTCATTGTAGTATGGCTGATGATGGTCGGTAAGTTACTGCTTCATATGATTTTCGTTCTATTTAATGCACACACACATACATACGCACGCACACACGCGCATATATATATATATATATATATATATATAAGGCTCAAACGTTAATATTCCATGGTTATAATTTATTACAGTGGAATCGTAATCACGATCCAAGTCATCAGACCTATAAAAGTGAACACTGAAGTCAACATTCAGAGGCGACAGTCTGTTTCATGCTAGACGCAATCATCAATGTTCACTTTTATATTTATATTTACCTACGCTCTATCTCTGATATTGAACACTTTATCCCATAAATATAGCACGCCTTAAAACTGTATTTCTTCATATATATATATATATATATATATATATATATGTGTGTGTGTGTGTGTAAATATGTATCTATATATATGTACATATATATAAATATATATATGTACATATATATATGAATATATATATGTACATATATATATATATATATATATATATGCGCATATATATATATGCACATGTATATAAGTATATATACATATATGTATACATCTATGTATACATATATATATACATATATATATATATATATAATAAGAGCTGGACACTCGTATTCGAGGATTGCCGTTTACTAGGGCGGCTAGCCAATCCCTATTGCAGACTCTCGCTCAGGCACATTTGTGTTTCTTCAACACCCACAGAGTCCACCTGTGGTTTATACTGCAACTATGCTGAGCAGACATTAGTTACAGTTTCTGGGAGAGAGCGTGATATCTAGAATTGTCAACAGTCTTAACAACACCAGCATATTCAAATACTCTGTCACGATAACTTGTGACTTCGTGCTAGCACAGCTATCGACGGCCCTAAGAGTCCCGTCTACCCAATTTCACTCACAAGGCTTGGGTCAAGGCTTGGTTTTCAGGCACTTTCCAAAAGTGCCGCACGCTGGGATCGTCCCCCTACAGACCGATATCAAGTCTCCTTCCTGACATACATATATACATGCATTTATGCATACATACATATATACATATATACATGCATATATATATATATATATATATATATATATATATATATATACTTATGCATGTATATATACATATATAATTTTCGATTTAAATGTATATCAGAATCGAAGTTTTGAATAAACTACCCGAACTTCATGTTTATTCTGTTCTACTTTCGACTGTCTCAGTTATTATCAAGAACCATGTGCCGCCAGTGTGGTAGGCAAGAGTCCGTTGGCCACAGTATTTTATAATATGTTGTGTGCAAAAAATATGTAATATGCGCAATAAAAAGACTAAGCATAATATTTGATGCATTCTTTTTCAGTGTCGTCTCGCTCCCTTTAACCGTTACACATGATGTCACCTTGAACTGATTCAAGCTTTCAGCCCTCGATAAATATTAATATAAAGATTAGTATATATTAATTCAAGGTGAGTAGAACAAGATAGATAGATAGATAGATAGATAGATAGATAGATAGATAGATAGATAGATAGATAGATAGATAGATAGATGAACAAACTGTCATAGATAGATAGATAGATAGATAGATAGATAGATAGATAGATGAACAAACTGTCATAGATAGATAGATAGATAGATAGATAGATAGATAGATAGATAGATAGATAGATAGATAGATAGATGAACAAACTGTCATAGATAGATAGATAGATAGATAGATAGATAGATAGATAGATAGATGAACAATCTCTCATAGATAGATAGATAGATAGATGAACAATCTCTCATAGATAGATAGATAGATAGATAGATAGATAGATAGATAGATAGATAGATGAACAATCTCTCATAGATAGATAGATAGATGAACAATCTCTCATAGATAGATAGATAGATAGATAGATAGATAGATAGATAGATAGATTGATAGATAGATAGATAGATAGATAAACAAACTGTCATAGATAGATAGATAGATAGATGAACAATCTCTCATAGATAGATAGATAGATAGATAGATAGATAGATAGATAGATAGATAGATAGATAGATAGATAGATGAACAATCTCTCATAGATAGATAGATAGATGAACAATCTCTCATAGATAGATAGATAGATAGATAGATAGACAGATAGATAGATAGATGAACAAACTGTCATAGATAGATAGATAGATGAACAATCTCTCATAGATAGATAGATAGATGAACAATCTCTCATAGATAGATAGATAGATAGATAGATAGATAGATAGATAGATAGATAGATGAACAAACTGTCATAGATATATAGATAGATAGATAGATAGATAGATAGATAGATAGATAGATAGATAGATGAACAATCTCTCATAGATAGATAGATAGATAGATGAACAAACTGTCATAGATAGATAGATAGATAGATAGATAGATAGATAGATAGATAGATAGATAGATAGATGAACAATCTCTCATAGATAGATAGATAGATAGATAGATAGATAGATAGATAGATAGATAGATAGATGAACAATCTCTCATAGATAGATAGATAGATAGATAGATAGATAGATAGATAGATAGATAGATAGATCCCGCTGTTGGGGTTAGGAGTATTGTTTTGTATTAATTTAAGATGGACCTAGAAGAATCAAAATATTTAGAATTCCGGATTTTACCACAAATCGATGTTACCGGTGACGATCACCTATTATTTCAGCCAACAAGCAGGTCCCAAGATGGGAACAATCGATATCTGATAAGCACCTGGTGAAGGTCAAGTGACAACAACTTTCTTCAAATCTCTAACATTTATTCTTGCCGGTTTCAACAAATCCGTTCTTTGAAGCATTCCAGTTGATTCCTTATTTCAAATCATTTCAGCCCCTTTGTTAATGTCATCGGTTACAGTCGCCGATTTACCAATGATTACTCGTCTGATCACAGCAATCATATTCCAAAATTGCCACAGCGCTTGAATAAGGTATTCCTCGATATTTATTTACTCACTGTCTTTTATTTCACATGGATGCCTGCTAGAACAGCCACTTCAACTGACAAGTTTTCCTCAAGGACACATGGCACAGTGGATAAAGGCGTTAGTTAGATCCAGTGACAGGAGCCAAAGAGTGTGAGTTCAATACCCGGTTGAGGTAGTGGAGAACTTGGAAAGGGGAATTAACAGGAGATAATTGACAACTGACATCCATTAAAAACATGGCACGTGGAACTAGAACAGTCTACCTCAGTGAGCGAAATAAAGGATTCAGTTCAACCACCTGAAGAAGGCCGGAGCGTACAACGGCCGAAACGTTGTAATAAATATGGCGACAAAGATGAGGACAATAGTAAATAGTGTACACAAGAGCTCATCTCATAAATATAGACAGGTACTGAAATTTTCCTTTCTTTGTCTACGATAAATTTTGTTCGACTTCCTAGCCTGGAGACAGTAACTTGTCTCCATTTCAAATTTACACTCTTTCACTTTCCCTTTTCTAAAGGAGAACTACTATTATTATTATCATTATTATTATTATTATTATTATTATTATTATTATTATTATTATACAAAATGATTGACAATTAAGAAAACACACAGTCTTTAACAATATTTCGACAGTATGTCTGTCTTATTCAAGTTGTGTTTGTATTTTTATATTTTTTAAAACTTGTATGCTATTTTTAAATATAACAAACAAAAAAGACGTACTGTCCAAATATTTTTAAACATCATTAAATCTTGTTAAACATTGTGTCTTTTCTTTTTCTTAAATTTCACTCATCTCTAATGATTATTATGATTTCCTTTGATTTCTGTTGCATACACATTTCCTTCCGGGTCCAAACCAGAGACCTAAGGTCAGAAATGGCTTCATGACATTTTCCATTGATCATTTAAAAAAAAAACTAAAACTTTCATCTTCTTTTGGGTATTCTGTATTCCATCTCCTTCGCTGACATAGGTATTTATAGGCTTCTTCTTGTTCCAGTTCCCTAACCTTTGTGATCAAATCTAAATCTATTGAGTGCGTTTCTGTAATTCTCCCTTTCTTGAATGTTACTTTTGCACATTTATCTAATCCGAAATCCATACCGATATCATCACTGAAAATAATGTACAGTATTGAGGATACTCTTCAACCCACTGTCGTATTTGGCAAAGAGTTTGATATCATCCATGCAGGATAGATTATTAAACACTTTCTTTTTTATTTTGTATCCATAGTTATTACTGTTTAGTTCATGTGGAAGGGGAATAAGGGCAGGCAGAACAGAAGGGGCGACAGGCAGTCTCCTTCAAAGATTCCGCGTCGGATATCCAAACAACTGGAAGCGGATGTACCTTTGGTCTGATATAATGTGTGTTTTCACAATTCCATACTATATTTAAAGAAATTTACTATCACCGAGGATACTTTGTACATTTCCAAAGCCTTAAGGATCCAAGCGTGCGGTACATTATCAAAGGCTTTATGGTAAACTATCCAAGCTCTGCTAAGATTTCTAACATGTTTCCTGCAATTTTCCTTTTATTTTTTAATAGTTGATCTTTGCAATCATATGAAACATTTGACATACTTTCTAATCCAGGGGAAGAAAGTTTTCATCGAGAAAAGAGTAAGTACAGTTTATCAGGACAGATTTGATCATTTTATATGTGCTGGACAGACACAGCTATAATTTGGGGGATCATCTTTTTCAACCGGTTTTAGTAGAAGGTATGTAATAACTTCAGTGATTCATTCTAGAATTTCATTTGGGTTATTAACTTGAATTGTTAAAGTGTGCGCAAGAATTGTATGGATTGATGACAGATGATACCTTGTCATTTCCTAAGAACTTCTATTTTGGGATTTTCTTAGAACTTGCCTAACATTATTCTTGGTTCTATTTTTTCCATTTTTGTTCAGATTTACCCTCCATTCTTCTTTGTTCTCGTTTGAACCACTCCACACTGGGATTCTATTCATTTGAATTACTCCAAATATTCTCCCAAAATTTTTGCACTTCTTCAATAGACAGTGCTTTTTTGACTTCTATAACTGCTTTTCCATTCTTCCTGCATAACTATTCCTTCGGGTTGCTCCAAATATTCTCCCAAAATGTTTTCCCTTTTTCAATAGATGGTGACATTTTTACTTCTATAACTGCTTTTCCAATTTCCCTATAAAGTTTCTTCAGATCCATTTTAAATATCTTATTGTGTCGATAGAACCTGCAAAGATATTCATATCGTCTTTTAATTGTAGTTCCTGTTTAAAAATAAGTACACAGCTCGCGCATTACGAAGGGCTTTATCTATGTCAATGTTTTTTTCTAATTTTTACACAAATGTTCTTGGCATACTACACATACACATAGAATTTAAGAATGGGTTATGGTGGTATATTCAATATGTAGCCTGGGCATAATCATTTCTTCTCTTCTAGTTTGGTTTTCTGATGCCTTTCTCCTATTTCAGGTTTAATTTTGAGTATTTTATTGTTTGCGCAGGAGTTCAGTAGGTTCTGCCACCTAATATATTTATTGATTGTTAGTTTCAGGTCTGTATAAGGGATTTTTTTTTATTTAAGGGGTCTGATGTATTTTTACACGTATGATGTTCCTTGGTGTTTTTTACGGTATATCAACCTGAAATTTGATGCTTTTTTTTCTAAATAAAGCCTCGTATTTAAACAGTCTATTTTTAAGTGGTTTATCTGCTGATAATTACGGTTATATTCTTCAAATTATATTTTTGAGATCAGTTTAATTTCTCTTAGAAACTGGGATATGTAAAGTGGATCAGTATTTTGAAAAAGTTATTTTACTGTTTTACTGTTTTTTCTGTTTGGTAGAATTTTAAGCGGTTTGAATAAAAATTGCTTCAGTTTGTAAGTATGTGTTTTATGATGAATGGCTCTTAGCATGCCAAACATACCGGAGGATCTTCCATTTTTAGAATTTAAGAATGCGTTATGGTAGTATGTTCAATTTGTAGCCTGGACATAATCACTTTTCTTCCAATTTTGGTATCTCTCATGCCATTCTCCTATAGTTGGTTTAACTTTGAACTGTTTATTGTTTGGGCAGGACAAATATATGAAGTCTAATGAACTCATCATGACAGCCAGGCTGTTAAGTGTATATCAGGTACATGCATAAAAGCCAAATGTGCGTGATATGGTGATTTCTTCTACGTGCCCAATCTCTTCAAGACGATAGTGATCATGGTTCTCTATAATTTATGTTATAGGCTCTTAGCAATGATTGTCTTTTTGCTATCTCTCTAACGCCTGTTCTGTCAACCATTTTCACAAGCATTTTAGTTTATTCTTTGCTTTTCTCTGTTGCTCTTGCCTTCAGTATGTCGGATGAGTGTAAAATTCTGTATATATATATATATATATATATATATATATATATATATATATATATATATATATATGATTAAATAGTTATTGGTCACGGTTGTATTAAAAAGTGCTCGATAAACAATACAAAAAATCAAACATGCACAATTATTAATGTTCCGTCAGGCAGTGAAGGCTAATTAGCCTCTACCGCCTGAAACCATGGTAGCGTAAGTGGTTGAACTTCCTATTTTTAATATAGATAGATAGATAGATAGATAGATAGATAGATAGATAGATAGATAGATAGATAGATAGATGAATATGCGTGGATAAAGCGAAAAAGACGATCTTCAAACACGGCTCTACAAATTTAGATACATTTTTAAATTTTGAGTATGTGTTTTCTTTCAAATCGAAAGAAATGAATTACAAAGATCCTTTGCAAAACAACTTCGCACAAAAATATTTGTGTTTGTCTTTCTTTACAATACAACCGAACCAGTTGCATTAGTACGATAAAAAATAGAAGTTTACATATGAGAATGAGTGTGTCACGTATTAACATAGTTTTATGTATGCGTGCAATTTCGTAGCATTTGGTATCCGGCAGGCAGGAAAGCTGCATTAATACTACTGATTACGTTTATAAACCAACTCAGTCCGTATGTTTTGGTATTTCATAACTCAACATCGCCTAGTCTTTTTCGTAATATAGTATGCTCGAATAAATATGCGAAAATGTGAGTAATTAAATAAGGTTTGAGAATTTCAGTTTGTATAACGACAAACCACTCTGGTAAAAGGTTAACTGAAAAACTAATTATTGCGAAATAAATCGAGCGCTTTTATAATGGAGAAATCTGCTCAAAAAAGTTAGATTTTATTAAACTCATAAGTTTATTGGTTCATAAATATTTTTCCCAATTTTCAAATATCTAATTTTAGGAGGGAAAATGTGGATTATTTTCTTGAGTGAGCCTTCAAAATTTCGTTGCAGACAACAAATTTCAAAGGCCTCTACACGCTTGCATTTAACATCTCTGATTGGATAATACAGGCGAATGTGGAAATTTGCATTCAAGCCGAAAAATTGCACAGAAATAAGGTAAATTTGAGTTTAAGTAATATAACTTAAATCTATTGCATCTTTCTACCATTCTGTAACAGGGTCCCCCCATATATATATATATATATATATATATATATATATATATATATATATATATATACACGTACACACATTTCTGTGCTCTTACATGAAAGTGAAGAAACATAATTATATTAAAATTAAAGGCCCTGTATTTTGTGTTTTATATTTCACACTGTGCAGTTTTGTTTTATTACGTGTAGGTTTTTAGATAGATAGATAGAGAGATAGATAGATAGATAGATATGAAAAGGCTGAGATATATAGATAAATAGAGAAGATATGAAAAGACCGAGATAGATAGATAGATAGATAGATAGATAGATAGATAGATAGATAGATAGATAGATAGATAGATAGATAGATAGATATGAAAAGGCTGAGATATATAGATAAATAGGGAAGATATGAAAAGACCGAGATAGATAGATAGATAGATAGATAAATAGATAGATAGATAGATAGATAGATAGATAGATAGATAGATAGATAGATAGATAGATATGAAACGGCTGAGATATATAGATAAATAGAGAAGATGTGAAAAGACCGAAATAGATAGATAGATAGATAGATAGATAGATAGATAGATAGATAGATAGATATGAAAAGGCTGAGATATATAGATATATAGAGAAGATATGAAAAGACCGAGATAGATAGATAGATAGATAGATAGATAGATATGAAACGGCTGAGATATATAGATAGAGAAGATATGAAAAGACCGAGATAGATAGATAGATAGATAGATAGATAGATAGATAGATAGATAGATAGATAGATAGATAGATAGATAGATATGAAAAGGCTGAGATATATAGATAAATACAGAAGATATGAAAAGACCTAGATAGATAGATAGATAGATATGAAAAGGCTGAGATATATAGATAAATAGAGAAGATATGAAAAGACCGAGATAGATAGATAGATAGATAGATAGATAGATAGATAGATAGATATGAAAAGATATATAGATGTGTGTGTGTGTATAATGTATTCATATATGCATATATTTTTCTATATGTGAATAAGAGAACCTAAACGCTCGGCTCCAAACTTTACAATGATTGCGCTTCATAAAAATAGTAACATTCGTGAAAACCTTTCATATGAAGCCATTCATATCCCAAATTTATATTTGTTTTAAAATATTTTTGAGTAATCATTAGTTTACGATTTTTGTTTTACTTAACTCTGTTCTGTCCTCGACATTTAATAACTTGAAACTTTATTAATTAAGACTATAGAAATCAAATTAGAATATTAGTCGCTTATATCATTAAAAAAATAATATGTAAAAAAAAGTGAGAGCAAAGGTGTGAGATTGGTTTTAGTATTTATTTTTTTATTTTTCAACAAGCTCTTCTAATGTCAGTACTCCATAAACATTTTCAGCATCTTGCACTTGAAGAGGTTATGTTTAGAGTGATCGGAGAATCAAACTCTACGGAATCTGTTCCATAAAGTAGCGGTTCTTGGAAAGAAGCCGTTCGAATGGAATTTCCTCGAATGGAATACGAAGAGAATGGGGATAATTTGACCCTGTTTACGTAGTATGTCGGGTCTTAGCAGAAAAAGGTCTGAACTTGTAGAACGACGGAATGTAAGGAAAGTAATGAGCGAAAAAAATTATGCAGCCAACATTTGTAGCAGTGTCTCTAATATAAGTAGGCGTTTAAATATTCCCCCAAAAGCCTTTGCAAAACAAATTCTGAGATTCGGTTATTTGATCAGATTTTGCAAAAAATGCAACATCTCACACATAAAATTTGGAACAAATGCAGAAGCTGTTCGTAGAATATGTGTGGTTTAGCGACAATGAATTGGCTGAACAGGGTATCGCAAAGACAACAAAAAGACAAATTTATTAAGAGCTACAAAGGGTAGATAATAGAAGAAGAAGAAGAAGAAGAAGAAGAAGAAGAAGAAGAAGAAGAAGAAGAAGAAGAAGGAGGAGGAGGAGGAGAAGGAGAAGGAGAAGAAGAAGAAGAAGAAGAAGAAGAAGAAGAAGAAGAAGAAGATAGTTATATTTAGTTTCGGTTTTATACATATTTAGTTATATTTAGTTTAGGCTTTATATATATATATAGTTATATTTAGTTTAGGCTTTATATATATATATAGTTATATTTAGTTTCGGTTTTATACATATTTAGTTATATTTAGTTTGGGTTTTATATATATTTAGTTATATTTAGTTTAGGCTTTATATATATTTAGTTATATTTTGTTTAGGTTTTATATATATTTAGTTATATTTATTTAGGTTTTATATATATTTAGTTTAGGCTTTATATAAATTTACTTTAGGTTTTATATATATATTTAGTTATATTTAGTTTAGGTTTTATATATATTTAGTTATATTTAGCTTAGGCTTTATATATATTTCGTTATATTTAGTTTAGGCTTTATATATATTTAGTTATATTTAGTTTAGGTTTTATATATATATAGTTATATTTATTTAGGTTTTATATATATTTAGTTTAGGTTTTATATATATATTTAGTTATATTTAGTTTAGGTTTTATATATATTTAGTTTACGCTTTATATATATTTAGTTGTATTTAGTTTAGGTTTTATATATATTTAGTTATATTTAGTTTGTGTTTTATATATATTTAGTTATATTTATTTAGGTTTTATATATATTTCATTTTATTTAGTTTAGGCTTTATATATATTTAGTTATATTTATTTAGGTTTTATATTTAAGCAATAACTTTGTAAAACAGTTCAGAGAGCAAAAGGCAGAGCCAATAAGGTCACGTGTTTAATTTTTCAGCCTGCACCATGTCATGTTTTTGTGGATGAAGTGCTTCAAGCGAAGCATATCGCGCTTGAGTCTTATCCGTTTACCGATATTGTCTCTGTTTTTGTTGTTGTCGTTTTTAATATATTTAAGGTAAATAAATACACGTGGTCAACTTACACCTTTTTTTAAAATAGCAGCGTCTTTAATCATTTGATTCTGGTGCATTGAAAAAACGATCATGTATGTAAGCTGCTGGGAAAATTTTTCATATCCAGTTTTCAATTTATTTATGTCGTTGCAAAGTTTACCTTCTTTGCAGCGATATCATTTTCTATTGAAATTAAATAGCGCGTCAAAATCTTCCAACCAATCACCGAGGTAAAACTATTAACAAGTAAAACAAAAACAAAAACCTCATTTTTATTTTTATTTTTAATTTAATAGTTAACTCGATTTTTTTTCAATAACAGTTTAATTTAACCATCGAATCTACGCCATGTTTCTTTATTTCGACGTTTTTTTTTAACAACTACGCATTTTTTTTAGTTCAATATGACGCCCATAAAAGTAATTAGATACGCTTTATTGAAGCTGTCGCCTTTTATGTTTTAAAAATAACGATCGATCGTGAAGTGTCTCAGCAAAACGTTCTGTTTAATTGATATTTTTATAGCTCGAACGTAATCCATTTTTAATTACACTGCTTCGATGATTGGCTTTTGTCGCTTCGTTTATAATCTAATATTTGAACAATGATAGTAATATCAGTGGATATTTTATTCGTAAGAATTTTTTTCCTTTTTTTATTTATTTATTTTTTTATTTATTTATTTTTTGCTGATTTCGATGAGGCCTTATCAAATTGTTTCATGTTAATTTCGCTGGTGTTCGTCCATTATTGTCAGAGACAATATCTCGTTCTTTTATTCTTTTCCAGATAAAGATCAACAACTGTATTTGTTTCTTTGTTTTCGATCGATAAACACAAATTCGTTTTTAAGTAAAAAAAAAAAAGCGCTCATCTTCATTTTTTTTTCATTTTTAAGATAAGCTTCTTTATATAAAAAGAAAATTCTTTTTTCTCTTACTTTTGAAGAGATAATTTTGGCCGCTCTACATTCCTTGAGTTTTACGGAAAAGGTGCATCGTTATTCGTAATCAATAAATTCGTGATTGATTTTGTTCAATACTCAATGCGCAAATAATCGAGTAGATAATCTTTCAGCTCAGATTTCACAAATTTTGTACTTGTCAGACAGACAACACGTGGAATGGGATAACTTAACATTGTTGGGTTACCATATATATATATATATAATGCTAGGCGACCATAGCGGTATCTGGCCGTCGAAAGCAGATAATTATCCAAAAGTTTATAATTATGAATAAATAAATACGGATAGGGCTAAGTCGAAGAAGGAAAATTAAATTTTTATTTTCTACAAGGAGAACACGCTAACAAAGTATAGAAATCTGTTACATGCCTTCTCTCTGATTCTGAAAAGGAAAACCATTGAATGTTACCAAAGACTGTCTTTACTCACAAGTCCAACACGTTATGTCACAAAGGTTACTTCTACTCCAAGAACCTATGGCATATCTTCGTTTAGCGATGACTATCAAACTTCTGTATCTCTGTACAGACCGGACTCCGCTGATTAGCTACATTTTTTCTCATTTCCTTTCTATGGAGTGTTTATCGATGTATAACTAGGTATGTTCTAATATTTGTAGAACTGAAGGCAAGAGGGTTTGGCCTCATTCTCTGATTTGATGTTGAAATTTTGCAATTTTTAGTGAAAGCTGATTTAACCCTGGAAAAATATCGTAATTGTACCATGCCATTTTTAGCTTCAAGTCGCAGTCATGGAAGACCCGTTATACAATAAATTCACTTTCTTAAGTTATTCACGCCATGAAACAAAAAAACACACAACTTATATAAAATGTATCCAATGGCGTAATAAAAACGTATTATAGTATTAAAAAGAAAACCTCAAAACCATGAAAATCTAACTACATATTTATTAAACTTTAGCTTCGTTTTAAACGTGTTTATGTTTGTAATAACAAAAATATGCAGGTGTAGGCTTTAAGAAGTCTTTATTCAACTAAGGATATAAGGTTCGCGTATAGTGTCCTTTTATAGGCCTAGTAAACAGAAATAGCACTCTCAAAGAGGAGAGTATCAAAACAAGGGAGACCACTCTTGATTATTCATAACAATGATATACTATTATTTAATGAATCTTCTTTGATTTGTATTCATCATTCATAAAATTGAAACTACAAAAATAAAGAAAGATGAGTTTTTTAATCATTTTCCCCTAAGTAAGACAATAAACCACTCAGACGCAATCAGTGTTAAATACTCTGAGAAAAAATACTATGAAGGAAACATAACAATAAACGAACAACAATTAAGACGGCAGAAGATAACGATTGACATTGCATTTAATTTTTTGAAGATCAAACTTGACTGAGAAGCAAGAAGCCGAAAGAAATCCACAAGCGAGAAGTGCGATAGAAGAAACTGCAAGTATAGTACTTATGGTTACTTTTGTTGACCATGTTCACCATAGTCTATGAATATAGAATCCAGCGCAGTACGTAATCTGTTCAAGGAAACAACGTTAAAGATTAACACTCACGGTCAGACACTCAACTGAATCTGACTATATCGCCAATACCAGCAGCAGCTGTTCCGTAATTCTTCAGTCTTCGATATCAAAGGATGGCAGTAATATTTAGCCCCCCCCCCCACGAGGGTTACATGTGGCACAAGGCCGGGTTTAACGATGGTTTTCCGAGCCCGTAGGCTCGGCCAAAATATTCCTCATTGGAACCCCCAAAAACGGGTTCAGCGATAGTCCACCACCCCGAACGAGACTCCGCCACTCGGCGGAGCCCCGTCCGGGCTCCTCCGCGCCTGAAGTCAGAGAGTTCGATTGTTCAGTCATCAAAGGCTGGCAGTAATATTTAGCCACCCCCACGAGGGTTACATGTGGCATAAGGCCGGGTTTAACGTGGGTTTTCGTCTACAACCCCGAAGGAGACTCTGCCTCTTGGTGGAGCCTCGTCCGGGTTCCTCTCTGCCCGAAGGCAGAGAGTTCGACTGTTCAGCCATCAAAGGCTGGCAGTGCATATTCGGGAAAAACATGGCCGCCTTTATACACGTCGAATAAAATATTTTTAGCCTTCGGATTGGTTAAACCTCCTATTGGTGAACTATAAAATGAGTCAGCTCATTTTGGCTGGCTCACTAGTACACCAGGATACCCAAAAACTCTCCCCATTTTGTGTACATTATGGAATCTTCTTTCAAAATATTAGTAAAGTCAATATTCATATGGAACAAATACTTTAATATTCATAAAATTTATCTTTTTGTTTTGTAATTAAATTTTTTGTTGTTTAAATTAATATCCACAAAAATTAGTTATATCATTTTGTCCACTGTTAAGTATTTCAGGCTAATAAATATTAATAACAATATTATAAATTTGGGTTGTGATGACAACAAAAAAGTGGAAAAAGTTGTTATTTTACCCATAGGTGCGACCCATTAAAACAGGCACTATCTCTCCGGGTCAGAGTGATTCTGAGAGTCATTCAGAGGAGGACTATTTACGTTTATACCCCAAAACTAAGGACTCACATTCATACCAAAAACTGACGTCTCTTAAGACAATAACTAATGGATGCAGTTTTACGTCCTACCCAGGACCTTATAGGTCAGTACCAAATATGACAGGAATGAAAGCTCCTAATTTCAATTTTGTAATTGGCTTTGTAAACAAATCCGACACGTTATTTTCCGATTGAACATATTCAATTTGTACTATTTTCTTTTGTACCTGATCCCTAACAAATTGATATTTAATATCAATATGCTTTCATCTTTGATGTATTATTGGATTTTTAGCCAAAGCAATACTGGCCTGATTGTCACAATAAATAGTTATAAGCTTACTTATTATCAGTTTTGTAATTGTTTTTTATTAGTAATTTAAGAAAAATAGCGTCTTGTGTTGCTTGCGACAATGCAACATATTCCGCCTCACATGTTGAAAGTGAAATCATTCCCTGTTTCTTAGATTTCCAGCCAATTATTGGATTATCTTTTGCCAATCTAAAGCAATAGCCTGTGATACTTCTACGATCTGGTGAATTTGCCCAATCAGCATCACAAAATCCTTCCAGTTGTAGTGGGGTTTTTTATTGTCGAAATACTAGGCACTGATTCTTAGTTCCCTTTAAATAACGTAATATTTGCTTAGCTCTGGTACCGTCAGCCAACTCATTAAAGTGGGAATCTGGCTCGAAGTTGGAGTTAAAATTAATAAATTTTGTTTCATCTGTAATTACATGATTTGTCGCACCCGTGTCAACTGGGTAAGAATTATAACTATTGGGCATAGAATCCAACCCAAACGAAAAAGCATATGTTCGCTCATTCGAAAAAGCTTTTACATTTTCACAAAAAATCACTCCTTGTATGAAATTGACATTTCGCACGAACATGCCCGGCTCTTCTACAACGAAAACAGATATTTCATTTTCTATTATTATTGTACCTCCTGTTGTTGTTGTTCCTCCTGTTGTAATAGTTGTTTTTAAGCCCCTTGTTTTTAATGTATCATAATTCCTAGTCTGGTAGGTTTGACGGACTGGTTTTCTGAATTTTTTAAATGACGTTCTCAGTTGCATTACATTATTTCCTTGATTTTGGGGATTACACATTTTTTCAGTTTCTTCATAACTATGTAACGCAATTTTAAACTCAGTGAAAGTTAATTTTTTATCTTTTTGAGTTATGACTGTCGTGAATGGTTTGAATGTTGCTGGTAATCCCTTTAAAACCATGGCTATTAGCAGCCCATCTGAGATAGTCTCACCTGCCATTTTTAAGGCATTTGTGACATTCTCAGCTCATATAATATAATGTTACAGATTCATTTTCTCGTCTCCTTAACGAGGTTAGTTCAGTATATAAAGCAATAATTTTGGGTTTACCTTTTTGGCAATCAATATTCTTAAAGTTTGCCGTTGTCCCTGGCTTCTTTCATTATAAGACAAACTCCTGTCATCCAGGCATTGTATTAATTCGGAGAACACGGTCGCATTTCTTTCCATAAAATCATCATCTTCTTTCTGGTCATCTTGGCAAAGAATGATGTCATGAAGTTTTTATATTCTAAGGTAGCCCAGGAATTTCACTTCCCACAATTCGTATTTTGACTCGTCTCCGTCAAAATACAGTCGTAATCTGGGCTCATAACCTTTGTTGACCATGTTCACCATAGTCTATGAATATAGAATACAGCGCAGTACGTAATCTGTTCAATGAAACAATGATAAAGATTAACACTCACGAGTCAGACACTCTAATGAATATGACTATATCGCCAATACCACCAGCAGCTGTTCCGTAATTCTTCAGTCTTCGATATCAAAGGCTGGCAGTGCATATTCGGGAAAAGCATGGCCGCCTTTATACACTTCTATTAAATATTTTGAGCCTTCTGATTGGTTAACTCTTCTATTGGTGAACTATAAAATGAGTCAGCTCATTTTGGCTGGCTCACTAGTATACCAGGGTACTCAAAAACTCTAACAACTTTTAGCCATTTCAACTGTAAAATGTTGAGACCTTAGCACCAATTTACTACTGCGCTTAAATTCATAAAGTCTAGGTACCGAAGAGAAAAGTACAACAGAACAATTACTATGAAAGTACTTATAGAAAAAGCACAGGGAAGCTACATAACGGCGATGGGAAAGTGACCGAAGTCGAGATGCCAAGTGAGGACCAATAACATTCTTCTTTGGATTTTATCTATAAATATATAGCAACAGACCATATGTGGCAGCAACATTTGAAGCATGGACGAATGGTAAACTTATAAATATGTAAGATAAAATAAAATAATGAAAGATAAATTTAAAATTTTCAAAAAAGATAATAGAAAGTGAAACCACAAAACCTTGAAAACTATAACCAAAACCAAACAAAGTACGAGGGTCATTCAATAAATAAGGTGAATTTTTCGGTATAAGGACTTCTAATACAGATAGAAGCTTCCTCTTTTTTTTTTTTTTTTTTTTTTTTTTTTTTACTTCTTTTTCACATGGATTTAATTTCTTTTGCAGATTAAAAAAAACAACTTTGAGAGTTTTGGCGATTAACAAAGATGGCCGACCAAGAAGCATGCTCCAAGATTGAACAGCGGTCAGTTATCAAGTTTTTGGTTGCTGAAGGGTGCAAACCAGTTGAAATTCATAGGAGAATGTCAACGGTGTATGGTGCCACATGTTTCAGCCAAAAAAATGTCTACAAGTGGGCTAAAATGTTTAAAGAAGGACGGAGCAGTGTTGAGGATGAAGACAGGCCTGGGAGGCCTACAGAAGTGAGGTCTCCTGCGGTGATCGAATCAGTCAATGACCTCATTCAGTCTGACAGAAGGGTGACAGTGGATGACATTGCAAGGACTTTGAGCTTATCTGTTGGGACAAACGCAGGGATCATCAGTCAGAAGGAGTCATCTTGCATCATGACAACGCAAGGCCTCACACAGCAGCCCAAACGGTGCAGACCATCAACGAGCTGGGCTGAGAACTGCTCCCTCATCCCCATTACAGCCCAGACCTTGCCCCTTCAGACTTTCACCTGTTTGGTCCCTTGAAAGCGTTCACGAGAGGCACGAAGTTTAAAAGTGATGATGAAGTCAAAAGTGTTGTGAGCGACTGGCTCAGACATCAGTCCAAAGATTTTTACGCTGAGGGAATACGAAAGCTTGTGCACAGATGGGAAAAGTGTGTGACAGTGCTGTGAGACTATGTTGAAAAACTTTAAAAAATAAGCTTCTATCTGTATTAGAAGTCCTTATACCGAAAAATTCACCTTATTTATTGAATGACCCTCGTATTTATTAAATTTTACTTTCGCTTTATAACGAGTTCATGGAATACTATAATTAAATGTGGTATTGTTTAGTGGGTGTTTTTGGATGGGGGTATAAGGTATTTCGTTCATATTTCACAAAATTCCGTTTGAAGTTAGTTAATCTGTTATCTTGCGCACAGATACCCATCCTTTAGTTCTACCAATACTCATCATTACAACTAAGACATGCCATGCTTCCACAGAGTCGAATCACCTTCATTTCCCCCGTATTCCAAATGTAACAAGAAAGTTCCACTCAGATATTTTCGAAGAAGTTTTTTTTAATTCGGTTTCACCGCATGCAAGGCAATAAAGCCGCTAAGACACAAGGGGTTACTGGACGTGGAAGAATTAGGAGCAGAAGCATTAACACTGAGCGGAAAGAGGAAAGAGTAATTAGAAGGGCAGTAGATAGCGATTGACATTGCATTTAATTTTTTGCCAATTAAAGTTGGATGGAAAGCATGGAGCTGGAAAGGAGTTCCACAAGCGAGAAATGCGAGAAAAGAACTGTTAATTGGATGCTTGTCTAGCCAGTTCTTTACAGCAGTTTTGAAATCTTCATCACCACCATGAGGTTGGCTTCTCGATGATTCCTTCATTGAACAAAAGAGAAGGAAGATTGTATGTCACCATTTTGAAAATGTTGCTTCAACGTTAAGCTATATCGGTGCAATCATGACTGTAGTAAGTCTTTCATGCAGCAATTTAAATATAGTGCATCTGATTCCGAATTTTCGATGGTCGAATAAGCAGCTGTCCAAAAAAGACTCACACTGGAACTTAAATATCGCGCCTGGGAGAGTGCCGAATGTATTCTTTTTTTAATCGGTATCATTCCATGCAAGGTAGTAAAGACACTAAAACGCTAGGGGTTACAGGGTGTGGAAGAATTAGGGACAAAAACATTAATAATGAATGGGAAGAGAAAAGAGTAATCAGGGCGACAAAAGATAGCGATTGACATTGCATTTACATTTTTGAAGATTAAAGTTGACCGGAAAGCATGGAGTTGGACGGGAGTTCCACAAGCAAGAAAAGAAACTGTTAACATAGAACTTACGGTTACAGCTAACCAGCTCAACTGTCGAGTGATGAGACCTCGACGCCAGTCTAGTACTGCGCTTAAATTCAAAAGGTTTAGGTACCATATTGAAGAGCTCATCCGTACAATTACGATCAAAGTATTTATAGAAAAGACACAGAGAGGCAATAATTTGCAATATCACTTTAACCATTGTACTATAGAAATCGTAATCTCTCTCTCCCTCTCTCTCTCTCTCTCTCTCTCTCTCTCTCTCTCTCTCTCTCTTTCAATGATGAATTAATCATTTTAAAGGCGTCTGCACTAGGAAAGGACCTAACAGGCTAACCTTGAAGGAGAATTTGGCCATTACTAAGTATCTCGCCTTGTACCAGACTTTAATAAATTAAGTAAACGTTTGTTTGTTTTTTTTACTAGTGTTCACCCAATACAAGGCTCAAGGTGTCACTCAAAGTAAAGACTTATTGTGTAAAGTTGCTGGAACTATGCGGGATAACAGCTAATTCTAGACTTCAAGAGGTTAGGGTTTAATTGAGTTCAGGCGGAGACGTTAGGATTATAGAGATGAAGTAGACTTTAGAAGGAACCGGAAACCCACTCCTAAACAGGAAACAAGAGGAAACTCCTACTCCTGTTCAAAAACTGGATACGAGTGTGAACTAGGCAAACCTCAAATTGGAAGAGGAAACATAATTGAGCCAGTTATGTGCCATGCGTGATACACGCTTAGGCGATCATGTACCTTTCGATACTTGACTGATGAGGCAGATTTTTTCCCGCAGTAAGTTGTCATTTTTTTTCTGCGGTAGACCATTTGCCATATAGAACCCTGTTTTTCCTGCTATTTACCCATAGCTGGGGGGAGAAGATGATGATTAATATCTTTCCCAAGGGTATTAGCACATAAGTGAATGTAATGGATTCGACTGGAATTCGAACTCGGCTCTCCGATTCCTCAATCCGAGCCGCTATCCATTAATCCACCGTGCTGAAATCAAATTTTTGGCCAGATTGGTTTTGCTAGAAAAAGATAATTACAAGCCAAAATATACGGATACCCGTTTAAAAATGAATACACTTAAATACAATCAAGTAGGGAATAAAGAAAATAAAACTAATTAAGAAATCAATATGAAAACTTCTATGTGTTCTCTTTCACCGAACATCGTCCGCGCCATCTAGCGTTAAGGGCAACCTATGTAAAACGATAATTAACAAGTTAGTCGGACAAGGTATTGTTCGTTGAAGGCATTAACGCACTAGAGGAACAATGAACAATTTGAAATGAATAGAAAAGGCAGACTGGATACATAACAATACGTGTGTTTTGTTTTTGTTTTTTCTTAACAACGACAAAAAATAACTGATACATGTATAGATTCGAAATAATTGTGTGTAGAAAGAAAGTTAAAGTATAATTGTTCGATTTTGTATAAAAGAATTGTAGTATAAAAGTAAGAGTGATAGTAGGAATGTCTTACTGGTTGCTGAAGTTGACCTGGTTTGACTTCCATGAGATCTACGTTTCAGTCGAGTTGCGAGTGCTGTTGAGAAAGAAAGAGGAGTTTCTGGGCCAGTTATATTGAATAGGGGGTCAAAGAGGCTCCGTGAATTATGGGATATATATTATTTTCATATATGTCTAAATTAGATCATAATGTCACCTGTCTTCTCTTACTTATCAATAAGTCGCTATTTAAAAAGAAAATCTGACTTTAAATTTAAATTTTAAATAATGTTTTGAATTATCTGTATGCAAACGTATCGTCATTGCTAATAAATTTGATACTTATCGGGTGCCCAATTACTATGGCCTTGTTCCAGATTATGTTAAGCTTAGTCAATGTCTAATTATTTTTTAATAATTGAAAACATCAAGTCAACGAAGTGATAAAAAGCAAAGTAATATAGATAACTGACAGATATTAATAAGCTGCCAAGCCATATTATGTTATTCTTCATTTAATAAGAGAGGACATTAAAAATGTTTATACAAATTAATAATAAGGCGAACGGGTAGGCAAAGTGTTACGTTGTCAACGAACGTGTACGGTTTCAAATTTACTTTTATTCTATAATTGAAGTTCCTTAGACTATAAAAACTAACAAAAATCTTTTACATATCCGAAAAGCAAAATGCAAATACTTTATAATCCAACATTGTAGTGATATTTAAATGAATTCCGAATTAGCATAGCTAAGATATGGACTATATGAATGTCCAAGGAGAAAAGTTAGAGTAGCTTTCGGTATGTGAGAAACTACTACTGCTAGACTGAAAAATACAAAGGAAATTCAATTTCATAACAATAATCTTCAAAAATTAAAATGCAATGTCAATCGTCATCTTCTGCCTTCCTGAATACCGTTTCTGTTATTCTCCTTTCTCCTCGCTAAAATCTTCTCATTCTCTTTCACTCTCATTAACTCCTTGCATCTTCATGGCAATATCACTTTGATTGGGGTGAAATAATTTTTTAAAAAATTGTAGTGATATGTAAATGAATTCCGAATTAGCATAGCTAAGACATGGACTATATAAATGTTAAGGAACGAGCCTCGCGAAACAGAGTGGCTCTTGCAGCGTGTCTCACTGGCGACGGTTCGAGGTAATGCTTTCTCCACCATAGCGGCTGGCAGAGGATAGGAAAAAAAATTTTGTTTATAGTTACGTTGTTCTGGAATTGTTATCATTGGCCGACTGAACTTGCTTTGTTTCAATTATTGTTTCCCTTAGATGGAACTTACCATTTCTTTTTATACTATAATGTATTTCAGTGTTATCCAATAAATCGTAAGTGTTTTTAAAAATATATATATATATATAAATGTCCAAGGAGTAAAGTTAGAGTAGCTTTCGGTATGCGAGTATCGTGT
>OZ038481.1:31934144-31966644 GCA_964036315.1 Acanthosepion esculentum | reverse complement strand
TACATTTCCCTTCAGAAAAAGACGATCGTGATTCTCCATATAAATATATATATATATATATATATATATATATATATATATATATATATATATATATATATAGCCTTGGGAAAGGTGTGAATCCTCTTCTTCTCCCTCCAACTATGGGTAAATAGCAGGACAGCCTGGGTTCTATAGCCTTGGATGGCACCTGGTCTAGGAGAAGGACAACTCTGAATTCAAAACCTGCGGAGGGTCGCTTGGGGACCTTGTGGCATTCGCTGCACCAGGTCCCTGTATTCGTCCCTCCAAAAAGTGTGGATGGCCCTGCACAAAGCCTTCACCACTATAATCAAATCTCATGTGTCGGTGTCGGGCTTTCAGTTTCTAGGAACTGATCTGCCTGACCTTCATACGTCGAATTCGATGGGAGAGTCGATCATATATATATATATATAAACATATATATATATATATATGTGTGTGTGTGTGTGTGTGTGTGTGTGTGTGTGTGTGTGTGTGTGTGCGTGTGTGTGTTATGGAATGGAAAAAGTCTGACAGTTATTTTACGACATTTTTATGTCAATAAACAGTATTAACAACATTTACCGGCCTGAATGCCCGAGAATTTTTCATACAAAATATTTGTCCTACGACGAAATGTCCGAGAAATTTTCTATGAAAATTTCTCGGACATTTAGGCCGGTAAATGTTGTTAATACTGTTTATTATAAACAGAGCATTTACTTAAATATTTGTATCTATAAAAGTATGTATAAACATAAAAATGTCTTAATATAAATATATATAAACATTATATATATAAATATATATATATATATATACATATATAAATACATATATATGTGTGTGTATGCGTGTGTGTGTGTGTGTGTTTGTGTGTGTGTCAGTAAAAGACAAGAGGAACAACTGTTCTTAGCCGATGCGTTTCGTCGTCCGAGAGACTTCATCAATGCAAATGTAAAGGTTTGTTTTGTCGCACGTGTTCATATACAAAAGAAAGTATGTCATTGGATAATCAAGGCTTTCAAATATGAGAATGTCCAAGCCCTGAAAGACCAATGACATCCTTGCTGTTGTATATGAATACGTGCAACAAAACAAACCTTTACATTTGCCTTGATGAAGTCCCTAGGGGGACGAAACGCGTCGGTTAAGAAAAATTGTTCTTCTTTTCTTTTTATTCATTTTGTTCCTTTACAGATACACTCTATCTGGAAATAAATTACAGACACACACAGATATATATATATATATATATATATATATATATATATATATATATATTTGTATGTGTCTGCGTGTGTGTGTGTGCGTCTGTGTGTGTGTGTGTAATGGCTGGCTACCATTACTGGTCTTGTGTAGGACGGCTAGTAAAGGTCTATTATACATAACCGCTCAACCCACAGAGTTCGTTGTAGTATATAATACAACTATAGTGAGAAGACCTCAGTTACCCTTGTTAATCTTAACTCATGACCAATCTTAAATCATTAAAAACAAAGTAAAAGAGGATGGAGAAATCATAAGAACAAAGATTTGTTAATCTTAACTCATGACCCATCTTAAATCATAAAAAAAAGCAGAAACAGAAATATTAATATGCATTATCTTCTTCCATATGCCCCGTCTCTTAAAGACATAGGCGATCACCAACTTCCTATCCTTAGTGGCTATTAGCGGTTTTCTCCCTTTCCTAAGGTTTCAGTCCTCCCGTTCCACCATACATTCGCATAAGCTTGTCAGATAACTGCCTTCCCTTATCTCTCTTGCCTTCAATATACCGATTAAAAGGTAACTTTTTGTTGTAACCTAGAAAGGGTTACTGAATGAGGAATAACCAAAACGGAGGTTGGAAATGAAATGCTAATCTTTATAACATCATCAAAATACAAGCGGCATGATCTAGGTAATCCACTGCTAGTGGTGGACTACTTAGACAACATATTACGATATTTACCTGCCTCCCCACGAGGTAGGATGTGGCATAAGGCCAAATTTAATGTGGGAAAATCCGAGCCCCTGGGCTCGGGCAAAAATTGCCCGTAGACCCCACATGCGCGGAATCGGGTATCTGTCTACCTCCCCGGACGAGACTCTGCCATTCGGCACAGCCTCGTCCGGGTCCCTCTTTGCTTGAAGGCAGCGAGTTTGAGACGGCAAGAGCTTCCCACGCTGACAGCTCAGCATAGACAGCATATTTCCCCCACTTACAATAGTGTCCAACGCATTTATGAGGATTGGGACATACTCATTAGTGTTCATAGGTATATAACAATTTTCCAGGCCCGCTTTCCTCATTATGCGCCCAAAGAATTTCAGTTATCTCTTCCTGATTCTGACTAGAAGTGTTCTTTCCGTTGCCATTTTCTTTAAGACTTCCTTTGCTGCTTATTCGCTTAGTCCATGTAATTTTCAGTATCCTTCTGTAGAAACACATGTCTGCTGTTGCTAGTTTTGGGTTTTTTTTTTTTCCCTGACGAAATTGACCAACATTCACTGCCATATAAGAGGCTGGGTATCTCATAGCAATCTGGAACTCTTTTCTTTGTTTCTAACGGAATTTTTCCGTTTCTCGGCATCTTGCCTACTTTTTGAAATGTTTCTTTCGCTAATTCCAATCCGTGTTTGGATCTCGGTGTCGCATTTTCCATCTTCTGTTAAAACACTTCCCAGATATTTAAATTTCTGCACCTGCTTGATGTTGATATCTCCAATTTGTAAGTCGCATCTTGGGCCTTTTCTCTTGCTAGTGACTATACTTTCTGCCGTCTTCTAGTTCATAGTTAGCCCTTTCTTCTTGCTTTCTTTTACAAACCTGTCTAGAATGTCCTGTAGTTTTCTTTCCGTGTCTGTCATCAACACAGTGTCATCTGCGTATCTTATATTGTTATGGTTACGCCCACTGATAATACATCCTGGTATGGTGTCCAGTTCCCTTGGGATAGCGTTGCTGAATAGATCTGTCGAGAAGACATACCTTTGTCTTATGTGACTTTCTATTTTTTGTGCATCTATTCGTTTTTTATTCGTATGCAGGCGGTTTGGTCCCCCGTATAAGTTCTACATTATTCTAAATTTGTTAGATCTAGTTTTCCTAGCAATATGCATTATACTATTATTAAAATATCGTGATTAAATTTTTTTTTTATACAATAAGTGCGCGACATTGTGAATATCTTATTATAATTCTGCACGTCTCACTCCTAGTTAGCACGACCGTTACCCTCTGCCAGTACCTCATAAATAATGAAATATTCCGTTTTGATCGCATGGAAAGATGGAAAAGACATATAGAAACACAAAAATGAAAAAAAGAAAATTGCGAAAAAGTAAGATAGAAGTGTTTAACGTCAGTTCTGTGATTGTGAAGGGGGGGGAGAAGGAGGGCGAAGAAGAGCATTTGTAGTTGTGTGCATGTGTGAGAGAAGGAGAGAAAGTTCAGTAGCTTCAATTTTGTGAAGATCTATTTTAAAGACCGTTTCGTTAAATTCGATATGTAATTAAATAGTCACTACTCGAAAAGAAAAGAAATCTTTTTTTCCTTTGACGTCACAAAGTCATATAAATTTATACACGGTGCGGCAAAAATATCTCCCACATATACCTCCCACATAATGGTAAGACATTTACTAGTTGAACACACTATTGCCACAAATGTCAAACCATTGTGTGGGAGGTATTTCTGGGAGGTATATGTGCGAGTTCAAATTCCAGTCGAATCGATTACATTCACGTCCGTGCTAATACCCTTGGGAAAGGTAGGAATCCTCTTCTTCTTTCCCCCGCCCAGCTATGAAATAGGACAGACCGGGTTCTATAGCGTTGGATAGCAACTAGTCTACCGCAGAAAGAAACGGCAACCTACTGCGGAAAAAATCTGCCTCGTCAGTCATGTATCGAAATATGATCGCCTAAGCGTGTATCACGCATGGCACATAACTGACTGATGTGTGCGAGGTATTTCTGCTGCATCCTGTATTTAGGGTATATATCATTAGGCCGTGGTTAACTCGTTTAGTAAACAATTACTCGTAGGTTCGATTCTCACCACCTGCCCTATTTATTGTAGATAGAATCATGTTCTCATTTATACTAATATGCATAGAACATTGTACATAGTAAGTCTTTCTAGTATATACGTAATATCAGATCTTTTCCAGAATACAATACCTTTTTTAAATTTAAATAAATAAATCTTTATTCTCTCCGAATTTCTTGGGTTGAGATATTATTTTCGTCAGTTTTTTCTTGTTACTAACGTTTCGCCTCTTGTACCGTCAAGCCTTTATCAAATATCTACCGATCCAGTTGCAATTTAGAAATTAACCCATTATTTAATCTATGGAAGTAGATTATCCCCCTTCTGCTCTCCATGTAAATCGTCATCTTTTATTTTTACAGCAGCTCAGACATTTCTAATCCTGTTATCATTAAGTCTAAGTCTACACTACTGGGACTAGGGATTGAACTCATATTTACTATGCTACCAAATCCGCGAACTAACACCTTAATTCATTATAAAGCAAACCATCCACATTCCCTCCATATTCCATCAGTGAGAAGTAATTTCCACTCGAACAGCTTCTTCCTACAAACCATTGCCCTGTGGAACCGATTTCCAAGAGGATGTTACCCCGATCACTACATTCCTAACCTGTTCAAGTCTAGGGTTAACCGCTTATCTAGTACTCCTATCCGTAAAAACTGCCTCCTAACGTAACCCTCAACTTCTATTTCGAGTGGCCCCGGGCTTTGTACAGGGTGAACCTTACCGTAAAATATATATATATATATACATAGAAATGCTCATGAAAATTTCATGTTTTTCCCATTTGAATTTTTTGATGAAACGTAATGATTGAATAACCTGATGGCGAGTTCTACGACAATAAAATATCCGTAGAAATTCCCCTCTCGCATCGTTAAATATTTGATCTTAACAACTATAACAAAATATTGCAATAATAATCATAAATATGAATGCTGATTATTATTTTAAGAAGTAAGGGGGTACAAATGAAAAGATTTGAAATTGTCAACGTTTTCCATTTCACTGACGGAAAGTGTGACACTAAAACCCGAAGTCGCAATGGGATAGACAAAGATGCATTCCAAAAGCTAAGCAGAGTACTGAGAATTGGAGAACATTCGCTAGAAACAAGGAAAAGAGTACTAAACTGTTACATGATATATCTCCTCCGATGCTGAACAATCTCCTCACAGATGAAGAAGTGACTTGAAACAACAGAAATGTGGCTCTACAGAAGGATTCTGAGGATTCAACCTGTAAGTACCGTCAAAGTTTTAGAGAAAAGGAAAACATAAATGAAACTTATAATTAACATCAGGAAGAGGCAGTTGAGATTTCTAGGGTATATAATGAGGAGGGAGGGCTTGAAAAATCTGTTACTCACGGGACATATTGAAGAGAGAGAGAGAGAGAGAGAGAGGAAAAGAGCACATGACATATTTAGTGAGCTTGACAAAATGGATGGCGGAGCAGGGTTTACGGGAAATAGCAAAAAGACAAAATTTATTAAGTGCAGCAAAAGGCAGGAACTTGTGGAAGGCTATGATCGCCTACGTCCTGAGGGGAAATAGCACATAAAGAAGAAGATAAGCCAAAATTCTGTAGTTCTAATTCCGGAAAATAAGTGCAAGCAAAAAGTAAAATTATTATATATCTAAAATCAAAATAAAAAAAAATATTTGCAGTAGAAAGAATAACTTCATTTTATGAGAAGATAAGATAAATATATAAAATCAGCAAATCTTGAAAACTTAACGTCTTGTTTAGCTACCCAACTCCCACTTTTAATATCTGATTTATCAAAAAACCCGCTATTTTAATACTTTTAATATCTGGTTTAGCCACACAACCCCCACTTTTAATGCTTTTAATATCTGATTTAGCCTCAGAACCCACACTTTTAATATCTGGTTTAGCCTCACAACCCCAACTTGTAATATCTGGTTTAGCCACACAACCCCCTCTTTTAATATCTGGTTTAGCCACACAAGCCCCATTTTTAATCCTATTAATATCTAATGTAGCCTCACAACCCCCACTTTTAATGCTTTTAATATATGATTTATTCTCACAACCCCCTCTTTTAATATCTGATTTAGCCTCACAACCCCCTCTTTTAATATCTGATTTAGCCTCACAACCCCCACTTTTAATATCTAGTTTAGCCACACAACCCCCACTTATAATGCTTTTAATATCTGATTTATTCTCTCAACCCACAACATTTATTATCTGATTTAGCCACACAATCCTTCCACTTTTATCTGATTTAGCCACACACCCCAATTTTAATGTTTTGATATTTAATTTAGCCTCATAACCCACACTTTAAATATCCGATTTAGCCTCACAAACCCCACTTTTAATATCTGATTTAGCCATACAATTCCTCCATACTTTTAATATCTGATTTAGCCACACAAATCTCTACATTTAACATCTGATTTGGCCACACATCCCCCACTTTTAATATCTGATTTAACTACACAATCCCCCTACACTTTTAATATCTGATTTAACTACACAATCCCCCTACACTTTTAATATCTGATTTAGACACACGACCCTCCACCATTTTTAATATTTGATTTACTCCCCTAACTTTTTATTTTCTGGTTTCCTATTTGTATTCAAGCACACGTTTTCATTCTCTCTAGTACATTTACACATTCGCTTGCACACACATACACATACATTCTCTTAGACATACACTGCCACACTCGCGCAAAAATATGCATACACATATTAGTAAACACACACACACAGAGAGAGATAAACGGAGCTCTAATGTGCCTGCATCTTAAAAATTCACTTTTAATTCTATTTTTATAAAAGAATGACACTACAAATTAATCTTTAAGTAAATTATCAATTACCTTTCCTTCCTTCCTTCTCTCTCTCTCTCTCTCTCTCTCTCTCTCTCTCTCTCTCTCTCTCTCTCTCTCTCTCTTTCTTATTTTATTTTATTTTCTACGTTTCTTCTCCTCCCCATTCGTTGTACTTCCTCCGTTAATACCAAAAGGCAAACAGCCTTGGAGATTTCCGCAGACAATATTATTAACAAATACAAACCATTATTAATGACAACAGCAGCGTCTGGATACATCTACTTAACCATTCCAATGTTTTTCTAACCTGTTTTTAGTAACGTAAAAAGTATTTCTCCCTTTATGTTCTGACAAGGACGAGAAACATAAAATGAAGGAAAAATTAAACAAAATAAAGACAAATTTGAAAATCTGCAAGTGTGTGAATGTGATGGTTTCTTTCTTGTTTATATTCTTTCCTACTTCTTTAATGTTCTTTTATTTTTTTTATATTCCTACTTGTTTTTCTGTCTTTTTTTTTAAGTTTGATCGTCTTTTGTCTCTTTCACCCTTTCGTACTTCCTTTCTTTCATACTTGATTTCATTCTTGTTTTCGTTCTTTTTTGTCACTTCTTGGTAGCTGCTTACTCTCCTTTCTACTTTAATTTAGATTGATTTTTTTTACTTCATCTTATTTACTTACTTTTTTTCTTTCTTTCGTATTTGATATCCTTTTTTATTTTTTTTATTTTGTTTTGTCTCTTTATTGATACCTGTTTTCTCTCTTCTTTTAGTTAAGTTCGATCACCTTTTTTCCCCTCCAGCTTTTTTCTTTCTTTCTTTCGTACTTAATTTTAGTCTTTCTTTCCTTTTCATTTGTTTTTTTTTTCTTGCTGCTTACTTTTCTTTCTTACAGTTAAATTCGATCGACATTTTCCTTCCTTCATCCATTCCTGTTTTTTTGTTTTTTCCCTCCTTTTCTTCTTTTATTTAAGTTCACTCATCATTTTTTTTTTCCTTTTCTGTCATCTTTATGGTTTCTCTGTTTTTTCATTCTTTCTTTTTCATATTTGCGTCCTTGATTATATTCGATTGTTTATTCTTTTCTTGCTTTTTCTTTTCTTCGTTTTTTCTCTTTTTTCTGTCCATCTTTCTTTTCTTTTTTTCTTGTTTTCATTTATATTTTATTCATCTCTTTCTTTCCTTACTATTGTACTTTCTTTCTTTCTTTCTTTTTTGATAGCTGGCTTGCTTTCCTTTTGAGCGACAGTAATTTTGTCATTAGCTTTTTAAACAGAAGAATAGATAGGCGTCCGTAAAGACAAGATGGCGGCTGGAGTGGCAGGGGAAATGCGTGTGTGTTCCTGACTGGATAATACGACAACTAAAAAGTTCTTACCCCGCCATCTCCGACATGCACCCGGCTACGTGTGGCGCCAATCGTCCTAGTAGGCCTTAGAAATTATAAGCTGCGACGGCCAATCATGTTATCAACTTTCAGCTATCAGCTTTCTCAACCACTGCGCACACTGCCTCTGAAATATTTCAGTCTCCTATTTTTTGTTAAAGAATTGAACAAATAAGAAGCGAGATTATTGAAGGTCTCGAGTACTGAATATATTTTAGATTCTATTCACTGCCAAATTTTAATAGGCAAACGGAAGCACTTTTATCATTTTCCAATGAGGATTTAAAACAATCATTGAAATATTAAGAATTTAACTCAATGGCAAATGTTTCTCTGTGTGTGTGTGTGTGTGTGTGTGTGTGTGTGTGTGTGTGTGTGTGTGTGTGTGTGTGTGTGTGTGTGTGTGTGAGAGAGAGAGAGAGATCGGAGGAGAAAAAGGCAGATACAGAGAAAGAGAAAAGGAGAAAGAGAAAAAGGAGATTGACGCAACGAAATCTTCTTACTTTCATAACAGTCTCTACATCCGGGTATTTGTAATACCAAGATACTGTAATAAATACCATCACAGAAACGCAATACCTAAAGTTTAATATGAATTTTTAAAGATGGGGAAACCTTTATTTTAGTTTTAATTTCAAGTTAATAGATTAAAATTAATATTTCCAATAAGCAAAATACTTTTTCTGTATTTCAAAACTAATTTAAATTAATTAGAAGGTGTTTTTGTTTTCAAATTGCTAAAACCGCTGATTTTAGCGCAATTTTAGCCATCCGTCATCACAATGTAATACTCTTTATTAAAAAAAAATCTTTTCAAAATAAATATACTTATTTGAAACTTTATAAAATATCGCAGAAATGCATTTTTAACACGGCGGTAGCTGTTTATTTAAGATATTGACAGGAGGAAAGAATAACTGACAGACGGTGGATATGTTTGTAAACATTACGTGAGGAATATAACGTGAGCGCCGTTTTATATAATTTTGAACTACCCAGTAATCTTAAAAATTTGGGAAAATATTCTCCATAATCTAATCTTTCATTGATTTTTAGGTACTTTAGCATTAAATTTACTATAGTTATAGCACTTACTTTCTGATAATGTCGTGTATAGACGTCCGTATTTACACAAATCGGCAGGTTTATACGCGTACAAAAAAAATTATAATTCTTTTTAAAATATTGGGGGTCTTTAAATTATAAGCTTTTTCCATTTATGATATAGTTTTCATTTAATAACAATATCACCTGACTGGGATAAGATAGAAATTTGAAATATTTAACACATTATAAATTATTCTTAAATGTTTTAAAAAATGAAAACAATTCTTGTAAAAATTCATTATTAATCGAAATTGTTTTTTTCTTAAAACAATAGTGTCCATAATATATCCTATTCATAAAAAAACAATTAAAGACTTTTCTAATTAAATAATGTCTTAGTTTGATTGCATTTTTATTTTACGTTTCTGGGCGATAACTGGGGGTCACACTTTACAAAAAAGTAATTGACGATTTAAATTCTCCAAGGAGTTTTGTGTATAACTAATGTAAACATTAAGCGGGTCAAATATTAATTTTTCGAAATTTCAAAAAATTAAATAAAGTGGGGGGGGGGGATATGAAAATGTTTTTACCAGGATATTCTAAAAAAATAACATTTCTAAAATAATTTCTGTTAAATAGGAATAAAGTGTCGTTGTCGACACTGCAGTTTGAACACAAACCACCATTTCTATTCTATCCTCTATTACTATACGAATCACCATTTCTATTCTATCCTCTATTACTATACAGATCACCATTTCTATTCTATCCTCTATTACTATACGGATCACCATTTCTATTCTATCCTCTATTACTATACGGATCAACATTTCTATTCTATCCTCTATTACTATACGGATCACCATTTCTATTCTATCCTCTATTACTATTCGGGTCACCATTTCTATTCTATCCTCTATTACTATACGGATCACCATTTCTATTCTATCCCCTATTACTATACGGATCACTATTTCTATTCTATCCTCTATTACTATACGGATCACCATTTCTATTCTATCCTCTATTATTATACGGATCACCATTTCTATTCTATCCTCTATTATTATACGGATCACCATTTCTATTCTATCCTCTATTACTATACGGATCACCATTTCTATTCTATCCTCTATTACTATACGGATCACTCTTTCTACACTATCCTCTATTCTTTATACTGATCACTACACGGATTACTATTCAGTGGTTACTTTCGAGCGAGTATTATTGAGTAAGTACTATTAGTGCGAGTGTTATTCGATGGCGTCTGACACCGGCTTTGTTCAGTGACATTACTATAGTTGTAACTGCGATTACAAAGTCTTAACTACAACGAGCATTACGAAAGTGACAACAAGTGTTCGTTGACATCACAAAAATTTAATTCATTTGTGAATAAGTCCTGAAAGTTTCATTAACATTTGACGGCAATTTTGCAAGAATTTTCAAAAAGACGCTAAAATATCCTATACTAATCTCCCCCACCGACTAAAATAACAAGATTTTTAACCGAAATTTCGAATGTCCTAAAAATCATAAAAGATATAATTTAATAATCAAAAAACCATTTGATTTCTCGTATTAATGATAATATAAATATTTTGAGGATAAAACTTTCTTTTTATTAAGTTTACGGTATTCTTTCATCATGGCATGCCAGATCATGCGAATCAGTGGAGGTATCTATACTATAAACATCTCTCACTCTCTCTCTCTCCTCTCTGTATATATATATATATATATATGGGTGTGTGTGTGTGTGTATATATATATATACATATATATATATATATACATATATATATATGTATATATATATATACATATATATATATACATATATATATATATATACATATATATACATATATATATATACATATATATATATACATATATATATATACACATATATATACATATATATACACACACACACACACACACACACACACACACACATATATATATATATATATATATATATATATATATATATATATATATATATATATGCTCGTATATAAACGCTCATGTCTAAATATATGCAGCGTTGGGTTGGTAATATGTCAATTTACACATTTTTATAAGTTTTTCTGAAAAACAAGATGAACAATTAAACATAGAATTGCGGCGTTTCCCCTACTTGTCTACCAAGGAACCTCAGCCAACAACCGTTAGATTGCATTGCCAAAGCAGCATAAAAGAATTGGGCGCAAAAGTCTCATTTTATTCTCTTCTATTTATCCACAGGATGTTCCAGCGATTGGATATGTCTCGTTCCTTTCTGGAGGATTTTTCATTCTTTAGCTAACTTCATGTCATATTGAACACAGTACGGAATAGAACATAGTATACAATGGCGTTAGCGTACTTGACTACACACAGACATCTAATAAATTTCGTTAGACATAAAAATAAGTGTACTGAGCTGATATGTAATATCAATCCTCCTATATAGCAGTCAATGCTAGACAATCTCCTCACAATTAAAGCAACAGAAATGTGGTTATACAGAAGGATGCTGAGAATACTAGGAGCCGAACGTGTAACTAATGACAAAATCTTTGGTTTGGTTTGTTTTACGGCATATCAACATCAATGGGTTATTTAATGCCGACAAAGTTTTTATTGCTGGTAATGTTTTTCTTCAAAACTCTATTTCTGGGAATATTTTTTCTTGAAGAAATCTATAGCTGGTAATATTTTTTTTTCAAAGAATGTATAGTTGTTTGCATTGCTGGTACTTTTTTTAAGTATTGCTGATAATCTTTCCTTCAAAAATTATTGCTGGTAATACTTTTTTTATTACAAAGTATTTCTGGTATTAAAACCTATTTTACACAAGTTTGGGTGTCAACTATTTGCCCATAGTTGGGGCTCAAACAAGTGCTACCACCCTGGGTCAGAGTGGACCTGGGAACACCAATAATTAAGAGGTGGTTCCACGCTCCTCAAAACCTCCTGATCAGAGGCCTTGCTGTTGGACGTAGTTTATCGTCTTACCCAGGACGGGATAAAATTTTTAGAGAAAATGAAAACGAAAAGGAAACTAAAACTTAACATCAGGAAGTGATAGTTGAAATTTCTAGGGCACATAATGAGGAAAGAGGGCTTGGAAAATTTGATACTCACAGAACAGATTAAAACTCAAGAAAGAGAGGGGGAAACAACGCATAACCTGCCTAGAGAGCTAGAGTAAATGGAAGGTAGAGCAAGGATTAGGGGAAATAACAAAAAGACAATTTATTAATAACTACAAAGGACGGGAAATCTTGAAAGCCATGATCGCCATCGTCCAAAAATGGACACGGTCCGTAGAAGAATATATAGGAATTGCTATCACTTCTTTGGAAATATGGCAGAGTAGTTCCCCTTTGCCTTCTTCTTTCAATTTAAAACAAATTTCTAGTAGACTGGCTGTCAGTCAAGTTTAGAAAGCCCAGTCTTTTCTGTTAATTAACTCATGACTGGACGAAGGACAAGAGATTATTTCGAGCATTTTTCCAATCCATTAGCGCGAAAGTAAACGCAGCAGACTAGGCCGGAATTGGATCTCGGTTCACTGATTCCGTTTCACACGTCAATAATAATTAAACCACGCGCCCACAATGATGGCTTCAGATTATTATTATTATTATTATTATTATTATTATTATTATTATTATTATTATTATTTCCTTTGATATCTGGCGTTTACACATTTCTTTCCGGGTCCCGCCCAGGGACCTAAGGTTAGAAATGGCATCATGACACTTTCCACTGCAAAAAAAATAATTACATAGATAAAGCCCTTCGTAAAGTGTGGGCTGTACTTGTCAGAACAATTTTCTGTATCTCTTTGAGGCATGGACTTCCAGGGATCCCTTCAATCAGCCTACTGGAATCTTTTCCAACCAGTCCAAGGGCTCCAACTACAACAGGAATTGTTAATGTTCCCATGTGCCACATTTTTAAGATTTCTATTTCAAGGTCCTTGTATTTTGACAGTTTTTCGAATATCTTCAAAGACACATTATTATTATTATTATTATTATTATTATTATTATTATTATTCGGTCGAGTTTGCTCGGACATTCACAAGTCTATCACACCAGCCATCACGGCCCTGTATCAAGATCGGAAAGACATTAGCAGCATTCTTTAGCATAACATAACTGGTCAATGTAGGTGGCTGCTGGGTGACCAACCCGTTTTGCTCCATGGTTAAGTATCCAGAGCACTAGGTCATTTGCAAGTTCTTGTTTTGTTCGTCAGCAGTATCCTGCTAAGCGCATTCTGTTCGCGTAAGATTGTAAACATCTCAGGGATGGGTCCGTAGAACTGTTATTTAGTTGTATGTTGTCTCTAAGAGATGTTAAATATAGCTGTCAGCATCCGGCTGTAGGCTGGCACTTACACCAACTCTCGTGGAGTATAATACACATGGCTGCTGATACTATGTTTCAATGAAACCCTCTTTAACGTAGAAATGCAATTATCTCATTGTTTTCCTTTATGCATCGCTATACGCGTAATCATCAGAATAAACGAAAGATTTCAAAAAATTATTAAATCCATGTTCTCCTGGCGTCAGTTTAAACTGATGCCGTTTTTGTTTTGTTTTTCCTATATTGTAACCAATTTTCTTAAAGTATGTAATTTCTTGATGTCAAAAGAAATCTCGGAAATTCTCCAATATATTATAGTGAAATATTAACTTTATAAAATTGTAGTTTCTAATTAGAGTTTAGATACACAGGAAAATAGAGGATGTCAGGGGGGGGGTTGTTTGTTTGTTTTTTTTATCATTTCACCCCAAGCAAAGCAATAAAGCCACTAAGACGCAAGGAGTTACTGAGTGCGGGAGAATATGAAAAAAAACACTGTTTGAAAGATATATATATATATATATATATATATATATATATATATATATATATATATATATATGTGTGTGTGTATGTGTGTGTGTGTGTGTATGTATGTATATATATATATATATACACACACAAACACACACAATAAAAGAACAAGAATTAAGAAGACAGCAGATAACGATTGACATTGAATTTAAATTTTTGAAAATCAAAATTGACAAGCAAGTATGAAACCAGGAGAGAATTCCACAAAGAAGAAGTGCAATAGAAGAAACTGTCAGCATAGAACTTACGGTTACGTGTAGCTATTTTCAACTTGCCACCAATCTAGTACTACCCTAACATTCATAAAGTCTAGGTATCATAGAGGAAAATTCGCCAGAACAGTTACCATGAAAGTATTTACAGAAAAAGCACAGGGAAGCTAAATTACGGCGGTGGGACAGTAACTAAAGGCAAGATTCCAGGTCAGAACCAATAACATAGCAGATTATTCTTTAGATTTTATCAATATAAATATATATCAGGAGCACCAGATCATATGTGGCAGCAATATTCGAAGTACTGACGGGTGGCAGACTTATATATATGTAACATTAGATGTTGACGAGAAAAATCGTCTAGCACGACGCAGGGAACTAACTTTTCTAGCAGCTGATTTAGCAATTGATTCAATATAATCTTTCCACTTCAAGTCAGCCTAAAACGTTCACCCAAGAAGGTGCAATGTGTCACAAAAAGATACTTTTATAGTAAAAATACCAGCAATACATTTTTATATAAAACATACCAACAAATTGTAGCGGCTTCGCCCAAATCCGTTGAAAATACTACCAAAACCAACATACAAGAACTTTCATGACATTAATCCATATAATGTCCTACATTTTCTTAAATAAAACTGTATCCCAAAATATAACTTCAATAAAACCACAACATAAAATACACCTCAGCTCCTCTAATAATCATGTCCACACAAACATGTATATGCACTAAAGCTGAGTATCATCTACCATGTATTCAACTGTGAAAGCGGAATAATATAACATATTTATATGACTTCCAAGCTGCTAAGAAATTAAAATTTCGGTATTAAATGGCCCATAAGGAGTTGATATGCCATTAAATAGACAAATCAATCAATCAGAAACAAAAAAAGACAGCTGAACTTCTACATTATACCAACCTTCCTATATATCAGTAAATGTTGGACATTTTCTTCACATATGAGGAGGAGACTTAGGGCAACAGAGGCATGGTTATACGCAAGAATGTTAAGAATACTATGGATGGAACATGTGAGCAACTAGGAAGTTTTATAGATAATGCAAATCAAAAGGACGCTTATACTTCAAATCAGAAAGGGACAGTTGAAATTTTTGGCGCACATAATAATGAAAAAGGGGTTCGGGAAATTGACACTCACAGGACATATGACAGAGCCAGAGGGGAACCGTGGATAATGTATCTAACGAGCTTGTATGAATAAATGTCAGAACATGGAGTGAGAGGGATATTAAACGACAAGCATAAAGAGCTGTAAAATATAGGAAGATGTGGAGAGCCATGATCGCCCACACCAAGGAGATTGTTTCTGGATTTTATAATAAAATTGCTACTAACCCACTGCTGTTAGTAAAAATGTTCGAGATATATTTATATTTATAGGATAATTAAATGGTGTGACTTTATAACATCTATCCGCATTAATAATATTGATAATTTATTTTGGGGGGTGTCATGTTTTATTATGCAAGCAAAATTCAAAACAAATCTGTATAAATAAATCAAGAAATATATATATATATATATATATATATATATATATATATATATATATATATATATATATATATATATATATATATATATATATATATATTTGAATTGGACAAAGTCCGACAATTTATTTAAGACATTTATGATATGTTTAACGTTCTATTAGGTTCGATTCCTGTCGGAGAACGAAAATTTTCTATGAAAATTTCTCGGACATTCAGGCCGGTAAATGTTATTTAATACTGTTTATTATAAACAGAGCATTTGCTGATATATATATATATATATATATATATATATATATATATATATATATATATATATTTGAAAATTTCTCAAATTTAACTTTTTTTGAGAAGACAATATTTGTAAAATAAATGACAATAAGAAAACAGTAATTGCTGACGCGTTTCGTCCAATGTGGACTTTTTCAAAGCAAGTAACGAAATGAATTTAATCAAACAAAGAAAATTAATAAAAACAAAAAACAGAGTGTTGTTATCAACGGGAATGTAGGAAACGCTATTTTCATATGTTAACTGAAAATGACGTCAGTTAATGTCACGTGTGGAGAATATTTCATTAATCTTTGTTGATGGATTCAACCATTTTCTTTTGATTTTAATATGTTTTTGTGTACATTTGTTTGTGAGAGCAGTAATTTTGTTAGAAAAGGTGAAATAGGGAAAAAACCTGGGCGTAGATTAATATTTGGGTATTGTTCGATTGCGGCACTCTCTAGGAAAAAAAAAACGTATCAATGAACACAAAAGAGACCTTAGAATAAACAACTTAAATAATGCCTTAGTAATACATAGGAATACTTATATATATATATATATATATATATCCCATATAATTTTGTGTACCAATACAAGTGCTGAGGCGATTACATTATTTCCTACAATTTTCCCTTCGGCAAGGTATTTATTTGAAACGGAAACGCTTCTGAATCCTCTAATAATTTTAACCACGACACAATTATTTTATTCCAACTATATAAAACTTACAAGTTCCGGCCGGCATGACTATTTCAGACGGCACTTGTAATTTTACAAAAGAGTACTTACAAAAGTCTTATATTAATACTCTTTTATACAAAATACAAGTGCCGGCACGAGGGGCGTAAAACAGAGATGTGTCTTCTCACCGGACTTATTCAACCTATACACCGACGCAATTCTGAGAGAATTAGATGTCCTATCAGTATTCGTTATTGGTGACTACAATATTAACAATATAAAACATGCAGATGATATAGTGTTGACGGCTGACAGAAAGAAAACTACAAACGCTCCTACAGAAGGTCGTGAAAGCGACAAGAAAGGGCTAAACATAAACTGCAAGAAGACAGAATGCGTAGTCGTTAGAAAAAATGATCAGTTCTAATTGCAAATTACAAATCGGAAATACCAAAATCAAACAAGTCCAAGAATTTAAGTATCTGGGAAGTGTTCTAACAGAGGACAGAATGTGCGTCACTGAAATCCGAAGACGTATTGGGATAGCCAAAGATGCATTCCAAAAGCGAAGTTATGCAGAGTATTAAAAGACAGAAAAATTCCTTTAGAAACAAAGAGTACTGAACTGTTATGTGATATCTCTCCTCCAATATGGCAGTGAATTCTGGACAGTCTCGCCAGAGATCACGAACAGACTTGAGGTAACAGAGATGTGGTTCTGCCATAAATCGATCATGTGAGCAAACGACGAGAGGTTTTAAAGAAAATAGAAACAAAATGGAAACTTATACTTAATATCCGGAAGTGACAGTCGAAATTTCTGGGATACATAATGGGGAAGAAGGGTTTGGAAAATCTGCTACTCACAGGACAGATTGAGGTCAACGGGGACAGGGGAAAACAGCGCATAACATACTTGATGAGCTTAAGTAAATTGATGGCGGAACAGGGTTTAGAATTAAAGTAAAGACAGAATTTATTTAAAGCTGGAAAGAACAGGAAGTTGTAGAGAGCCATGATCTCCTGTTAAAGACTGTCTTCAGGAAGGGCATATCCACTCATAGCCACCAAACAGTCTGGATTTCAATTTGATAGGAAATTTATACTAGAAATCATTATCATAGTCATTAGCTCAACAGTCAACGCACAGGTGCACGATGGAATTCCGATCATTTTTCTCATTTACCTCGATAGAAAATAACGTTAACGGTATCGAAATGATTTTTCAAGATGATAATGCATTTTTCACAGATTAGCTAAAGATGCATTCCAAAAGCTAAGCAGAGTATTAAGAGATAGAAAAACTTCGTCAGAAACAAAGAAAAGAGTACTGAACTGTTACGTGACATCTGCCCTACAGTACAACAGGAAATGCTGGATATTTTCCTGAAAGATGAAAAAGAAAACTAAACTTCTACTGAAAGATGCTGAGGATGCCATGGACCAAATATGTGAGCAACGACGAGGTTTTAGAGATAATGGAATCAAAAAGGAAACTTATACTTAACATCAGGAAGTGACAGTTGAAATTTCTGGGGCACATAATGAGGAAGGAGGGCTTGAAAAATTTGATACTCACAAGAGAGATTGCGGAAAAGAAGGGCAGAGAAAAACAGTGCATAACATACTTGATGAGATTAAGTAAATGGATGGCGGACCAGGGTTGAGGAGAAATAACGAAAATACAAAATTTATTAAGAGCTACAAAGGACAGGAAATTGTGAAGAGCCATGATCGCTTACGTCGTGATGGTACACGGCAAATAAAGAAGAAGAAAAAGAATTATTTCTACGCCACGATTACTTTGTTCTGCGTTACACTTATATTTAAAAACATATCGATGGAAAGTTTATCTGAATTGGAACGCTTATTTGATAAGTTGAAAAATTCCAACCAACGAGACTATTACAGACGACACTTGTATTTAGTACAAACGAGTACTGGAATAAATTATCACATGTTAAATATTGCCTCCTTGATATTCTATGACATTCAACTGTTTTTCATTCATTGATTTTTTATAAAATTTTGATACCATTTGACTTTAACATGTAGCAATTTTTATTTTCTTTGCTTGAATATTGTTTTCCATTTTCATATAAATCTCTTTTAATAATGAACACCAACTTTTCAATTAGATTAATACCTGAAGATGATGGGGGCTATTCCATTAATTTGGCGTCTTTGAAACATTTTTGATAAGTCTGAGCAGTAGACACCCCGCCCATACAGAGCGTGAAGGTCCATGAAAATCGCTTTATCTTAAAGATTTTACCTTCTTACCTGTATCACTCAAATATGTACGATAATTCTTTATATATTATCGTGATATTATCATCAACATTGAAGAGAACTATAATATTATTGCATATAATATTGCATATAATATTGCATATAATATTGCATATAATATTGCCTCAAAACATTACTCCTCCTAACTCTGTTGTCTTCTAAAACGTGTTGACTATTTCCATGAAGAATCCACCCCCAGCCATTAGGACTATCTAAACTTACCTTAAATTCATCAATATTAACTGCTGTTGGGGAATCATTTTTCATATGTTTAGCATACTATCTTGATACCATCATCAACATTGTAGAAACCTGTAAATTTTCTGTCTACAATACGAAACCAAACAATTACTCCACCTCCTCCTGTCTTCTAATTCCTATTGGCTGACTCGATGAAGGACCCTACCTCTAGTCCAGGTTCATCCAATGTAGCTCTACATTCATCGCAAATAATTATCGTTGTAATATCAGTTTACATATATTTCATCGACCAACGTATTCATTGTGATGTTAAGTAAAAATACATTTTCTTTGCTTTCATTACATTTTTTCTAAATATTGGCATTTTTCTCGCTGCATTTGCAATACCAGATTCTTTAAAAATATTTCTTGTTTGCTTTGACTTTCTTTAACTTTATTCAAATCTAAGTTTGTGGCATTCTTAACAGCTGTTATTCTTATTCTAATCTTATTACCATTTTCTCTGGAGTTTTTTGGGGGGTTTTTTGTTTGTTTGTTTGTTTGTTTGTTTGTTTGTTTGTTTTTTGCGTGGCGGAGAGTTCTTTTATCTCCCTTCAATTTCTTCATAATGTCAAAATTGTTTTCTCATCACTCAATAATTTTACATTATCCTATATTTGAGGATGTATTTTTCTTACAGTACGTGGAAATCTTCATAGAAGTTAAGATATTTAACAGAACGTCCGTTTGCACCGAATACGGTACAAGGCCTTTTTTAAGGTGGGTGTCCCAAGCGTATATTAGTCCTGAATTCAAAAATAGATCAGCTGTTTTTTGGGATTTTCTTTCAAATAGTTAAGATATCACTGAAATAAATATCATTACTAATATTTTATATATCAGTTTACAGTAAAATGCACATTACTCGAATTGCATAATAAAATGAATCATTACGAAATAAGTTATTGTGAATATTAGTAACTTTATTATAAATCAATGACTTGAAAAATAAAGTCTGTTATCATACATATTTTCATCAGCAGAAAGTAAATCTATAAGTATGGTAGATGTGAATTGTTAGATACATCCTGGCATTTTCGAGAACGTTATATTTCAAATTTAGAGACATATGTATGGTATAAGAGAATTCATATGTAGAACGGCTTCCTGTTTTAAAATGCCGTCTCTTGTAGTAAAGGGTAAAAATAAAATTTAAATGAATATTTATTTCGGGGCGTTTCTTCTATCTAAGATAATGACAACATCCAGAAAGTGAACAAGACAGCCGAAAGTACTCGCCCAAAACACGCAGGCACTTGTTTTTAGAATTTTGATCCTGATGTGCATCAGTTGATCGAAAACTGAATGTATATATATGTATATATATATATATATATATATATATATATATATATATATATATATATATATATATATATATATATGTATGCGTGTGTGTGTCTGTGTCTGTGTCTGAGTCTGTGTGTGTGTGTGTGTATTTAGGCAGCAATCCTTTTGTTTCATGCACATTTCATTGAATACGACAGACAAGATGCTTTTATTTAGTTTTTTATACAATTTCTCATGCGATCTAATAATTTTTTTTATGTATGTATGGACATAATATCTTGACCGTGTTTTGAAAAATAAAAACATTTTATAAAACATATATACAACAAAGTATTTCTTATTTAATAGTTAAAATATGGCTAAATGCATAGCCGAAAGCGCTCGGATAAAAAGAACATTCGGACAGTTTTTATATAATTTATCATCCGAAAAGAAAAGAATTATTAGATCGCATGAGAAATTGCACCTTGTCTGTCGTATTCTATAAAATACGCATATATATATATATATATATATATATATATATATATATATATATATATATATATATATATATATATATATACACACACATATATATATATATATATATATATATATATATACACACACACATATATATATATATATATATATATATATATATATATATATATATATATATATATATATATATATATATATATAGGTACTGCAAATATTCGGTAAAAAAAATAACATACATGATGAAAAAATGACCCAAACTTATAGAAAATGAGGTTTTATCATCAAAATCTTTATGCTATTAATAATCGGAAAGACCAAAGGATTTTTTACTATTAAATTATACTTTTGAATCTTTTTAGAACTTTCAATTGCTTTTCTTGCATCAGACCATTAATTCCTGTTTGAAATTTGAACGTCTTTTGCGGTGAAAAACACAATAATTTGGAAATTTTTGAAAAAATATGGTAATTGTCAGATTTTAATGAAACTTTAAGGACTTATTCAAAAATGAATTAAATTGTTTGAGAAATGTTTCCTTTTTCGAAAATGTTGGGCAAATAATTTTTTTAAATCAGTCATCCCACACTTATTTAATTTTATGAAATTTCAAGAAATTTATTTCTGTAGAGCTTAAGGCTTGTATTAGTTATAAGGACAAGTCCATGGAGAATTTAAATGATCAACATTTTTTTTTGTTGTTAAATTGCCCCCTCCGCCCTAGTTACAAAAATTTAATCTGAATTGTAAAATAAAACATGCAATAAAACGAAGTCATTATTTAATCAGAAAAGATTTTAATTGTTTTTATGAATATTATATATTATGGATACTATTGAATCAAGAAAAAAAATCTTTTCGGTGAATAATGAATTTTTACAAGAATTGTTTTCATTTTTTAAATTTTAATTATAATAATTTATAAGGTTTTACGTTTTTTAAAAGTTCGTATTAATTTGCAGCGGTTAGGTGATATTGTTATTAAGTAAAAACTCAATTTACTAATCATAAACGGAAAAGCTTCCTACAATTCAGCAACCCCCAGTGTTTTAAAAAGAATTTTGAATTTTTGTGTCTTTAAACACACCAAATTTTGTAAATATGGACGTTCATAAGCGACATCATCAGAAAATAAGCGTGGTGAAAATAGTAATGTTAAAATTTATTGGTAATTTTCTAACATTTCTCCAACAAATGTCTTCGTAAGTAAGACTATAAACTCACAGTACCTAAACTTCAATCAAATATTTGATTACTTAGAATATTCTACAAAATATTTAAAATTACTCGGTAGTTAAAAAAAATTATATAAAACTTCGTTCACGTTGTATTCATCAAGTAATTTTTACAGATATGTTCTCTTTACTTAAAAATGCCAAACATTAAATCGATAAATCTATCAACACCTTATAAAAATACGCACCTCAGTGTTAAAAAATGCTTTGCGATATTTTAAACTAAATGTAAGTAATATTCGTATTTTGCTTATTGGAAATATTAAATTTAATATTAAATTTAATCTATTATCTTGGAATTAAAACTAAAATAAATCTTCAAGAAAGATTCTTCATTTTTAAAATACATTTTAAACCTTAAGTATGCCAACAGCTAAAGAACCCACCTGTGGCTTAAACTGCAACCATGTTGGATTTACATTTTCTGGGAAGAGAGTATATAAACTAACAGGATCACCAGTATGAACTCTGCCAATATGCTCAAACCTTTGGTCACGGTGACTTGCGTCTTCTTGCTAGTACAACCATTGACGGTTTCTGAATAGTTCGGTCTACCCAATTTAATTCATATAACTTGTATTATTCTCAGGCACTTTCCAAAGGTGCACACGCTTCGCGCGTTTGTGCGTATCGCACGTTGGCGATACGCACAAACATACATAATGCACACACATAGACATGCACACACACACACACGCACACACACATATATATACATATATAGAGATATAGATATAGATATATACATATGAGGTTTGATCAGAACTGTTAAATCCACTAATTCTTTGTATACAGTGTAACCCGGATATAAGAGATCCGGATATAAGAGAAACCCAGATATAAGAGAGATTTTCTCTGGTCCCAAATTAGAGCCTGTGTTAATGTATATAATAGAACGAACCCGGATATAAGACAAATCTTATATCCGGGTTTCTCTTATATCCGGGTTTGGTCTATTTTGTTTAGGTAAGTATGGCTCTAATTTGGGACCAGAGAAAATCTCTCTTATATCCGGGTTTCTCTTATATCCTGGTTACACTGTATATATATATATATAATTCTTTATATATATATATATATATATATATATATATAATTCTTTATATATATATATATATATTTCTTTATTTATATATATATATATTTCTTTATATATATATATATATATATATATATATAAATATATATATATAATTTTTTATATATATATAATTCTTTATATACATATATATATATATATAATTCTTTATATATATATAATTCTTTATATATATATATAATTCTTTATTTATATATATATATAATTCTTTATATATATATATATATATATATAATTCTTTATATATATATATATATATATATATATATATATATATATATATATATATATATATATATACGTACTTCTAAAGAATTAATAGGTTTAACTTTTAAATATTTTCAATTCGACATATTTTTGCTCTTCAACAGAGGACGCAGGTTTGAATTCTGTCTGAGGGTACATTTTCATTTTTATATTTTCTCGAACTCTCAAATCGGAAAAGAAAATAAATAATGTTTAAAATCTACTAAAATGAAATAAATGCATTTTAAGTAATATATATACGTATATGTGAGTGTGTGCAATTTTTTTTGAGCGTGTGTATGTTTGTCAAAATTTCAGGAAGAGTATATCTGTAAAACGATAAGATGAATAAAGACAAAAGGAAAATTTATCTTCGACAAACACACACATATATAGTGCATATCTAAGTTGTATGTGTATATATACATATATATATATATATATATATATATATATATATATATATATATATATATGTAGTAAATTTAATTTAAATATATTGTTTTCAAATTCAGCCAACAATGTCTGTCTGCTTAATTTTGCATTCCATTTTTCCAATTATATATATATATATATATATATATATATATATATGTATATATATATATATATAACGAGACGATGGCGATTGAGGCAAGAAGAGGTGTTAAGTAATTTTCTGCAGAGAAATAAAGCTGATGGCCAGTTTGATAAACACGTCGTCTGTCGGCCGCGAAGTACCCTGATTGCAAAAAGCTGAAAACGATGGAGTGCTTTTTCCCTAATTGAGAACCCCGAAAAGGCTCCGGTCTTCCTAGGTTTCGAGCCAGGGCCACCTTGTGAATAACGACGAAGCACTGAACGTGATATTCGTGGGCTGATAAGGGAGAATCTCGAAAAGCCTTATTCATCATAGTGACAAGGGAGTGCGCAGTCTGTGCCTTGGCTACCGCGGTCCACCGCACAATGAACACAGAGTGAAGGTTTTTAAATTGTTTGTAGGCTGGAGGTGTAAGCGACCTTGTCAGTGACGTGTGGCAGGTGGGGACTAGGCTGGTACATCGGCATACTAACAAATCGGCTTGTTTGATCTGGCGTTTTCCTCTCAGGTAACCTCTGTGTTTGAGTTGGCGCCGGGCGCTCTACGGTGTCTCGCTAAATCCTCAGATATTTTATCCAGGGAAGAGAGTAATAATAAAAAAAAGTATATATCAGCCATCAAGCAGACATATAACATAGACGGTCAAATAAAACAATAAGAGGCAAAAGTATTCAAAAGGAGAAAAAAAAGAAATGTTTGATATTGACGAATCGTATGCCTTTCTCACTTGGCGATTTGACTTCTTGCCCCCCTCCTGTCTTTCATCTATTACCCACCACTTCTATCTCCTACCGGGGTCGACCTAAAACTTCCGGTTAATTGTATTGTGATTGCTTGAAGATGTTAATTTTATGCGAGCATATACAATTATATATATACATGCAAACATGAGATGCAGCTTCGCGCTTCCGCCATATTTATTATATTATGTCTGTTAAGCCTTGAAACTAACTTATTTTAAAAGATAATATAGAAGCATCACGCAATTCTCCTATCAATAAAAGGAAATTATATTTTCGTGTTTGTATAGTATAGATAATTTTGCCTTTGTTAGTGGTTCTTTATTTTAGACATTTTATATTTAAGACAATAAAACCCAAGATGAAAAAGAAGCATATAGATTCGAAAAATTGAACTGTTCAGACAATATCGTTAAAGAAGAATAGTGAGCAGACTATTAGAGCCTTGCTGTCATTTTATCAAGAGTAAGCAGATGCCACTGTTAAGAAAATCCATTAAAATAATGGAGTAATGTCTACAATGGCTTCAATGCGTTGTAGTGTAACGGATATCGGCTCGAAGAGCCGAGTTCGAATGCCAGTCGGATTTATTACATTCACTTACGCGCAAAAAGGTATGAATCCATCTCTTCTGTAGCTACGAAGGGAGAAAACTGGATCCTATAGATTTGCATACAAAGAGTCTGCTGCAGAAAGAAATGCCAAGCTACTGCAGGAAAATCTTCTACTCGGTCATGAATCTAAAGACACATGATCACTTAAGCGTACATCGTATATAGCACTTAAGTGACTAACTGAATATCAAAACACACACACACACATATATATATATATATATATATATATATATATATATATATATATATATATATATATATATATATATATATATTCAAAACAGATTTGGTTAAATAATTTAGACATGTTATGTCTATTTATTTATGTTTCGATCCTTTCAAGTCCACGGATTAATTTCTTAGTAACTGTGGCAAATTGATTAAATGTTTCTGCTTGACAAAAGCAAATTGATTTAAATTCTCCAATCAGTCTAGCTTATAACTAATAAAATATCAAGAGTCCGAAAGTTTAATTTCTCGAAAGTTCATAAAATTAAGTAGGGGTAACAGATGTAATATATATATATATATATATATATATATATATATATATATATATATATATATATATATATATAAGATTGTTCATATATATTATATTATATTTTTATAAATTTGCAATATGTGTATAATTTCATCAAAATCGGCCGAGAAATGTGGACGTGCATAAATAGCACACACACACACACACACACACATTTTTTGCGCAATTTAGAAAACAATTTATCCATCGCACCCAGTTTACATATATATATATATATATATATATGGTAATTGAATGATGAAAAATTTGCGCAACGAGTTTCATCCCTCAAAATGACTTCTTCAGATTAATAATGGTTTTATGGACGGAATCTTATATATGTAGGTTGGTGGAGGGACGAGATACACTAATCGCCGGTTTCAGTTTTATATCAAGAAATATTGAAGATAATTAAATTAAGGTTCTATCGATAAGTCCATTAATTCCTTTGATGAAGTCCTTTCGACGGTTCGGACGCGTTTCTTCTTCATTCAAAATTATCATTTTAATATAAATAATTGCATATAAAATCTCCCATACACACACGCACACACAAACACACAAACACACACACACACACATATATATATATATATATATAGAGAGAGAGAGAGAGAGAGAGAGAGAGAGAGAGATATATAGATATATATATATATATATTGTGCATTGTCAATGTGCGATTTCATGCGTGTGCGAAGATGAGCTAACATTAGAATGAATTTCAGGGCAAATGGCTTCTGTAATTGCCGTTTTCCCACAACAGTTTGATGTTGGGTCTGTAAAATGATTAAATAAATAACTGAAAAATTTCGACCAAAAACAGTTTTTGCATCCACTATTTACTGACGTAAATTCGATCCTACGGAAGCAGAACACAAGTAAAGATTGTTCATATATCATTCCTTTTGTCATTAATCTTTAAAGATATTTATCTTAATACACACACACACACATACACACACACACACACACACATATATATATATATATATATATATATATATATATATATATATATATACATATATATATCGTACAATTGGAATTAAGATACCATTAGTTAATGATCATTTTCACCCGCGAATTTTAATTTAAAATTCGCGAGTGAAAATTATTATTAACTAATGTTATCGTCATTCCAATTTTACGCAAAATTTTGCTCTGTTTAATACAAATAGACATTGAGCGCTCTTTGTGAGTGTTGTGGATTCCGAGATGAATCTCATATCAATGAATAACAAACGCCAGGAATAGATAAGGAAAATAAATGTATTAACGTAATAATACAAACTGGTAATACGGGTTAGTAGATCCAGAAATGCAGGTTAGTAGCAATAATATATATATAGTCTTGGTATTGAAGTATCGTGGTATGACTCCGTACTGAGTCTAGGTGCTCGTGACGGTGACTCTTGTGCTACCCTCCTCTAATACTACTCTCCGGGTATTCACTGGCGGTATTATATGTATACATTGGGTGAGTCCATTTGTGTGAAAAGGGGAGACCCCTTAACACCCCCTCCTTAGATAGGGAGTTAGTATCTTTTCCTTTTATGGTTGATGATCAGAGGTTCAGTAAATTTTCTCTTCCTGTTTGAGCTTCTAAATTCTGTATCTTCCTGTGGTCTTTGAATCTCAAAAGCTTCAAAGATTGCATCCATTGAGTCGTCATTTTCTGCGGGTGACGAGCTTGGCTCCTCAACTAGTCTTTTTGTATTTGGTCAATATGTCTTCTATGGGTAAACTTTTCGCCTTGTACTGTGTACATCACATTTCCCAGTTTGTTAATTATTGTGCCAGGCTCCCAGTAAGCCATATTGTTTCTGAACATCCTAAAGTAAACTGGTTCTCCTGGTTTAAATGATCTCTTTGGTACAATAGGTGTATACTGGTTTTTGTTCTTGTTTGGCAATAATTTAACAAACACAGACCGTATTCTCCGGGTAAACATCAATTCCGCTGGTGAAAGACCAGATGGTGGGTTCCCGTTAGGTGTTATTCTGTATACTAGGAGGAACTGCTGTATCGCTTTTTCCGTCGGTACATCTTCGGCTTTTTTTAAAGCTCTTTTTAGTGTGTCTACGAATCTTTCCGCTTGTCCGTTCGACCTCGGGTGGTACGGAGCTATCTTGATATGCTTTACTTGGTATGTCTCACAAAATTCTTTGAAGTCACTGGAGGTAAATTGTGTACCGTTATCAGTTACCAAGCAATCCACGACGCTGAATCTGGCGAATAATTCGTGTATACAGTTTATGGTATTTTCTGTCGTCGTGTGTGAATCTGTAAACCTCAGGCCATTTACTGAAACTATCTACTGTTATTAAGTAGTAGTAACCCTCTATGGGTCCTGCAGAATCCACGTGTATTCTGGACCACGGTCTGTCAACTTTAGGCCATGGATTTTGTATAGAGGGTGTTGCTTTCGCCGCAGCAGCACAGCCTTTACAACTTTCCACCATTTGCGTAATATCATCGTTCATGTTAGGCCAGTAGACAAAACTTCTCATAAGTACCTTCATCCGGTTTTTTCCCGGAGTCCTAAATGAAAATCTTTCAAGATTCGCCTTCGTAGCGACTTCGGTATTACCACTCTCTCCTTATACAATAGTCACAGATTGAGAAGCTGTCTGCTAAATTCCTTTCCTTCCCTTCTATTTTTTCTTGGTATTCTGAATAAATTCATCCTTTTCTGCTTCTCTTCTTATCTCTAGCAAAGTCACAGGTAGTTCCTTGATTGCATTGTATAATACTTTACTGATTTCATCTTCAGCTTGTAATGCCGCTATTACCGTGTCTTCCAACGGTTCGCTTTTCGCCGGTATTAATCGCGATAGTCCATCAGCGTGCCCAATTTTCTTTGATGGTAAGAACTCAAGTTTGAAATTGTAGTTTAGTAACACAGTCCCCCATCTTAAAAGTATGTTCGTTGTATAGACAGATAGACCTTTTTTGAACTGAAAATCGTAAGAAGGGGTTTGTGGTCCGTTTGAAGCGTGAACTCTCCCCCATAAATATATCTGTAAAAACGAGTTATTGCAAATATTATGCCTAATGCCTTCTTTTCGATCTGTGAATAGTTTCTCTCCGCCGGTAATAATGATCGAGATGCGTGCGCAACGAGTTTCTTTGTACCGTCCCGCATCTTGTGTAGAATATACGCACCTACCCCATGTGAGCTCGCGTCACTTGCAATAATGATTTCTAATTCGGGATCGAAATGTGTCAGTGCTAGCTCCGAAGTTAATTTTTGTATTATTTCCTTAAACGCTTTTTTACAGTCTTCTGTCCAATTCCAATTATTCTCTTTTTTTCGTAACTCATTTAGTGGGGCCCTCAATTTATGCATATTATCAATAAATTCGCCATAGTAGTTAGCTAAGCCCAGGAAACTTTGTAATTCTGCAAAGTTTTTTAGTTCAGGCATGTTTTTAATTGCCGATGCCCTCTCTGGGTCTGGTTTCCTGCCACTTTCATTAATTATCTGGCCTAAGTATTTAATTTCATTTAAGAAAAAATCACACTTTTTTCCTTTTACTTTAAACCCAAAGTCCTGAAGTCTTTTGAAAACTTCCTTTATGTGCGATATGTGCTCTTCAACATTGTTGCCCTTAATTAGAATGTCATCCAGATAAGCGGTCGCAAAATTCTGGCCCATGAGCATTGTGTCCATCGTCTGCTGAAAAATTGCTGGTGCAACTTTTACCCTGAACGGTAGTCTGCTGAATTTATACAACCCTTTGTGCATATTAATACATAAAATTTTCGTACTCTCTTCTTGTACTGGAATTTGCAGATAAGCCTCACTTAGATCTATTTTGGAAAATATCTTACCGCCGTTGAGCTTTGTAAATATTTCCTCTGGGCTCGGTAATGGGTAATGATGGTCTTTTATAGCCTTATTTAGCCCCGTCGAAATATCTGCTCATACACGGATTTCTCCTGATTTCTTTTTTACATAGACTACCGGTGCTGCCCATTCACTAAACTCTATTTTTGAAAGGATCCCATTTTGTTCAAGTCTCTCTAATTCTTTGTCGATTTTTTCTATAGTAGAAAACGGTACGTTTCGCTTCTTTCTAAATACTGGTTGGACGTTTTCTTTTAATTCAATTCTAGCTGTAAATGTGTTGCATCGTCCCAACCCGCTCGCAAATACCTCGGGAAATTGATTATGTAATTCTTCCTTTAACTTTGTCGCCTCTGATGGTTCACCGTCTAACTTTTTGCAAAATGAGCTGATAGGTAGGTCCCAAACGTCGAATTTTTGCATCCAGTCTGTACCCAGTAGATTTTCTGTATCTTTCATTACGTATATCTTGAGTTTTTTTGTTTTCCCGTGAAATTTAACATTTACGATTATTTCTCTTTCGAATTTTATACGCCTTCCTGTCACCGACTTAGCAATTTTTTGTGTATGTCACGTGGTTGGTCTGTTAAGCTTTTTCCATGTCTGTAGGTTAATTATCGTTAGATCGAAATCCGAGTCTAGTTGCAATTTTATCTTTTTATTTAAGATTTTAAGTTCCACATATTTCCTTATGTTGGTATTGTCTTCGCCATGCATCCTAGTAGCTCTTATCCTACTAGTAGCTTTTCTATTCCTACATTGGGATGCCTTGTGCCCCATTTTTCCACACACAAGACAGTTTTTATATTTAAAACGGCAATCCTTATTCCAGTGTAGTCCTCCACATCGATAACATGCAGATGGGGGGGCTTATATTTGCTTCGATTTTCGTCATAATTTGCCCTATATGTTGTACTTTTTCCCTTATTATAGAATCTTTGTTTTCTTTCCTTTGTATAACTTACGTATATGAGATACTCCTGACTCCTCAATGTTCTTCGAGTCTTTCTTTATACTCAGGCATTTTTGGCAATCTTCTGATAGTTGTTGTAGTGTTAGTCCAGGTTCATTTTGTAGTTTTGAAAGCATTCTTTTGCGCATTTCACTATCTTTTGCTGAGACTAACCCTTGAACAAAGATGAGACACTTGAAATTGTCCGATGTTAATTCTGCCAAATTGAAGTCGTCGCAATGTTTATTCACGATTACGGCAAACGTGGAATAGTCCTCATTCTAGCCCTTTACCAGGTTAAGACATTTCCACCTCTTGTGAAAGAGTGAAGTTTTTGGACTGAACAGGTCTGCAAGACATGTAACTGCTTCGTCAAACGTTAATTCGTTCGTCTTTTTGGAAAAATATAAATCACAAATTTTATGTATTCTTCAGTACCTAATGTTATGAGTAATAGACGTAGCTTCTTTGCTTCTGTCCAGTTTTGACAATCGATGTTGTAGATGTCTTCATAACGTCGGAAATAATTTAAATTTTTTATCCTCTTCTAGGGAGTATTTGAAAGTTTCTATCGTAATCCACACTGAGTCTTGGGAAAAAAGTCGCCTCTTTTTCGATATATTGTTGTTTGTTACCCGCTACTTTTAATATTAGTTCATGCGTTTGTAGTAATTGTTTTTGCCATTTTTCTTCCATTCTTTCTTGGAATTGTAATTGCTGTTCGTTTTGTCTTTCTTTGAGTTGTAATTGCTGTTCATTTTGGTATTTTACAAGTTCTACTAAAATACTTTTAAAATCCTCCACGATAAGAGTCTTACGAAAAACTCGTTTTTCCGTGTTTTAATCCTCGTAAATCGCCAAGTTGATGTGGATACTGGCAAAAACGGCATTTTTTTTTCTTTTTGTGTGAGTTCGAATACCTCGTCGCCAATTTGTTGTGGACGAGGAAGAATTTTTCTTTTTTTTTTCTTTCCCGTGTGAGTTCGATATACTCGTCGCGAATTTGTTGTCGACGATAGAGAATTTTTCTTTGTTCTTCCCGTATGAGTTCGAATACCTCGTCGCCAATTTGTTGTGGACAACGAGGGAGAATTTTGTTTCGATTTCCTTCCCGTGTGAGTTCGAATTCCTCGTCGCCAATTTGTTGTCGACGAGGGAGTATTTTTCTTTATTCTTCCCGTGTGAGTTCGAATACCTCGTCACCAATTTGTTGTGGATTCCGGGATGAATCCGATATCAATGAATAACAAACGCCAGGAATATATAAGGAAAATAAATGTACTAACGTAATAATACAAACAAGTAATACGGGTTAGTAGATCCAGGAATGCGCGTTAGTAGCAATAATATATATATATATATATATATATATATATATATATATATATATATATATATATATATATGTAGTCTTGGTATTGAAGTATCGCGGTATGACTCCGTACTGAGTCT
>OZ038481.1:31906644-31931644 GCA_964036315.1 Acanthosepion esculentum | reverse complement strand
CACTGTGTACTTTTCAAGCCATGACCATTTCCAGATAGGTATAAGAAAAGTGAGATTGTCTCTCTTAAAAATACTGAAATATCTTCCACAGATCGTTAAGTCACGAAACGCGATTTAACCCCTCACTACAAACAACTGTCTTTATCTAAGATGATCCCCATCCTCCAATCCTTCTGTATGTGATATTCTCTTTATCTCTCTATACACACTCTTTTTCTGGTTTACTCTCTATGCTTCTGTTTCTTTTTCCCTATCAGGCGCTCAAATCAGACTACGTCCCACAGTCTTTAACAAATTCGCGACTAAAAATGAAAACCCAACACCAAATCTTATAAGAAAGAAAATATAACACATACATAACCACTTTTTCGGATGACAGAGAGTTGGCTGGTAGGGCTTAATGTATATAGATTACAAAACTTTCAAATGAAACTTGGAATTAACCTTGATCTGTACCGAAAACATATCTGGGTTATAAAACCGAGCACATTTCTGTTTTTTTATCAAATGTTCAAATACACCGATTATGTAAGTGATAGAAATGCACCCCCACCCCGCAGATAGATACTGGGTTACCCAACCTGAAGATATTTCTAACGGGTACCTTTGACAGTGAAGTATGAATCTGATATGCCTTTATGAGATGATGTGTATATTAGGCTTCGTATATTTGAATGTGAGCCTGAGCACTTCGACGTGGTGTAATGGTTAACAAGCTTGTCTTACTAGAACCATGACAACTGAGTAATGATTTCAATCCTCACTGGGTTCCTCTTGCTTTAGGCCTTGTGTCACATCTAAGCTGCGCTTAAAAAATCATTTTTGGACACCTAGAGACGGTGTAATGGTTAACAAGCTTGTCACGCTAGAGCAATTACGACTGTGTAGTGAGTTCGATCCTCACTGGGTGCCCCATACTTTCGGCCTTGTGCCACATCTAAGCTATGCTAGGAAAATCTCTATATTTGGGCACCTCGAGGTGGTTTAATGGTTAACAAGTTTGTCTTGCTAGAACATTTACGAGTGAATTCTATCCTCACTGGGTTCCCCATAATTTCAGCCCTGTGCCACATCTAAGCTACGCTTGGAAAATCACTATTTGAATCTGAGCCTCACTTTGCTGACATTCTCCTATCTCACTCAATAATAATAATAATAATAATAACTAGAAATACCCGTGTAAAATTCATGGTTTTTCTATTTGAATTTTGTCGTGAATCCTAATTCTTAATGTTTGAATAAGCGTCATGCCAGTTCTACTACTATAAAATACCCGCCTAAATTCCCCGGTTGCACTGTTAAATATTTGTGTCTAACAACTTTAACAAAATATTGCAATAAGAATCATACCTATAAATGCAGGTCATTATTTAAAGAAGTAAGAGGGTACAAATGAAAAGATTTGAAATTGATGCCGTACTTTCTTCTAACCCAAGTACTTTCGACCTTTTCCAAGAACATCTTCAGGGGCAAATTACAAAGACAAACTTATCGTAACTGCGATAAAATCTGAATTCCGTTGTGATAGCGATTTTTAAAAGCACGTACGAACGCGCTCTGTTATAGTTTGTTTTGTTTTATTTTTTTACTTGGGTTAGAAGAAACTACGGTGCCATCCTTAATGAATTTCATCTTAACATCAAGAAACTGATTAGACAACTGGAAATGATCAGTATAAAACTAAGTAGACACAATATGTCTTTATTATTCAATGAAACATGTTTCAATGAAGATATATATATATATATACTACAGTTTAAAAGATTCAAGATGATCTTAGAAAAGATTGAAAGTATTATGGTTAAAAAAACTATGGTGCCTTCCTTGATGAATTTCATCTTAACATCAAGAAACTTACTAGACAACTGGAAAGGATTAGTATAAAAATAAGTAGACACAGTACGATTACATTATTCAATGAAACATGTTTGAATGAAGACACGCGGCGTAAATACACACACACAAAGAAAGAAAGAAAGAAAAAAAGAAAGAAAGAAAAGTGGACACTGGAGTCAACGCCGAGTGGTGACAGCCCAAATCTCAAGAGTGTTGATTTTTTTAAAGTTTGAAGCATGAGTCAACGTACATTAAAAATATTTTCAACTTTAAAAAAATAAAAAAACTTTCAAATTCATATGTAATTAATATTTCAGCATGACTCGAACTGAATTTAAAACGAAAACATTTAAATAAGTTTTAATCAATTTTAAAAAAATATTATAATTAAAAAAGAACGTAATCAAATTCAACGAGATATGCAGTCAGATAAGTTAAGCCTTTGACTTGCGTGATAATTTCTTAAAATGTCTTCATCTTCTAAAACATTTTTAGTCCCACGAGGGTCCTGCTCACAGGGCATCTAATGAGGAAAGAGGGCTTAGAAATTATGACACTCACAGGAATGAATGAAGTTAAGAGGAACAGAGAAAAACAATGCATAACCTACCGTGCGAGCTTCAGTAAATGGATGACAGAACAGGGTTTAGAGAGATAACAAAACGACATTTATTAAGAGCTACAAAGGAGAGGAAATCGTGGAGAGCCATGACTGTCAACGCCCTGAAGGGACACGTCACATAGAAGAAGTCCGACAGTTTGCTTCCATTGATACAGAAATACAGTGAATAATGACTTGAATAATATCAAGACTTCCTTTCACGTTTCTGTTTCTCTACCACTCGATAATCATTTATTACTCTCTTCTATTTGTAGTTCTTTGTCAGACATGCGCATGCGTCACGTCATCGGAGAGAATTCAGAAGCAATAACAAGATTATAATTAAATAGATAGATAATTATTAAAATTAAATTGAAGTAAAATAAGCAATAAAGATATAAATTGGCACAGATTGGAATAGATAGTTGTCAAATATAACCAATTAAGTGTAATTATAATAAATGTATTTATTTATTATTGTAATTAATATTTTTCTAACGATCATGAGCAATTATATATTTAAAAATATAATCAGAAGATACGTGTCTAACCTACAAAGCATGGCTACGCGAAAAATTCAATTAAAATGGTAATAAGGGCCCAAGTTCATTTGCATATGAGACCAGACTACGGATCAAAATATCTAGACCATTGCACACAGAGAATGTCGTGAGAATACTGCTTGATACGGATATATCGATCAAAATTGAACTCGATTTGCACTTCCTCTTTTCGAGTCACGACCAACTGCGTTGATTCGTGCCCCCATCATGCAGAAATATTGCATTTATTAGATCAACGTTAGCGTTGGTTAGGGAACTGGCGATCTATATTTGCCAAATGATCGACGCAGTCACGTGTAACGGACAACAAAACATTCTAATGTGACAAACGTTATGCGAATGCAATCAAACTTGGCACCAGCCAAACTCGCCGCTTGTGAACAGATGCCCTCCCCTCCGCACCCAACAGCTAACATCGCGCTAGCACACGATATATTTCAAATATATGCCGAATCACTCCATCACGCATGCGTGGTTCAAAAGAGAATTACTGATCAAGTGAGTAACATGATGCTATTATAAACTTGTCATTTTTCAAATTATGTAGTCCAGTGCGTAAACTACAAAGACATGCTCTTATAAAAGGTAACATTTATTTCCAATTTAATGAAGACCTCGAGGATTTTTTAGTCTTCCTTCAAACCCGTTTAAATTGCAAATTCTGGAACGTTCTCTGGTGTCAAAAAGAGCCTGGTCTGGTATTAGGTTCAATACAATCTTGAGCTGCTTTTTTTATGTAAAATTTTTAAATAAGCATATATTTTAACAACCTATTGGTTGTTAAACGTTTGAGTTTCAAATAGATGAACCGGGATGAATATTCTTTATTTTAATGAGCATCCACTCAGGACGTTCTTATTAAGACACCCCATTTATATTAAGGAAATTTCCTTGATACTCTTAATTTAGACATCAAGCATTCTTAGGCAAAACGTTTTATTTCTTCTTCTTCTTCTTCTTCTTCTTCTTCTTCTTCTTCTTCTTCTTCTTCTTCTTCTTCTTCTTGTGCCGTGCTCCCTCAGGATGCAGGCGATCATGACTCCATAAATTCCTGTGTTTTGGTAGCTCTAAATAAATTTTGTCTTCCTCTTATTTCTCCTAAACTCTGTCCTGCCATCCATCTAGTCAAGTACACTAAGTATGTTATGCCTTGTTTTTCTCTTACTCCCTTGACTTCAATCTGCCCTGTGAGTATCAGATTTTCCAAGGCCACTTTCCTCATAATGTGCCCTGGAAATTTCAACAGCCTCTTCCTTTTTGTTTCAATTTTCCCTAAAACATCGACGTTGCTCACATGTTCGGTCCATTGTATACTCAGCATCTTTCTGTAGAACCACATTTCAAATTATGAAAAAAGATGTACACACACACACACACACACACAGACACACATATATATATATATATATATATATATATATATATATATATATATATATATATATAGGGTGTGTCAAAAACAGTTTTACAAAATTTGGGGCGCGAGTTCCTCACACCCAAATGAGGACAAGTCCATAAAACCTCCATAAAAGGTGGATAGGTAGGGAACCGTTTACATGGTTTTCGTGTTCTTCCGACCTCAATTCTTTGGATTCTTATCTGCGGGTCTACCTAAAAAAAACATTTGACACCGTATCTGAATATTTGAAAGGGTTGGCTAGTCAATGATCCGACGCATTTTGAACATGTGCTTAGATAGACATTTTCCCTTGTTCTGGTGTCAGGAACCAGCCCCGAAGTATTTTTGGATTGTATTTTGAATTGTACATTTAACAGCTTCTACCGTAAACTTTAAACTTAATAACTCAAAAACAAAGGATTTGCGGACATATATTTATATGGATTTTTGTCCTTGTTTTGACGTGAGATACCAGCCCCAAAGTTACACAAGTTTTTGTCTATCCAGACATAAAGGTATTCTTTTTTATCAAAGTTAATAGCTGAATTTTTTCCGTTGAAATCAAATAATGATTTTATCCTGAAGTAGGAGTATGCAGCAGCAGTTATCAATTTTAAATTGTGTATTTTAACATAACATTTGTGTTTATATTTTTCAAATTTCAAATAGACAGGTCGGGACGACTATTTTTTTTCTTTCTCTGTTGAAACATCCACCTGTGACATCTTATTTCCAACCACCCTTTTTATCAAATATTCAAAAAAAAATTTCCTGCTATTTAATTTAAGCAGCCAGTATTTTAAGAGAAAGCGTTTCATTACGTAAAATTATAAAAATTAAAAAATATAATATACATAAAAAACATTAAAAATTATAATATACATAAAAAATATAATATATATAAAAAACATTAAAAAATATAATATACATAAAAATATAATATATATAGAAAACATTAAAAATTATAATATACATAAAAAATATAATATATATGAAAAACATTAAAAATTATAATATACATAAAAAATACAATATATATAAAAAACATTAAAAATTATAATATACATAAAAAATATAATATATATAAAATACATTAAAAATATAATATACATAAAAATATAATATATATAAAAAACATTAAAAATTATAATATACATAAAAAATATAATATATATAAAAAACATTAAAAATTATAATATACATAAAAAATATAATATATATAAAATACATTAAAATTTATAATATACGTAAAAAAATATAATATATATAAAAAACATTAAAAATTATAATATACATAAAAAAATATAATATATATAAAAAAAATCCGCTCCATTGCTCTTGCATTTTGGGTTCAGTCACTTTCCCGTCACTGTAACTTCCATTCCTTATCTCTTTTCTATATTTCCATGACAATTGTTCTAATGAGCGTTTCTCTTTCGTATCTCGAGCTCATGAATTTCAACGTAGTTCTAGATTAGCAATTAGGTGTCATCAGTGTAATGTTTAAATAACTACATGTAACTTTGAGTTCTATTCTGATATGTTCTTCTCGCCTATGGAACTTTCTTGTGGGTTCTTGCTTTCCTGCCAAATAGTGTCTTCAAAAATTATAATGCAGCATCAATCGCCATCATCTGTCTTTCGAAATTCTCTTCTTTTATTGTTCTATCACGTGATAAACTATTTTTTTTATTTTTTTTTTTTCATTCTCAGTAATCACTTGCATCTCGGTGGCCTTTGTCGCCTTGTTTGAGATTAAATGGTTTAAAAAAATGGATGGCACTCTATTTGAAATTATTGCATTTGCTTTCTCTCAGATGAATGCAAATTAACGAACGTCTTCAACGAGGCGTGAAATGAAGCTTATAATATTGTTTAACTATTAATTATTAAGCCAGTGTTAGAAACAACAGATTTTTATCCTTAGAACTAATTTTAGATTTTACAAATTTGACTTTCTGAAATATATATATATATATATAGTATAATTGCATCTGTATGTGTATATTCACCACTAATATTGTCTCTATATATATATATATATATATATATATATATATATATATATATATATATATATATATATATATAGTTTTAAGATGTGCTATATTTATGGGATAAAGTGGTCAATATCAGAGATAGAGCGTATGTAAATATAAATATAAAAGTGAACATTGAAGTCAACCATCAGAGTCTCTGAGTGTTGACTTCGAAGTTCACTTTATTTATATATATATATATATATATATATATATATATATATATATATATGGTGTATCAAAAATATTTTTACTTTCAGAGTCTTTGAGTGTTGACTTCGACGTTCACTTATATATATATATATATATATATATATATATATATATATATATATATATATATATATAAATATAAACATATTTTTACTACGTTAATAAAAACACCGATCAAAATAAAAAATAAAATAAATATATAGGATAAAAAACAAAAATAAATTAAATAAAAACAAGCAAAATAATTTGACATAAATAAATAAATAAACAAATAAACGACTTCCGGTAAAATATCTGCCAAAATAGACCACCCACAATGCACCACTGACCCGTATGTATAAATAGCCGAGAAAAATAACAGCACTCGTGTCCTGACTATTGCATCTAGCATGAAACAGGCTGTCGCCTCTAAGTGTTGACTTCTATGTTCACTTTCATATTTACACACGCTCTATCTCTGATATTGAGCACTTTATCCCATAAATATAGCACACTTTAAGACTATTTTTCCAAACTTTGGGGCGGATTCCTGATTCTATCTCAACCTTTCTTTAAACATAACTCAAAAACGGATATATGTCTATATGGACTTTTGTTCTTTTTTTAGTGTGAGCAACCCCACCCCACCCAAAGTTTGTAAAAGTATTTTTTCAAACACCTTGTATATCAAAGAAATCCATGTAATCAGTTATGAAAAAAAAAAACCTTCATTACAATCAGTTAACCCGTAAGCAACCATTTTATTGTTTTGTCCCTTATAAAATCGTCGTAGCCTTTAACCCGACCGTTTCGCACGGGTTAATCCCTTCTCAAACACGTGAACTAGTGGCTTTGTTTTTGTGACAGCCGAGCGACGGAAATTAAGCGTAACTTGGAAAGAGCTCTTCCGGTACTCCTCGTGCCCTCTCTATCGTGTTAGCCCGGTTGACTGACAGAAGATGGCACCTGGTCGGAAGTGAAGCGACGATAGACGACGCAATCCTGTTCATTATCATCAAAACAGGAAAGATAAAATAAACGTTCGTCCAGTGTGAGAGAAAAATGATTGGTCTCTTTCGTTTGATTCAGGACAATGAGTCAAACGATGTTCAACGAAAACAAAAGAGGATTGAAGAAGGAAAAAAGGCTGAGTTATCAATATTTTAATTCTGTTCTCAGGCCCAAGTGTTTTTGGGTAAAAAGAAAAAAAAAAGGTCGTAGACAAATGTTTAATGAAGACGGAAGAGGGAAATTGATTTTTTTGTTCTTAAATAAATGAACAATCAAAATATCTATCTATATTTCTGAGATGAGGTATTGTAACTATTTACACTATTTAAACTGTTCTGACTGTTGTCCTCATCTTTATTGTCATAATCACGACGTTTCCGTCGTTGTACGCTCCGGCTTTCTTCAGGTGATATAAGTTGGAATTTCAAACCGGACGCTTTATTTAGTCGACTGGGGCAGATTGTCCAAGTTCCACGTGCCGTACCTTTTCTGGATATCTCAGTTTCAGTAAATTCCCTTTAGTAATTCAACTCTCCAACTTTTTGTTCACCTCTACTGTGGTCAGGTATTTGAACTCACAGCTCTTTGGGTCAATCAAAGCTTTTATCCGCTAGGTCATGTGTCCATGTATATCATCTGCAGAAAATTGGGGTGTGCAACGGCCGAGACGTCATGGATTCAACAATAAAAACAAGGATAACAGTCCGAACAATGTAAATAGTGTAAATAATAAAAATAAAAATTGTTCTCTATTTTACTAGTTCTGTGACTGTCGTTTCGCTGACGGCAAGATGATCAAATTTCAATCCTAAATTGTTTTTCCATTTCAAATATTGCATTTATTAGAGACTATCTTAAAAGCCGCCCGATAGAGCGGCATTTAAGCTATCTCCTGCTAAGGACTTTTGATTGAGCCTTCAAAGTAGTAGATGAGATAGGCAAGAATAAACTGCAGAAGAACTCAAAATTAATCTCTGCATTTAAGTATTGCTTTTATATTTAAGCTTACCTTTTAAAATTTCAACGATAACTCTTCTGCTGCCACTTAATTTAAAGACAAGTTGATGTACGTAGGTCCTTACTTTCCGTACAAACAATTAGTTTTAGTTCATAGATGAATTTCGCTGGATTTAGCAATTAATTTCGATTATTCCCAAATTAATTTCCAAATTATAAAAATTGTTATCGTACAAACACATTCGTCGCAAAAATCACGTAAAAAATGCGAGAAACAATCGCAGTAATGAAAATTTTGGAATCAAAAATTTCAGGATTGCGGATCCGGCTCCGGCTCGGAATGTTTTAATTTGCTCACGGGGTCGGCCTGATTCCAAAATGGTATAGTATGTTGGGCTACGGCCTCTAGGAGTAAAGTTGAAAAAGTCTGACACAGTGATACACTGACATTCGCATTTATCCTATAGAAAAAGATGCGCTATTGAAAGTTAGAGAATTGGGTCCCTTTAATAGAAAAAGTGTGACACACTGACATTCGCATTTATTATGTAGAAGGAGATGAGCTATTGGGAGTTGTGTCCCTTTGATTGAAAATGTATAACACAGGGACACAATGATATTGGCATTTATTATATAGAAGATATTCATTATTTACATTATTCGGACTATTGTCTCCTCATCTTTGTCGCCATATTTATTACAACGTTTCGGCCGAAACGTTGTAATAAATATGGCGTTCAAAGATGAGGACAATAGTTCGAATAATGTAAATAATGTACATAATACCTCATCTCAGAAATATAGACAGATACAGAAGATATTCAGTTGAAATACAGAAGGCGTAAAAATGACTTAAAATAGTTTATACATTTTCCCTGTTACTTAAGGGTTGTTGTCAAATAAAAAGGAGAAATAGCCACCGCGACGAGAATTTGATTCAAATTTTGCGTCTATGTATATTTACGTGCGCGTAAGTATATTTGAATTCAATGACAGTCATAAAAATATGTCTACAAAGTTTTTAAAACGTTTTTTAAATAATTTTAATTATTACCAAATTATTTCTGAAAAGTTCAATAAAATCTTATAATTATCTAATTTTTATGGTTTAAGAAATTAAGTTTTTTTTTTTCTAGTCCCCAACTTTATGGCTTTATTACTTAGTCAAGGTTAGAGGTCGTCCAGACTGAATGGGAAGGCAATGTGACATTCAAGTGTCTTATTTCAAACACAGTTAAAATTGTGTGTGTGTGTGTGTGTGTTGTGTGTGTGTGTGTGTGTGTGTGTGTGTGTGTGTGTGTGTGTGTCCATTAAATGGCACAAGCAGTGCTTGTTTTATAATAGCGACTTATTCATTTTCACTCATTATCAATGAGCTTGCTAATTATGAGTCTTTATGAGTCTTTACGTATTTTACAAACATTAAAGATTACTATTTTGTTCGCTGAAGAACAAAATGGTATTTTCCAGGCCCTTGGGCTAGACCAGGAGTTCCTAAACATTTTAGATCATCGATCTCGTCATGGAATCCAAGGTTCCTCCCCGACCTCTAGGCCTCTACAAAAAATATTAATAATAATAATTATTTTTATTCATTTGACCCTTGTCTTCATTATTCTTTCTCAGTAAAATTTATTTTAGAGTTACGCTTTGATTTTCTTTTTCAATTTCTACTTCTCTCCCATTATTAAATGTGTTTGTTTTTACTAACAGTGTTCCGGGTAACATCAACATACGAGTTGCCCAGAAGATCGCCCTACTAGGAACATCCCATATACTAAGAAAAGCGCTATTAATTAAATGACAATTCTCTTATAGGGCCTAAGGACCATAGTTTGGATCCGGTTCTACAGGATACAAAACAGGAAACATAACATACACAAACGATAATAATAATAATAATAATAATGCTTTCTTATTGAAAATGGCAGTTCCTGCAGATTGCAATATGTCTTTGAAGATCAATAAAACAAAACTACCAAAATACAAGGATCTTGAAGTGGAAATCTCAAAAATGTAGCATCAATAATTCCAGTTGTAGTTAGAGCCCCCTAATTGATTGGAAAAGGTTCCCGTAGACTAATTGAAGGGATTCCTCGTAGCCCATGCCTTAAAGAAATACCAAAAGTTGAACGCACAAGTACAGCTCACACATTACGAATAGCTTTATCTGTCAAATGTGTGTGATCTTTTCTTTTAAACAAACAAAAAAATGATCTCATGAAGTCATTCCTGCCCTATATCTTTGGTTGGGACCCGGAAGGAAATGTGTATACAACAGAAATCAAAGAAACATTCATCACATTGTATTTGGTTGCACTTTATTGGCACCCACTGAATATAAAAACCGGCATAACAGAGTAGGCCAATATCTGCACTGGAAAGTTTGCAACTTCTACGGGAAGGAAACTGAAAGAAACTGGTACGAACACCATCCAAACCCGGTTACGGAGATAGGACCTGTTACAATTCTATGGGACTACACAATACACACTGACAGAACAATCAAAGCCAACCACCCAGACATTGTTATTAAAGATCACAAACAAAAAAATGCTTCCTTATTGATATGGCAGTTCCTGCAGACTGCAGTGTATTTTTTAAGATATTCGAAAAGTTGTCAAAATACAAGGACCTTGAAATAGAAATCTCAAAAATGTGGCACATGGGAACATCTACAATCCCTGTTGTAGTTGGAGCCTTAGGATTGGTTGGAAAAGATTCCAGTAGACCAATTGAAGGGATCCCTGGAAGTCCATGCCTCAAAGAGATACAAAAAATTATTCTGACAAGTACAGCGCACACTTTACGAAGGGCTTTATCTATGTAATTTTTTTTTTTTTAATTCTTTTTAATTTTTTTTTTTTTTTGCTGTGGAAAGTGTCATGATACCATTTCTAACCTTAGGTCCCTGGGCGGGACCGGGAAAGAAATGTGTAAACGCCAGATAACAAAGAAAATAAAAACAATAATAATAATAATAATAATAATAATAATAATAAATAGAATAATTAATAAGTAGGGTTAAATTAAAAAGAAATATATCTTTTTATTGAATTGGTTGTTATCATTAATAGGTACCTCCAAAAAAGATAAATACCTAAGTTTAAATTGCATTTTTAAAAATTAAATATCTTTCTTGAAGTCTTAATTTAAATCCCAAGCTAATAGATTAAATTTAATATTCCCAATAAACAAAACACTCTGGTGTATTTCAAACTTCATTTAAATTCATTGGAGCTTTTTTTTTTCGCCTTATCAGTAACATCTATAAATTTGTCCATACTGACAAATCTGTGCGTACAACATAACTCTTTTTTATTTTTTTAAATCTTCCAAAAATAAAAGTATATTTTTCTGAATCTTAATTTAAGAAATTTAAAGGTTAATTAATCTGAATTGTAACAAATATTACTTTTAGTTTAAAATATCGCAGAAATACAGAATTTTTAATACGGTGAGGATGTTGAATGTTTTATTGAAAGTCTGATATTTGTGAAATTTAAGTAAGGATGAAAGAACTGAATGTAGTTACTTGAGTATTACAGAGTTAATACCTTTATATATATATATATATATATATATATATATATATATATATATATATATATATAATAGAGTTGTCGGGACCGGAGAAGAAGTCTCTTATATCCGGGTTTCTCTTATATCCGGATTTGGTCTATTTTATATACATTAACACAGGCTCTAATTTGGGACCAGAGAAAATCTCTTATATCCGGGTTTCTCTTTATATATATATTAAGACCAGATACAAAAGGGTTAAAAAATATATAATACTGTTATTTTATTTAAAATATATTTGCGAAACATTTACATTTAATTAGAAAATATAGTTTATCAACAAACAAGTGAAAATTTTAAGCTTTTAATTGATTAATTTAAACAAAAAGGATGTTGTGGGGGGGATAAAGATAAGATCATGTAAATAAAAATAGCAAATACAGAACAAATAAGTCACAACTCCACTTTTGCGAATTATTTCGAAAATTCGCTTTGGCATACTCATTATTAACTCCTGCATGAGGGTGCTTGGAATGCTCACCCAGGATGCATATCCTGCAGCACGAAGAGCATCCACAGTTTCAAATTGCGATCCAAGTTTATAAACGTCCTTAGCCGTCCATCACCAAACATTCTTGATTGGGTTTCGATCTGGTGAGCGTTGTGGATTGCAGCATCGTCCTGCTGGAAAATCCAGTTTTCTCTACATAGATGTGGGCCTTCAGTAATTAGCGATGCCGTTTTTATAACATGTCAATGTAACTAACAGATGTTTGACGACATTTACCTTATGTAACTCAAGAATTCCATTGTATGAGTAAGAACCCCAGACCATAATTGATCCACCTCCACTGTGTCGTGTTGAGAAAATTTCCTTTGGTACATCTTTTGCGTGCCAGTAACGCTGAAAACCGCCTGGGCCATCAAGATTTTTTTTCTCGTCTGAAAACAACACTTCTCTTCCATTTATCCACATCCCAAGTTTGATAATCGGAAGCAAATTGTAAACGGGAGGTTTTATGGCGAAGAAGAACGCGAGACCTCTGCAATCGTTTTAAGTTCTTAAAGCCTCTCTTATTTAAATGCCGTCGAATTGTTCGAGAGCTGCATTCAGCATCTGTATTCGCTTTTAACTGATTTGATGTTAGGCTTGAATTTCTCTTAACTTATTGCCTAATGCGTCTGTCTAGAGATGGTGAGATTTTTATTGGGCGACCCCTTGATTTTTTAGAAGCATACGCATCCGGATTTTTAATGAAGTTAGCAATGACAGTTCTGCTACGGCCAATTCCATTTGCAATGGCTCGTTGCGAAAGACCACGTCTTTGAAGTTCAACAATCCTGCCCTGTTCGAACTTTGGTAAAATTTTACCCGTAGCCATTTTAAAATCTGAAATTTAATACTGGAAATGAGCTACGTAGATGTCTACACGTCTGAAGTTATAAGCACACTGACTAGATCTAAAATTTTTGTCCATTAATTTATTTTTTCACACATGGCAAATGTTTGTTTAAATTAATCAATTAAAAGCTTAAAATGTTCACTTGTTTGTAGATAAACTACATTTTCTAATTAAATGTAAATCTTTCGCAAATATATTTTGATTAAAGTAACAGTATTTTATAATTTTTAAATCCTTTTGTATCTGGTCTTCAGATTTTGATCAAGGGTGTATGTGTGTGTGTGTGTGTATTAACTGTCTTGTAATCTCAAAAATTTAAGAAAATATTTTCACAAACTAGTATTTTATTGAATTTTAGTTATTTTGGTTTTATAAATTTTACTTACGACGATGCTCTTAGAGAAAAAGTTAGAAATTTGCCAATAAATGTTTAATTTATTTTAGAGATCTCTCTTACTTTCTGGTAATGTCGTGTATGGGTGTCCATATTTACAAAACTCGACACGTTTATACACATACGAAAAATTAAAATTCTTTTTAAATACTGGGAATCGTTGTTTTGTAGTTAACTTTTCCATTTATGATTAGTAAATACAGCTTTAATTTAATAAACAATATCACATTTAAAGAGAATGTCGCAGTTAGCTCCTCCTCATTTCCTTAACCCTTCAACAGAGGTCTCTCTCTCCCGGGAGTATAAATACCAGCTGACCTTCCGCCTCTTCCTCTTTTCTCTGCTTACGCGCACGTGCGAGCAACTATCTCGACTTCGGCCGCGGGCCGCAACCTCGCATGTGAGGCGAGGTATATAAAACTTTCTCTTAAAATTTCCAATATGTGAACTCCTATACACAACCAGCGTTTCCCATATTCTGGGAACACGCTAAAACAAAATTCACCTCGTACGGACATTCAACTCAACACACACACAACTTTCCATACAAACTGTAACATTTTATTCATGTCTTCAATGTATTTGTAATTCGTGTATTAATCTATTTGTCATTAATATATAATTGTTTTGTACATATATATCGGTCTTGTTTGTTTTCTTTTGCTTTCTTTGGACTCCATTAAAGTCCAACATTCTAATGTAGCTGGACCGGCCAGCGGAAGCCATAACCTAGAGATAACTCATCTTCTCTTCTCACATTCACACACCGCATGGTCCACTACAAGAACTTTAAAAGATTTAAGATTTAAAAATTATTCTAATTAAAATAAAAATATACATACAAAAATTCATTATTCATCGAAAAATCTTTTTCTTAATATTATGGACATTATTGTCCATAATATATTTTATTTATAAAAGAAATCAAAAGTTTTTCTAATAAAAACAAAAACAAAATATGTCTTAGTTATATTTCATTTGTTATTTTATGATTCAGGAGAGATTTTCTGTAACTGAAGGTCCTGCTTGACCAAATAAATTTGATGATCTAAACTCTCCGAGGACTTACTCTTATAATAAATATCATCATTAAATGATACAAAAAAGTATTTATCGAAATTTCATAAAAATAAAATGTGGGTGAAACAGATATTTCTAAAAAAAAATATGTTTAACCAAGACTTTCTAAAAAGTAAACATTTAAAAGATGATTCCATACATTTCTGAATAAGTCCTGAAATTTATATTAAAATGTGAGAATTATCTGATTTTTTAATGAATTTTTCAATCAATGTGTTTTTTATTTTAAAAAAAACAGCTCAAATATCGCGTAGAAATTTAAGATCCGCGTTGACGAAAAAAACAAAAATAAAAAACGAGATTTTTTACAAAGATTTTCAAGTTTCTGATAAGGAATAAAAGAATTAATTTTTACATAAAAATATCTTTTTATCTTTCCTCTGAGTAATAACACAAAGATTTTGACGATAAAATTTTGTTTTTATTATGCTGTCGACATTTTTTCATCATGTATTCGCCTTTTTTAGCGAATTTTTGGAGGAACCTAATTAATATGATGACTGCGCTTGTTAAGTTTTAGCCGTGAGTCACCACGGTTTATTTATCAGCCTCCCCCCCCTCACACACACACTTTTGACACCCAGGTATTTATCAATCTTCTTTTAATTCCATGGCATTTATCGACCCCCTTGATAGTCCCATACCCTTCTAGGGGTTGATGTCGATTACTTTTTGAGCCCCTGGGTAAATGAATAAATGAACTCTCTTCCACGAGTCAAACAACACTTCTTAATAAAACCAGCCTTGAAGTGATTTATGTATGCGATGCACAGTTAATGTTTTACCCATTTTAGGAAATGCGCATCTCTCGTTGGAGTATTTCGAAGTCTATATCTGCCAACTATATTTTCGTACTTCAAACGTAAAAAAAGTAATATTTAAGCAAGTGATAATGTTTTAATCCAAATTCTCCAAAAGTAAAGTGCAATGTCATTTTATCCAATTATATATTCACCATTATTTGCAATGACTTGTTGCCAATTATCAAGACGGTTCTTCGATACATTTGATTTCGATGTGAAAAACGTTTTCGACATACTCTTAAATCCGATTTTTATTAGAGAAAGATGTCCCCCTCAAAGCATTTGGAAACAGAAAATACATAGCGAAGCTATGTTACGGCGATGTGAAAGTGACTGAAATCGAGATGCCAGGTCAGAACCGATATCTTTACAGATTTTTTTTTTTTTTTTGTTCGTGGGAGGTGGATTTGTCAAGAATCTTAAGATTTATATTGGGTTGGTGCATAATTATCAGGCGTTTTTGTAGGAGAGTTTTTTTTGTTAATAAAAATTGCTGTTTTGTTTACATTTTTTAATAACAATATTATTTTATTTTCAAGTTATAAAAACGCGTGTCGATAATCACACGCTCCGGATTAATCATTTCAAAATGTTACTGTTGAATTGTTATGTTTCTTTTTTCATAATAAATATTCTTTAAAAACGCTTGATAATTATGCACCAACCCAATAGTAAGAGAATAAGCACAGTTATGGCAGCAATATTCGATGCACGGACGAATGGTAGATATATAAACATGCAAGTAAGGATTCTGTCGAGAAAAATTGTGTGGCACGACACAGTGAAGGAACATTCCTGTCAGCAGACCTAGCAATTGATTCAATATATTCGTTTCACCTCATGTCAGTGGAAAACGTGAGATGGGCAAGCGCAAAGAGTTGCTCTCCCGGGGGCTAGCATCAGCCATACTGACAGAAGGCAAAAATGGTTCTTTAAATTGACTAAACAATTTAAAGAAGCATTTTTGGCAGTAGTTTCATTCTGGAGGCTTTGACATTCATGTTTGTTTGTTTGTTTAGTTATGTTTTATGGGATATTAACCCCAATGGATTATTTAATGCCGACAAGATTTTTATTGCTGATAATATTTTTTCCCAAAAATGTATTGCTGGTCATATTTTTTTCAAAAATGTATTGCTGGTAATATTTTTGTCAAAAATGTATTCTTGGTAATATTTTCTTATTTCAAAAATGTATTGCTGGTAATAATTTTTCTTCAAATATTCATTACTGGTAATGATTTTTTCTTCAAAAACTCATTGCTGGTAAGAATTATTTCTTCAAAAATTCATTGCTGTTAATAATTATTTCTTCAAAAATTCATTGCTGGTAATAATTTTTTCTTCAAAAATTTATTACTGGTAATAATTTTTCTTCAAAAATTCATTACTGGTAATAATTTTTCTTCAAAAATTCATTACTGGTAATAATTTTTTCTTCAAAAATTCATTACTGGTAATCATTTTTTCTTCAAAAATTAATTGCTGTTAATAATTTTTCTTCAAAAATTCATTAATGATTTTTTACAAAAATGTATTGCTGTTATTCAAACCTATTGTTACACTTTCATGGTGTTTTGTACCCAGTTTGGGGTTAACTATTTGCTCATAGCCGAGTCAGGATGGACATGGGTATACCAGCAATTAAGAGGTGGTTCCATGCTCCTCAAAACATCCTGATCAGAGGCCTTGCTGTGAGATGTAGTTTATTTTCTTACCCAGGACGTCACATTCATGAAAATGGATTTTGAAAACTCAAACTATTGGTAGTAGGCCAAAACTCCGAACCGGTAATATCTATTAGTTTGAATCATAAATATTTTCCATTTTTGTATATCATCTTTAGTCTGCCAAAATAAAATGAAATTACATTTTATTTAATCATATATTCATATTGGCAATGACTTCTTACCACTTGTATTTTTGAGTAAAATTGTCCAGGTTTTGCTGTGAAATAGTTTCGATGAACTCTTGAATCTGTTTCTTAGTAAAGAAAACTTTTCCCCATCAAAGTATTTTGCCGCCATCGACATTTTTGATAAACGAATTTTTTTCTGTGTATGCTGCCACTGACATGCATGAACTAAGGTGTATTTCTATTCCCCAAATTTATTGTTAACTGCCACAATTAGCTAAGATTATGCATTTATCATTAAAATCAGTTCCTCAAAGCAGAAATTAATTACGATTTAAACGAATATAAACGCTACATTTAGTAAAATATTATCTATTAATTTAATATTAATTGGATACTAATTTATAAAAAAAGAAAACTGGGCTCTGAACAGAGTTTGGTACAAGACCAGCATTATGGAGGGAATCAGTTTGATAGAAAGGTAAGCTGATAGATAAACTATCAGTGATAGCATAAAGTATCATCCAGCGTTTATGTCGAAAGCAAAACAATATGACCATACACTGGCATGGCCTGTCCCGAGAACCTAGTCACCGAGTCGACTCCACATTTTATGTTATCAGATAGAGATAATTGAAAATTAATTGTTGTTGGAAAAGAAAAGAAGAATATGTTGTGACTGGCGTCTGTAAATTGAGTGACGCACCAAAAAAGCTACACCTATATAAGTTGCCGCACATCCTAGATAAACGAGGGAGAGAGTGCGTATGAGAGAGAGACAAACACCCACGCTAGTATGTTTATAGGAAATGACAATTAGACGTACAGAAACATTTATATAGCCACTCAGAAAACGTTGTGAAAAGAGACACACGACCATAAGACGACAGGGGAAAAGTAGGTGGACATAGAAAGTCACGGACGCACGGAGAAATATAGACTCCCCCCCTCCAACCCCCTAATGGAGACAAATACAAATAAAGCTGCGAGACTAGCGTTTGCATATTGGATGAGCAATGATACTGTATCACTGGGCTAACACGTTTAAGGAGATAAGATTACATGTTCTTTCTATCACACACACACACACACACACACACACATTCTGTCTGCCTCTCACATGATCCCTCTCTCCCCTCTTTCACTTTCGCACAAAACAAAAACTCATGTGCACATCACACACACACACACGCACGCACACACACACATATATATATATATATATATATATATATATATATATATATATATATATATATATATATATATATATATATCATATAAACACAAAAATTTCCGTATAAGTATATACTAAACAACTTATCGTATTTGCGAGAATATAAAACGCACCTTTCAAAAAGTGTTCAGAAAAATCATACTGCGTCTTCCATACAAAGTTGAGATCTCCCTACCGTAGAATATGATTGTACATCAGACTGTCACATCCACTTTGCTCGATCTCATGACATTATTCACTCAAATAACATTATTATTATTATTATTATTATTTCGTTTGATTTCTGTTGTGTACACATTTCGTTCCGGGTCCCGCCCAGAGACCTAAGGTTAGAAATGGCATCATGATACTTTCCACTGACACACACACACAAAAATTACATAGATAAAGCCCTTCGTAAGGTGTGGGCTGTACTCGTGAGAACAATTTTTGTATTTCTTTAAGGCATGGGCTTCCAGGAATCCCTTCAGTTAGTCTACTGGAATCTTTTCCAACAAATCAGAGGGCTCCAACTACAAGGATAGTTGATGTTCGCATGTGACACATTTTAGAGATTTCGATTTCAAGGTCCTTGTATTTTGATAGCTTTTTGAAGGTCTTCAAAGATACATCGCAGTCCGCAGGGACTGCCATATCAATAAGGAGGTAGTTTTTTTGTTTTTGTTTGCGTTCTTTAATAACAATGTCTGGGTGGTTAGTTTTGATTGTTCTGTCAGTGTGTATTGTGTAGTCCCATAAAATTGTAACAGGTCCTATCTCCGTAACCGGGTCTGGGTGGTGTTCATACCACTTTCTTTTAGTTTCCTTACCGTAGAAGTTACAGATTTTCCAGTGCTGATATAGGCCAAAACTTTCATGCCGGATTTTATATTCAGTGGGTGCCAATACCGTGCAACCTGATACAAGATGATCAATTGTTTCTGGGTAATTATCACAGAACCTGCTTTTTGGGCTAACACTATATTTTAGTATGTGTTCTTGATCATTTCTAGTTAACAAGCACTGATCCTGTGCAGCAAGGACAAAACCTTCCGTTTCAGCTTTTAACCCTGCACTATGTAGCCACTTGTCTACATCAGCTTGTATGGAACGGGCAGTGTATTGACTATGATGCGGTTTATCTTGCCATTGTTTTGTACCTGGTCGGTCGCATTTGTTGCTTATTATTATTATTATTATTATTATTATTATTATTATTATTATTATCATCATTATTTGCAGCTTCGCTGATTAATTTCTTAATACAAACCTTGGCCAAATGTTTTACATGAGACCTGAGTGATTTCAAATTTTGGTGAGGTGAGGCTGTGTCTTACATGACCGTTAACATTTTATAAACACAATTTTAAAAATATCTAGCCTCAATTTGACATTTTCATGATTTTCTCATAGTCAAGTCTGTGTTGGTTGTTTCCGGATTGGATCCAAGAACAACTTTTTCATCCAGTGGGAGAAACACTAATGTTGAATACCCAGAAGCCCTGTCAACCTTAGAAACTATATAATTCTTATTTTTTCCAGTAAAAGTTACTTATCTCTCTCTTTCTCTTTTCATCGACATCAGCTGATCCTTTGTGCCTTAATATACCTAATCATATTCCTGTTATTAACCGGTTGGCAACTTTAGAAGAAAGAGATCTAACTGTAAGAAAATACTTGTATTGGTAAAACACTATTCTGTGAAAAACAACATTAAGTCCATAATATCCGTTATTATAGTGTTGTTAATTTATTTGCTGAAATTATTTCAACGTGTATATCAGTACGTTTTGAACATTATCAGTCAGTCAGTTATGCTCCATGCGTGATACACGCTTAAGCTATTATATATCTTTAGATACATGACAGTCATGTATCGAAAGATACATGATCGCCTAAGCGTGTATCACGCATGGCACATAACTGACTGACTCAACTGGCGTCGAGATCTTATCAATTTACAGTTAAGCTAGCGAGATGTAGCCGTAAATTCTATGCTTACAGTTTCTTTCCTCGCTTCTGGAACTCTCTTCCGGCTATATTATTTCCAGCCAAAATTAATCTGCAAAACTTTAAATGCTATGTCAATCGCTATCTACTGTCGTCCTTTTCTCTTCCCGCTCATTATTGATGTTTCTGTACCTAATTCTTCCACATCCCTTGTGTCTTAGTGGCTACCTTGCATGCAGTAGGTTGGCATTTCTTTTTGCGGTAGAGACCAGTTGCCATTCAAGGCTATAGAACCCATTCTGTCCGGCTATGTACCCATAGCTGGGGGGAGAAGAGGAGGAGGATTCATACCTTTCCCAAGGGTATTAGTACGTAAGTGAATGTAATGGATTCAACTGGAATTCGGACTCGGCTCTCCGATTCCCCAAGGTATGTATGTATGTATTTAAAACAGTAAAATGTTTCAGTGATGAAACTGGAATGGAATTCAGTTTCGATAAATGTGCTAAAGCCACAGTTTTACGAGAATCACTACAACATACCTCCTATATGAACATAGACACTGGGGTGACAATCAAAGATTTAGAGCAAGAAGAACCATATAATCACCTCAGGGTAAATGAGGTACTTATAAAAAAGAAAGAAAATAGTGTGAAAAGAGCATTATAGAAGGGTGTGACTGATATTAGGAATCAGTTCAGAATCTTTCGATAAATGACTGACGAGGCAGATTTTTCCTCACAGTAGGTTGGCACTTCTTTTTGCGGTAGACCAGTTGCCATCCAAGGCTATAGAACCCAGTCTGTCCGGCTATGTACCCATAGCTGGCGGGGGAAGAAGAGGATTCATACCTTTCCCAAGGGTATTAGCATGTAAGTGAATGTAATGGATTTGACTGGAATTCGATCTCGGCTCTCCAATTCCTCAATCCGACCCACTATCCATTACTCCACCGTTCCACATTATCGGTACATTTCACAAATATCGTGATAATACCGTTAATCATAATAATTTTGGTCACGACAATCGTGATATGAATTTTTTGTACTGTTGAATATCAATCACTGTGATATAAATGCAGACACTGGGGCACACAAGCCATACTTAGTAACTACGCTATAATTCTGATCTCCTGTCAAAAGTTGACTAAGTTCAATAAATATCTACAACGCATTCCAAAGAAAGAAAAAATTACCTTTAAAACAATTAAAAATTACCTTTAAAACAATTAAAAATTACCTTTAAAACAATTAAAAATTACCTTTAAAAAACAATTAAAAGCAAAAAACTAAGAAAAATGGCTTCCTAATATGAGAGAAATCCGAATGAGGTCAATGCTGCAGAAGTTACCAAGTTTAGGAAAATGAAATTGTAGATACTTAATGCGCCACAAACCTAGGGCAGAATTGCCCCATATGTCACAACTGAAAATCATAAAAGCGCATATCTAAGTGGAGGGAGAAGAAACAGTGTAGTCAAGTATGTGGGTTTTATTTTGGGCTGTTTTATAACTTCCGGTCGAACCTGTACATGCAAATTTAAAGACAAACGCAAATAAGTGCAAAAATATATACGTGGATACAGCAATTGTATATGCGGGTGGCAGGTCAGTTATCGGAACGGAAAATTGGATCAGTCCAAATTTGGGCCGTGTTTGTTTCATTCATTTTGCATCAATGCCTTCAGAATGGCATCAATTAGTAATCCTCCTGCTATAGGTTAAATAACCGGGCAGATTGTTCTCTCTTGCCTTCTCTAGGAGAAGGATAACTCTGAATTGAAACGCTCGCGAATAATAGGGCAGATTGGAATCTATAGACTTGGTAGGGCAAACAGACTTGGAGAATAACAACCCTTGAATTCAAAACCAACCTGAAAAATAACAGTCTTGTCCGCGACATAATCACTGCTGTTACGGCTTTAATACATACAGTGCATCTACAATCTTTACAGATTACGTCACTCCTGATGGTGAAATCAACGTCAGTAGATTCGTAATAAAAATGATTTATTTTACATAAAAATGTATTTTTCACCATAATCTCTTTCTTAATTCTCTTAATCTAATGATGAATATTAACCACATAGACTGAATATTATACAGTGAAAATTTCAGATCAAAATTAAGCTAATAACTATCCAGACTACAGATTTATTGACACAACTGCATACATGTTAGATGATAGTTCTCGGACATTAAATTAAGTTGTAGAATATTTAGATATATAATGTTCGTGAATCTTTTTAGTTCAGAATATATTAAAAATATCACCCAGTCGTCAAATTCCCCAGTTTCCTTCACTCGCAAACAGACTTGCCACATTGAGCTGCCAAATAGTGAATTGATCGTCATTTGAAAGGAAATTGCTAATAAAGTTTGAATTGAATCATTACTGCCATATCTGGGCTGGAACTGCCAAATCGTCAATTTCCAGCCTTTATTAAGGCTAGAAAGTGATGACGGAGTTCAATATCGTTTACGCTGTCTTGTAAGAAATTACTTATTTTCCCCTGGACAGCTTTTTCCCCTACAGTTGCAATGTTTTGCAAGCCTATGGCTGCTCTATCATTATTCCCATGGCGAATGATCAAATGAGTTCCACAAGTTTAGACATTTACTGCCAGGACTCGCCGTGCTACATCCACGGAGCCGAATCATCCACATTTACTCCGTATTCTATTTGTAAGAAGGAATTTCCACTGGCAGCATTTTTTTCACCGAGAATTGATGATTTGTGAAAAAAAAACTCCTGCGAGGTTACTCTCCTGAACACTACAAACTTTAACTTTTCACGTCAGGGATCAGTCGATATCTATCCGCCTTATCCTCATAATCTTCATTCTTCAATTCATATCACACAGCTCATTCAGTAACCCTCTTCTATGAGTATCTTTTGAGTCTCGTATTGGTTGAAATTTAAGGTAAAAACAAATTCTTTCTCTTGAATAGACAAGGTTATTCTAGCTTATGTTTCAAGTTACCTAGAGATTGGCAAATAGCGAACTTTTTGAAAGTAGACATGGCAGACCTGCTTGCATCTAAGTAATAGAAATTTTGAGGAAAAATCGATTTTCGCAAGTAGTTAAGAATACCTATAATGCACTATTTCAGTCAAATCGAAGCTATGAGCGAACCACGCTTTAGAATTCTCCTTTTTTTTTACTTTTTTTTTTTTACTTTCGCATTGCAGTCTATCGACAAGGCGAGATTTACGTATTAACACATTTCCTTTTTATTGTGGGAACCTGATATACCTACAAATGGACTCTTCCACACTTATATAATGTGGCTACCAATTTCGAGAAGAGGCAGTCATCACGTGTGACTACTGTCGAACTCTCTGCTCTGGCAGGGAGGAACTCGGACAAGGCTTTGCCGCAGGGCAAAGTTTCGTCCGGGGAAGTAGACAGTCCCTGAACCCGTTTATACCGGTTCTAGTGGGCATATTTTTGGCCGAGCCTACGGGCTCGGAAAGCCCACATTAAACCGGCCTTGTGCCACATACGACCCGTGTGGGGGGTTGTTAAATATCGTGAGTCACCAAGAATATATCACTGAGTGAGTGTATGAATGAGTGAGTCAGGGCACCAGTGAGAGAAGTACTCTCCAGTCCACATACTTTGTACTACGTTTCCGTGAATAATATACCGTTTAACTTTATATCCGAGTCTATGTTATTTTTCTGTGGTTTCAACACCATAACACTTTTCCTGTATCAAAAATGATTTCCGTTTTCATAACCAATTCCTTACTTTTTAAACTGATATAATGATCTGGCTTATGACCAGACCACGTTGAAAGACCAGTTCACCGAAGTTAAGCAACGTCAAGTCTTGTCAAACCCTAAACTATTGAACGCTTGGGAATAACAAGTGCTGTAAGCTTCGATGTGTGGGTGGTGTAGTGGATAACCTTTCGGAAATGGAAAGCGGAGAACCGAGTGCCTTACGCAAAAAATACCATTGCGAAAAACATCAACTTCTTCTCACCTGAGCTATGGGCTTGTTAGTAGGAGTGTATCAGTAAATCATTATTAGCTGAAAATCAATTACAAATTAAAATGTTTTATTGTTTTAAATAACATGAAAAAAGATTGATACGTTATAAAAAAACGAATCTTAAATAACCTGAAAAAAGATTGATAAGTTATGAAAAAACGAATCTTAAATAACCTGAAAA
>OZ038481.1:31896644-31901644 GCA_964036315.1 Acanthosepion esculentum | reverse complement strand
ACTACATCCATTTTCTTTTCCTTTTTTATTTATTTATTGTAATTTATTTATATTTATATTTTTATTTTTGCCATATGGTACCTTCTTAAGAAATGTAGAAATGAAGACCAACGGATTCATATAATAATAAGTTACAATAGTTTCTATGTTTATGCTAGTATTCAATAATTTTTAACATTGTAATTCATCATTGATAATTTTGTCATAAAATGTTTGTAATTTCTTAAAATAAACATACTATAGTAAATTCTATATCAATTTGAATTACCAAAATTTCCTATTTTCTTGGCTTCCATCTCTTCTTCTTCTTTCTGCTTTGTTCCTTCAGGATGTGGTCGATCATTATTCTCCACAACCTCCTTTCCTTTCAAACTATCAAACTCGTTTAGTAGTTTACGCGTTGCCCACTTCTGTACATCTTGTCTTCAGAATGACCTCTGAGGATCAAATTACCAAAGACTTTTTATCTCAATTGAAATTTTTAAAACATTTCTTTATTCTTGATTTGGTAAAAACATTGCTCACGCACGCCTGTGTGCGTGCATGTGCGTCAGGTGTGCCATTCCATTTACATTTTTCTACTTGTTTCGATATTTTTAATTTTGATTTCCAAGAATTCACTTCTGATTGATCTTTTCACTTTACCTGTTTTGCAGCCTGAAATTTTAGTGCAGCTGTTCTACATTTTCGGTGATGAAATTCTAGTGATTTCTGCCAAAAATATAATGATATCTATACTCATAATTATATATGTTCCATTGCAATGTAGTGAAAACATATATATATATATATATATATATATATATATATATATATATATATATATATATATATATATAAGACATTTATAATATGTTTAACGTTCTTTTTATAGATACAAGTATTTAAGCAAATGCTCTGTTTTATAATAAACAGTATTAAAACAGAGCATTTGCTTAAATACTTGTATCTATAAAAAGAACGTTAAACATATTATAAATGTCTTTAAATAAATTGTCGGACTATGTCCAATTCAAAAAAAAATATATATATATATATATATATATATATATATATATATATATATAAGTGTGTGTGTGTGTGTGTGTGTGTGTGTGTGTGTGTGTGTGTGTGTGTGTGTGTGGAGGATGTATAAAAGCATACGAAACAAAGTGGTGATGAGACAAAGTGGGTAATATATATATATATATATATATATATATATATATACACACACACACACACACACACACACACACACACACATATATATATATATATATGTGTGTGTGTGTGCGTGGAGGATGTATAAAAGCATACGAAACAAAGTGTAGATGATGAGACAAAGTGGGTAATATATATATATATATATATATATATATATATATATAGGGTGTCCCAAAATAATGTATACACTCTCTGAATCGTTATAACTTATTCAGTTTATGTATTTTGACTTGTAAATTAGATTAATACAAGAGAAAGAATACACATTTAAACAAATTGAGAGTAAAATATACAAAAAACATAGAAAATTAACTTTAATAAGATAAAAGTTACTTGGGGCAACGGCAGAATGTTCATATAATGATGAGTTTACATCAAGTGCTCAAATCGGTTGCCGTTCTGTTCAATACACTTTTCATATCTTGAAGAAATAGACCTACAAACGTCCAGTAACATTTCCTCTGGTATTTGAGCACATTCTTCTTCAATTGCTACTCCCATTTCAGCAATTGTTTCAGATTTCCTGCTGTAAACTTCCTCTTTTAGAAACCACCACCAAAAGAAATCCAACGGTGTCAAATCTGGAGATCTAGGTGAGTATTCAACTGTCCATCTTCTTCCAATCCATCTGTTTTGCATATTTTCATCCATATATAAAAAATGTATTATTAATTATTAATATTTAAAGCGTGTGTACATTATTTTGGAACAACCTGTATATATCGAGGTAAACATTTCATAAACATTTTCTTCAAAGTAACCCTCTTATTACAATATTTAACAGAAACACATTAAAACTAAGTTATAGCCGCACCAATAATCATGAGACTATCATAAAGTTACACAACAATAAAACTAAACCAATTTAATGATCTGAATCATAATATAAGTTCCAAGGAGAACGTTGTTAAGGATATCGGCCAATGTAATTGTAGGAATCCTGACCAATGCCCATTGCCAAACAAATGTTTAACTAAAATCTCTTGTTTATCTTTGTTCTATCTCTACAATGTTGGTATCACGATATATATTGTCCTGTACTGAACTTGTTATGGTCCAGGTTCCTTGTACCACGGTGATGGTCCAAGGTAGAACCAATGAAGAATAACTCGAACACAGGTATGGAATAACACAGATATATATTACAAATAGAATATATGTACAAAAGAGTAGAAGTGTTAGTAGTAACAATCAGGTTAGGCTAGAGAGAACTATGTTGTCTCGAAGTATCACTATTCCAATGTCTTACAGTAATCGTCTAGCCGACTGTCTGTCTCACTCACTGTCTCTGTCTGACTCTCTGTCACTTCTGCTTCCTCTTGAGGCGCGGTATTTATAGGGTACGGACTAGTCCATTACTATTATGGGTAGGTTCTCATAACACTAATAATACTTATATAAATAATACATCACTTTCTAAACATTTTTGGGGTTTGAAAAACAATAATAAAACTAAGTTGAAATGGAAATTTTTTAAAATGGCAAGGACATGTAGATCTTCATATGAACTCTGTTTTCTGTGTTTACATGAAAAATTGCAAAATATCAGGTTCTTTGATAAGAATGCTTTTTTAAACCAAAGATCTGAGTTAACGGTAAATTGTAAACACAGCCTACTTTTTACCTTACAATTCAGTTAGATTTGGAATTTGACAATGCTTTTTTTAAGATTTTAGTTGAACTGTGTTGCACTGTATATAGCTTATCTTTCTGTCGGTATTAATTTAGATTTAATATAATTTTGTATTCATCTCCTAGTAGTATATGTACCATATTTTACGGATGTATTGGTATTTAGTTGATATTTTGCATTGATTTGTTATTGTTATTAACACCTTATATAAATAATCTTTAATCAATAGTTGCATATTAATTTATCAAGTAAATATATAAATTTAAATTATTTACTGGTTTCTAGAAGAAGCTATTTATTAACTCTAAAAATGATTTTATGTAGGAAATTCGCAAAGCATGTAACATGTCTAGCATTTTCTTAATTTTTCTTAGGAAATTACATCGTCTAACAGTGCAATATGTATCCATTCACATCCGCTCCTGTTTAACGTCTGCTGCTGTCATTGATTTCAAACCTTTCTTAATTTTATGTTCTTCCCTTAGTTTAAATTTAACGTAAGTCATATTTGATGTAAGCAAAGCCCATAAACCTTATAACAACCCCACTCTTTTTTCCCTTTTCCGTAAAAAGAGGCTGTGTTTTGCTTTTAAATCTGATTAAATCGTTCACTCGCCAGTACTTTACAATCGCCTGATGTGATGCGTTGTATGCGCCTCGAAACACGATTGCATTTGTGTAGCGTTTTCGACATGTTTTCGATGTAATACCCTAAAATAAAATATATATATATATATAGTTATAAAGTATATATATATATATATATAGATAGATAGATAGAGAGAGAGAGAGAGAAAAAGAGAAAGAGAGAGAAGAAGTAGTTGTTTAATGCCAATTTTATTGTCACTTATATAATAAAATATGATATTGTTTATTTGTCTGCGTAATTGTATCTAAATTATCTCGTATTTGATTTCATGTTAAACTAGTAGACTTCTCTGTTTGGAGTAAAGAACCACAGCCACTGAATTCTAGGTATTGGTGCTTTGGTTTTACGGAATATAGATGCTAGCTCTACGCCCAACAAGAGTTGATTTTAGATTTACAGCATACCCTGCTATTTAGATTGTAATGTAATCCATATGGATTTTTCTTTAATCATTTCACCCCAAGCAAGGCAATATAGACACTAAGACGCAAGTGGATACTGGGAGTGGACAAGAAGACTTTAAAAGGAACCTGAGACCCAATCATAAACACGAGTTAAACCTCAGATACTGTTCAAAAGACCGAGGTGGCGTAGAACCGGGGGAGAGATCAACCTATCTACTCCCATATATATATATATATATATATATATATATATATATATATATATATATATATATATATATATATATATATATATATATGTGACTATTTTGTGGATTTAGGCTAATCATATAGTAATTCATCGAGCCTAGAATAATCCTCAACAGAATGCACTGGACAGCCGTTTCGTCTTATCAAAGACTTATCAGCAGTGCGCATCCGCTACCGAGAATCGAACCCGGACCGTTTCGATACAACGCAAACGTCATACCAACTGTATCACGGGTCTCGGTGACGAAAAGGACCCAAACTAGACTCGATATAGCGCCGCTACTCACTCAGTTCCGCAGCGATACCCAAGAGCCACGACTTCTTTTTGACCCTAAGCCGCTCCATCGCAGAGCATTAGCTGGGTCTAGCAAGGATATACAAGTGATTATTTTGGGATTTCGGCTAATCATATATTAATTCGTCGAGCCTAGAATAATCCTCAACAGAATGCAAAAATCACTGGACGTCCGTTTTGTCCTATCTGGGACTCATCAGCAGTGCGCATCCACTACCGATATATATTAAAATTGATGCATTTTCATTCCGACATATTTTTATGTTTATTTCGTCTACCGGCCTATGCCTTTGGGAAAACCTAATAAACAAAATGCGTCCTTGGGCAGGATTCGTACCTGCGTCCCGCTGCGTAAGAAGAGCAACCGTATTATCCGGCGTGCATTAATCCATACAGCTACGGAGGGTCTCCCAGAAGATCGAGGTTCTATAGCGTCAGATTTTTTGTGTTATTATTAAAAGGAAAGACCAAAGAATGTTTTTATGTAAAATTTTTTTTTTTCAATCCTTTTTAGAACCTTCGAAATGTTGTTTAAAATTTTTGTTTTCAACGGGTGACCATAAA
>OZ038481.1:31861644-31891644 GCA_964036315.1 Acanthosepion esculentum | reverse complement strand
TTCCTTCTCGTATGATGAATGTGGCTGTGTCTGCATCTCCAAGGTAGGCCTTTTCAACCACAAACGTGGACACAGAAACATGACCATTTATCAATATGATCCCCAGCAAGACTATTCGTACAGAATTTATAAGAAAGTGTGTAGGTCAGTCACTGGATTCGCTCGGCACCTAAACATCTAGATAATCAGATTGCTGTCAAAAGACCCGCTTGCACTCATTGTGGTATGGCTTGCAGGTCACTTGCGGATCTTATGAAACTTTTATGACGTCATCAATGACATGGAAATTTTCTCTGAAATGTTCGTTTGGGAGTTATGATTTCTGGGGGTGACCTTACTGTGTTACGAATCGACTTCCATCATGTATGTATGCATGTCTGCCAGTTATTCCTCGTTTCGTATTATTTTATTCCCGGTTCTATATTCATCCATTCTCAATTTCAGTTTGTGGCCCCCTTGCCTTGATCCACCCACTGTCTTTCTCTTTCTACACATCCCCTCCCTTGCCACTCCTATCTGCTCTTCCTCCAACCCTTCTTTAACCCCTTGCGTGATAGTGGCCTCCGGCCTTGCTTGGGGTGATATGATTTTTAAAAAAATCATTCTTTCACATAGGTTATCCCTTTTTTTTAATCAGCTCACCTGTGAAAAGTTGTCTCGCACGAAACAGTGAACCACCTTTTCTATCAGTAGAACTAGCAATTGATTCAATATAATTTTTTTCTATTTCATATCAGTGGAAAATGTTACTCCGAGAAAGCATAATGAGTCACTCTCTTGGAGGTTAGCATCATTCCTGCTGATTGAAAACAGAAAGGGTTCTCTTAAATGATTAAGTGAGAGCAATTTAGTTTTAGAGTCGTTAAAATTTACATGCCAATCCTTGTCCTATTGAACAACAGATTGTAAGTCATTTTTTTTTTTTTAGATCAGCCGCCATCTTATCGAATCGATCAGACTTACTATTAAAACAGGAGTAGAAAGTTGTGTCATCAGTATTGAACATTGGAGCCGATCCTACTTGCATTTGACAAGCCTTCTGTCTTTGACACGTGTCCGCTATGTTTCTACATCAATCTTGTCCGAAAATAATTTTGAGCAGTCAAGATAGGTTTGACGTCAGCGGTGGACGATTTGCTTCCAGTTCTTCCCAGTTTTGCCGACTGATATTGTTCTTTTTCAGCTGATCCTTATAACAACGCATAGCTGTGATCTCTTTAGACAGTTCCGGGAACTGTAAAGGATTTGGAGCGTAAGCCTGCTTCTGTTCATGCGAAATACATGGCGTGTCCATCGAAGACGTTGTTTAATGGTCGTAGCTTCGATGCTCTTGGCTTCAGCTTTCTCAAAGACTGCAATGTTGGAGACTCGTCTAGTTAATATTCATAATTGATAGGAGTTTTTGCTGACAGAACCGCTCAAGTTTCTAAACGCTTCGTCTATATAGGGTTTATGTCTTACACATGAAGAATACAGTTGAAATGATGACAGCTTCGTTTTTTTAGGTTTTTATATCCAAAAAGACACTATTGTACATTTTCCTAAATGTAACGTATGCACGATGCGCCAACCCGATGTTCGTGAAAATTAAATAATGAAACAACATTCTCAAAGAAAAAATAAATTTATATAAAATCCGGATCTTTATTTCCCGATAGACCGATTTAGGGAGACGTGTGAAATATTTGTCGACTCATGGAAAATACTTGGTAGTTTATCAGTATCTAGATTTAAATTTGAACAAAAAATTCTTTGTAGAGCAATGTCTATAAACGGAGTCTGTCTAGAAAGCATCCAGCCATTTAATATTAACGAACAAATAGCATGCCTAGGGCAATGGCGCTTTAGTCCACTTCGACTTACTCCTTTAAGAGTAAAACGGCAGACGTATTGGCGGGACAAAAAGGCAAGAAGTATGCGTTGAAAATAAGTTCACACTAAGCGAATAAAAGGTTATAAGCAATCATATATTCCAGCGGTTCGTGGATATTTCTCTGTATTCGAAACATGATACAACACAAAAACACTGAACGGCAGGGAGGATAATATCTTTTGGGGAAGAAAAACAAGCCGACTCTATGGATGACTCTCCAACAACGACATCAAAGATGACGGAGACATCTACTAAACTGACGAAATATAGGCATGATACATATAATAATTAAAATTTTAAAAAAATGTAGTATATTCTTTCTGATTTAAACTCTTTGTTGCACATTGGTTGAGACCATAATTAGGTGCAGTATGCTCGAGTGCAGTGTCCTGAATATGGCGACGCATAAGGCCGGAATTATTTTTTTTTTTTTAACTACTGTTCACCCAGTTCAAAGTTCGCGATCCACTCAAAATAGAGGGTAATTGTTAGAATTGTTATGATGAATGAGGTCTGATCTGAGTGAAAAAGAAGGCGAAGGAAGTGAAGATCGTGAAGAAAGGTAGAACAGATAACGATTGACCTTTGACTTGAAGAGGTTAAGATTTTAGTGTTCAAGGAAGCATTCATGCAGGAATCTTCCGCAAAATGGAAGTTCTTGAGAAAGATGTCTGAATTGAATTTTCTCCTTATATTTTCTGTTTGACTAATGTTCAATCAATACAAGGCTCAAGAACCACTTAAGTTAGAGGGTTTATGAACGAGGTGTGTGATATGAATCCAACAGTAGGAAATGGGAATTATGTGGATATAGATGATAGGTAACGATTGACCTTTGACTTGAAAAGGTTAAGATTGTAATATTAACTCCCTTCCTTATTCCTGTTTCCCTGACAAATACAATCTCCAACTATTTAAGTGTAACGTCAATCGACATCTCCAGTTGCCTTGATCTATCCACTTCCCTTCTCCACATCGTTTCACCTTTCATTCCTATCTGCTCTCGCTCCAAATCTTCTGTAACCCCCTTGCCTTGATCGATCCACTATCTTTCTCCACATCCTCTCCTTTACCACTCCTATCTGCTCTTCCTCCAAACCTTCTGTAACCCCTTGCGTGCTAGTGGCCTCCAGCTTTGCTTGCGGTGATAAGCTTAAAAAAGGAAATTCGGGGAAGCCTCCAGGCTGGAATCTGTTACACAAAGCAGTATTTTTTTTAATACGGAGGAAATGAAGAGGATTCGACTCTATGGAAGTAACAAGGATTATCGTGTGAATTGCGCGAAGTAAAGATTGGAGTTCATTTGTTGTGGAAATAGCGAGTAGCGATAGATTTGAAATGTTGCTTCTGTAGGAAAGAGGATGGATATTAGAGAATAGACCGCTCGCCACAAAGGTGTTTAAACTCTACCAATGCTCAAAAATGACAATTGCGCAGCCCCAGCTCAGATAAAATTTGCTTCTCTTGTGTAATACGCACTGCTAATCTTTAGGCTTAAAAATAAAGAGGAAATGTGCCTGTTAGACATTAATAATTACAGTAGTTATTTCGCAAGTACGTTTATTGCTTTAGACTTCTATATTTTTTCTTCGTTTTAATCTTCTCCAAGTAGTGTTGCCTCACTGGACTACTTTTGAAAACGCATCGTTTTTCTCATTCTTTTATCTGCCGTGCTCCATCAGAACGTGGGCACTCATGGTTCTCGACAACTTTCTATCCTCCGTAGCCCTAAACAATGTTTGTCTCACTACCATTCTCAGTCCATATTCTGCTATACATCTACACAAGATCGTTAGGTAGGTTACTCGCTCTATCCCTCTCTCCTTCCTGCCTTCGGTATGTCCTGTCAGTAACAGATTCTCCAAGCCCTCTTTCCTTATTATTTGCCTCAGAAATTTCAACCGCTTTTTTCTGATTCCAAGTATAAGACTCTTCTTTGTTTCAATTTTCCTTAAAACTTCCTCATTGTCCACCATATTTCCTATTTTCAACATCCTTCTGTAGAAACACATCCACTGATCGCGAGACTGGAGGTTCTGAAGGGCATAGAACCATCTCTTAATTGTTGTTCTTCCCAGGTCCACCCTGATCGAGGTTGGTAGCACCTGTTAGTGTCCCAGCTACTAAGAACGTATAAAAAATACATTCTTATAAAAAAATTACCAACAATACATTTTTGTAGTGAAATTACCGACAATACATTTTAAAATAAAATGACCAACGATATATTTTCATAGCCAAAAGTATCAAAAATGAATTTTATCGTAAAGTTACCAGGAAGGCGGTGGAAGCACGGAAAAATCTGCCTCGTCAGTCATGCATCGAAAGACACATTATCGCCTAAGCGTGTATCAAGCATGGCAGATAACTGACTGACTGACCAGAAATACATTTTTATACAAAAATTATCAACAGTACATTTTGTCATCTACAAATTATATACTTGAAAAATATACGCTTGCCCTGAAAGTATAAAATTATGCACAAAGTATCTGTAGTTAAAGGCATAAAATTGCGTTCAAAACATTTGTAGCTGAAGCCATAAAATTGCTTAAAAATATTTAGATTTCGGCATTAAATAACCCACGGAGGTGTTGATATCTCTGTTTCCTAAACCAACTCTTCATCTGTGAGGAAATTGTCCAGCATTCACTGCTTTATAGAGCAGAGGATATTATATTGCTCCATCCATGGTATAGTCAGTATCCTTATGTTGAATCACATCTCGGTTGCCACAGGTCTCCTCTTCTTCTGTGAGGAAATTGTCCAGCATTCACTGCTTTATAGAGCAGTGGATATTATATTGCTCTGTCCATGGTATAGTCAGTATCCTTATGTTGAATCACATCTCGGTTGCCACAGGTCACCTCTTCTTCTGTGAGGAAATTGTCCAGCATTCACTGCTTTATAGAGCAGTGGATATTATATTGCTCTGTCCATGGTATAGTCAGTATCCTTATGTTGAATCACATCTCGGTTGCCACAGGTCACCTCTTCTTCTGTGAGGAAATTGTCCAGCATTCACTGCTTTATAGAGCAGTGGATATTATATTGCCCTGTCCATGGTATAGTCAGTATCCTTATGTTGAATCACATCTCGGTTGCCACAGGTCTCCTCTTCTTCTGTGAGGAAATTGTCCAGCATTCACTGCTTTATAGAGCAGTGGATATTATATTGCTCTGTCCATGGTATAGTCAGTATCCTTATGTTGAATCACATCTCGGTTGCCACAGGTCACCTCTTCTTCTGTGAGGAAATTGTCCAGCATTCACTGCTTTATAGAGCAGTGGATATTATATTGCTCTGTCCATGGTATAGTCAGTATCCTTATGTTGAATCACATCTCGGTTGCCACAGGTCACCTCTTCTTCTGTGAGGAAATTGTCCAGCATTCACTGCTTTATAGAGCAGTGGATATTATATTGCTCTGTCCATGGTATAGTCAGTATCCTTATGTTGAATCACATCTCGGTTGCCACAGGTCACCTCTTCTTCTGTGAGGAAATTGTCCAGCATTCACTGCTTTATAGAGCAGTGGATATTATATTGCTCTGTCCATGGTATAGTCAGTATCCTTATGCTGAATCACATCTCGGTTGCCACAGGTCTCCTCTTCTTCTGTGAGGAAATTGTCCAGCATTCACTGCCTTATAGAGCAGTGGATATTATATTGCTCTGTCCATGGTATAGTCAGTATCCTTATGTTGAATCACATCTCGGTTGCCACAGGTCACCTCTTCTTCTGTGAGGAAATTGTCCAGCATTCACTGCTTTATAGAGCAGTGGATATTATATTGCTCTGTCCATGGTATAGTCAGTATCCTTATGTTGAATCACATCTCGGTTGCCACAGGTCTCCTCTTCTTCTGTGAGGAAATTGTCCAGCATTCACTGCTTTATAGAGCAGTGGATATTATATTGCTCTGTCCATGGTATAGTCAGTATCCTTATGTTGAATCACATCTCGGTTGCCACAGGTCTCCTCTTCTTCTGTGAGGAAATTGTCCAGCATTCACTGCTTTATAGAGCAGTGGATATTATATTGCTCTGTCCATGGTATAGTCAGTATCCTTATGTTGAATCACATCTCCGTTGCCACAGGTCACCTCTTGTTCTGTGAGGAAATTGTCCAGCATTCACTGCTTTATAGAGCAGTGGATATTATATTGCTCTGTCCATGGTATAGTCAGTATCCTTACGTTGAATCACATCTCGGTTGCCACAGGTCACCTCTTCTTCTGTGAGGAAATTGTCCAGCATTCGCTGCTTTATAGAGCAGTGGATATTATATTGCTCTGTCCATGGTATAGTCAGTATCCTTACGTTGAATCACATCTCGGTTGCCACAGGTCACCTCTTCTTCTGTGAGGAAATTGTCCAGCATTCACTGCTTTATAGAGCAGTGGATATTATATTGCTCTGTCCATGGTATAGTCAGTATCCTTATGTTGAATCACATCTCGGTTGCCACAGGTCACCTCTTCTTCTGTGAGGAAATTGTCCAGCATTCACTGCTTTATAGAGCAGTGGATATTATATTGCTCTGTCCATGGTATAGTCAGTTTCCTTACGTTGAATCACATCTCGGTTGCCACAGGTCACCTCTTCTTCTGTGAGGAAATTGTCCAGCATTCACTGCTTTATAGAGCAGTGGATATTATATTGCTCTGTCCATGGTATAGTCAGTATCCTTACGTTGAATCACATCTCGGTTGCCACAGGTCACCTCTTCTTCTGTGAGGAAATTGTCCAGCATTCACTGCTTTATAGAGCAGTGGATATTATATTGCTCTGTCCATGGTATAGTCAGTATCCTTATGTTGAATCACATCTCGGTTGCCACAGGTCACCTCTTCTTCTGTGAGGAAATTGTCCAGCATTCACTGCTTTATAGAGCAGTGGATATTATATTGCTCTGTCCATGGTATAGTCAGTATCCTTATGTTGAATCACATCTCGGTTGCCACAGGTCACCTCTTCTTCTGTGAGGAAATTGTCCAGCATTCACTGCTTTATAGAGCAGTGGATATTATATTGCTCTGTCCATGGTATAGTCAGTATCCTTATGTTGAATCACATCTCGGTTGCCACAGGTCACCTCTTCTTCTGTGAGGAAATTGTCCAGCATTCACTGCCATATAGGAGGATTGATATTACACAGCATTTCATCGGTCTTTTGTTTCTAATGAAATATTTTCTGATAAAACATCTTTCGTTATTCCAATTCGCGTACGAATTTCAGTCCCCCGTTTTGCATGCACTTCCGTATAGTTAAAAATAGTTAAATTACTGTTTACTTGATTATTACGTTTCCGACTAGTAGCTCTTATTTCCAGAGTCTAAACTTTGAAATTCGCTACTTACAAAATTTTCAATTACTTTTTTCTAAGCTGTGCTAAATTGCTATACTAATGTAAAGAAAGCTACTTCACTATTTAGTAATACTGTTTTCAGCTAAAACACAATCCTTTACGTGTTACCCAGTGAGACAAAACTGTCACAGTCATAAAGTTAATGAATACATCAGAGACTTTAGTATAATTAATGAGGCAAAGAAAAGAATTTATTCTAAATGTCAAGGTTTTTTACGTCAACTGTGGACAGTAAGATCCTGTTTGTATATTTACATTCAACGTTAATTCGCTTAATGAAATGCGAATCGTAATGACATTTGACGCTGATATATCTATTAGTTGCAAGCTGATCTTAAATTATGAATTCTATACAGAAATAAACAGGTGTTAATTGGTTAATAAACACAATTATAATCTTGGTGCGTTTTCACCTGTTGCGTCAGTCTAATAGAGTTATCGTCTGATGTTTGTCAGAGAACTAATTAAATAGAAATAGCCTCACAATAATGATAGTCGTTTTATTTGATTTGATATCGTTTGCACTAGAAATGTCGCTTATGGAAATGTAGACTTCATTTAAGCCAAATGTTCTTTCTTCAATTCCAAATGAACACAGTTGAATACGTGTTTCAAATTAATAAGCTACCATCTAATGCAAATATTAAATATAGAAGACATGATTGCTGTAAATTGTTCCATCTACCAGAAGGAAATAATCTTATTACATAACGAGTTTGCGAACAGATGGGAATCGAATTTTCTAGCAATGACTAGAAAAGCACAGTCGAGTTTACAAGCGTATCAGGAACTGTTTGTTTCCCAAGGAATTAGTAGGTTTTTTTTTCAAATACTGTATCTCTTCATATCGTAGCTCTCCATAGCTTCCTTTATAATTTATTATCTGTGAATAGCTATGACGCCTATAGAAAATTAGTGGAGTGGTTTCCCGTTGCCTTCTCTATTGTTTTGGATTCAGAGTCGTCCTTCAAGAGCCAACAGTCTACCTTGATATTTAAACAATATCTGAAAAGAAAAGGGATCACTTTCAAAAGTGTATTAGTACAAAAGGGAACGCAAAGGCCATTCTAAAATGCTGCGAAAAAAAATCGCGCCCCTATACAGGCTTTGGATAATGCTTGAAGACACTTTCAGGATATTTTGCTAATCGTATTATTTTTATTTATTAATTTTTCTTTTATTTATTTTCATTTTTTTTTTTTTTTTTTTGTCTGAAGTCCGACAGTTCTGAAAAAGTAAAATGGGCAGCTGTTCGCGAAAAGGCCCTCCAATTAGCGGTTAAATGGGGCAAGCAATAGCTGGAAAATTTTAACCCTCCAAAAACAAAACTTTCGTTTAATCACCATCAGTCAGTCAGTTATGTACTACGCATAGGCAATCATGTATCTTTCGATACATGACTGACGAGGCAGATTTTTTTCCTGCATTAGGTTGCCATTTCTTTCTGCGGTAGATCAGTTGCCATCCAAGCCCATAGAACCCGGTCTGTCCTGCTATTTACCCATAGCTAGGGGAGAAGAAGAGGATTCATACCTTCCCCAAGTGTAATGGATTCGACTGGAATTCGAACTAGACTCTCCGATTCCTCAATCCGAGCCGCTACCCATTTCTCCACCGTTTCTGCTTTCTATCACCATGGCTTGTGTTAACTATTAGGACAGCAACTATGTGTGCTTTCTTGGGTTAAGTTTTTCTAATGGCATGAAGTGGAGAAATTACATTATATCAATTGTTAGGTCTACTACTTGCAAAATTGTTCTACTGTTTCGCGCCACATAATTTTTTCTCGTAAGCTCCATCTTGCACGTTTATAAATCTGCCATTCGTCTGTGCATTGAATATTACTGTCATATCTGGTCTGGTGTCCCTACGATATATCTCATGCTTCTTGATAAATTCCAAAGAAGAGTTTGTAATGTAATCAATCCTAAACTGGCTGTTCAACTTCAGCCATTTTCCAACCGCCGATGAGCTTTTCTCCTTGGTGCCTCGGCTGTATGAATTTGAGAGTACTACTAGATTGCAACTAAGTCTCACCTTTTTAGTGTGGAATTGACTAGATGCAACCGTATGTTCTATTCTAATAGTTTCTTTTTTGGCACTTCTCGCCTGTGGAATTTTCTTACTTTTTTTTTTTTGCTTTTTCTTTTTTGTTTCTCTGTCAACTACAATCCTCAAAGATTTAAATGCAACGCCAATCACTATTTTCTGTCCTTCTGAAACCTGTTCTTTTATTGTCCTTTCTCCTGACTACATTTTCCAGTAACCACTTTCGTCTTAGTGACTTTATCGTCTTGCTTGGGGCGAAATGATTTATTAAAATTCTGTGTTGAGGAGTTATCATTATTTACATTATTTACACTCAGACTTTTGTCCTCATCATGGTTTTTATTGTCACAACGTTTCAATCCAGGTTTTTAATGAACAGGAGTAAAGGTTTATTCCTTCTTTTCTGTCAAGGATTGGAATTTAGGTTCCTTTGAAGCTCTTATTCTCTTTCACTCTCAGTAACCCTTTGCATCCTAGTGGCTTTATTGACTTGCTTGGGGTGAATTGATTAAACAAAAATCAACATGGTTTACATAATCTAAATAGGAGGGTATACTGTGACTCTAAAATCAAAACTTGTTGGGCGAAGGGCTAGCAGCTCTACTCCATAAAACCAAAGCACCAACATCTAGCATTCAGTAGATGTGGTTCTTTGCTCCAAACAGGTTAACACGAAATCAAATACGAGATAATTTAGATACAAATTAACTGTCATATTTTATTATACAAGTTACACTAAAATTGACATTAAACAACTTCTTCTTCTTCTTCTTCTTCTTCTTCTTCTTCTTCTTCTTCTTCTTCTTCTTCTTCTCTTCCTCCTCCTTCTTCTTCTTCTTCTTCTTCTTCTTCTTCTTCTTGACGTTGACGTTCATGGCTCCCCACAATTTCCTGTTGTTTAATAAATTTTTGCCTTTTTCTTATCTCTCCTAAACTTTGTTTCCGCCATTTATTTACTCAAGCTCGCTAGCTAGGTTATACGTTGTTTTCCTCTATCTCTATTGCTTTTAATCTCTCCCGTGAGGATAAAATTTTCCAAGCCCTCTTTCCTCATTATATAACCTAGAAACTATCTCTTCCTGGTGTTAAGTGTGTGTCCTTTTTCTTTCTATTTTTTCTAAGATTTGGTCGTTGCTCACATGTTCGGTCATGATATTGTTAGCATCCTTCTACATAACCATCTTTCTTTTGCTTCAAGTCTCTTTTTCATCTGTGAAGAGATTGTTCAGTATTCTCTGTCATATAGAAGGACTGATATTACATAACACGCCAGTACTGATTTCTTTCCTTCTGACAAATTTTTTCCTGTTTCTTAATACTTTGCTTAGTATTTGGAAGGCTTCTTTTGTTATGACAATGCGCTTTCGGATTTCAATGACGCACTTTCCGTCTTCTGTTAAAAAAACTACCCAGATGTTGGTAAAATTTTCAGAATATATTCATATGAGCAAAATATTTCGTGTGTTTCAACTTATAACATCCCTTATATAAAAAATGATTATTACAATTTGTTTTATGCGTCTAAAGTCTTATTATCAAACAAATTAAAGATAGATAAATTTTCATTTTTAAATAAATCCAAAACATATAAGTGGTACAAACATGCATTTTATTAACACAATCTCTAATTAAATAAATTATTATAGTATTCTTTTTGCTATATAGGAATAAAGTGTCGCTGCCGACACTTGAGTTTGAATATAGATCACCAGTAAGCAAACACAGGCGATCCCGTTATTGAATTAAGTGGATCATGTGACCATGGAAGAAACGTATAAGTAGGAAGTGGCGTGACGTCCAATTGCGTCACTACGTTATTGATAACTGGCTACTGCTAATGTTGTCATTTTTTCTCCATATTCGGCATTTTCCTGATTTTTAAACAAATTGGCAAAACAGATTTTTTTTTTTTACATTTTTTGCAAAAGTTTTATTTACAACAAATAACAAATGAGAAATTTTGAAAATTTTTAAAAAACACTTGAAAAACGAGGAAAATTATTCTATATGCAAGCTGTGATCTAAATGCTAAGTTAGTTACTACACTGAAGAAAGAAAATAGCTTTACGTTTGAGTTTCTTGGAGAATCCACCAGAGACATCGTTAATCCAACGAATCCTTTTATTGAATATTCAAGATATTATTAAATATTCAAGATATTTCCTTTCACCTCAGACTGCGAACATTCTAGGACAAAGTGTTGCATTATTATTACTATTATTATTATTATTATTATTATTATTATTATTATTATTCCATATTATTCGGAACTTTTCCAACTACCCCTTTTATTCCAATTACCACCGCCTCTCTGAAACTCAAATGCAAGCAGTTTAATTATAAGAGAGCTCTTTGACGTTCAGAAATGATTTATGAGTTTAGCTTGGATGGTAATTACTCGTGAGCTTCATTCTCACTGGGTGCGTCATATAAAATTGGACATTAAATATCCCACCAAAAGTTGATATATTGTAAAATCAACCAAACTTAATCTCAAATCATTTCCAGTACATTCTCATAATAAAATTGTTTGCATGCATTTTCGTAATAAAATCATTTTCTTATTAAAACCACTAGTATTTTCATAGTAAAATTCATTTACATATATAAGTATTTACATACTAAAATCATTTGTAATGCACTTTCATTGTAAAATAATTACAAAGCGCCTCAGAATATCTTAATGGTTAGTGACGCTAGTCTGGTTGGTCATTATTACTAAGGATTGAGTTCGATCCGCACCAGGTGCCCCACACAAAAGTCGACATTAAGTTACCTAACAAGGGTTGACATGCAAAATCAACCAACCTAAAATAATCAATTGCAAATATTTTCATATAAAAAATCATTTACAATTTATCATCATAGTAAAATCATTTTCAATGAAAAATTATTTGCAAAGCATTTTCATGGTAAAATCATTTCCAATATATATTCATAGAGAAATCATTTGCAATGCATTTTCATAAAATCATTTGCAATGCATTTTCATGGCAAAATTATTTCCCATACATTTCAAAAGAAAATCATTTGCAAACCATTTTCATATTAAAATTATTTCCAATGCATTTTCAGTGAAAAACCATTTGCATTGCATTTTCATAGTACAATCATCTCCAGTGCGTTTTAATTGTAAGACTTACTTGTAAAATCAATCAAACATAATAATCGTCTATCCGGTATAATTAACGTTTAAGTTAACAAAATATCGGATTAAAAATAAAACTGTCAATTCTTTAGAAATAATTATCAAAACCAATAACAAAACAATCGTTTATTGAAAAGACCAGATTGGAAATGGATATCAAAACAAAGTTATTTTATTTTTACAGCTAAATATGTTAGTTATCTTCATTAATTAAAACCTAGGTTGTACAAACTAAGTTCCCTTTTTTTTTTTTACTCTGCTGAAATAAGCATTTGTTTCTTTGATTGATTTTTCTCTAATGTAATATTGTATTATGGGATTTCCCGACTTGTTAAATAAGGAACTTCTGCTAACGATTACTATATGGCGTTGTCAAAGGCAATATATAATAAAAGATCTAATGGTCATGAAGTTGGTCTCAGCGAATTATGTGGTGTACATCAGAGCATGACTGTAACACGTAACAGTTTTGGTCATCTGTTGCAACCAGGAAGTCTCCGCTCATAACGGTTCCCTATGCAACCAATAAAAAATAGTAGGACTACATCTAGAGCTATGATTTCCCGCTAAAAATTCTTCCCGCACATGTTTGTTTCGGAAAGTCATCAATTCATCATTACATTATTACGGGTTGGCAGTTTTCTAGTTGCTGCATCCCGAATGATAGCAAGGAGCCCGAATTTTTTGATAACCCTTAGAAAGGCCACTCTAGTCAACATTCGCATCATATCGCGTTTCTTACAGTGCCATATCGCGCATGGATAAGTCTCCCTGCAAGCACTTCAGGTGGACAACCCTGAGATCACACTATGCTGTAGTCTTTGCCACGTACCAGCTTGCTTGTATTGACTTAGACGATCGGCAGTGACTGTAATTCTTGGCCTGTCCCAGCCTAAAATCTTATCCCATGGCTACAAAGATCAATAAAAATTAAATTTCAAAAAAAAAAAAAAGATCGAAGCCCCACAAAAATTCTTTCGATAACATTCGCGGTATTCATGCCAGTTTCTGTAATGTGGAATCTTTTCTCTTGGAAAGTTTTCCAGGCATTTCAGTGTACTTTAAAAGTAACTTAAACTGCTCAGTTATCTATCACTGAATTCACTGTTCTTGGCTATCTTCCTCTTTATGTTATATGAGCTCCAGATATCCTAGCGATCTGTGAAAGTAACTTAAACTAGACAATCTTTACCACTGATTTCTCTCTTTCTGGGTATGTTCCTATCTATCGAAATGGTTCCAGGATCCATGTGCATGCTCTCGAAGTCTTCGTTCGAGAAAATCTCCCAATAGCAAGGGAATTGTCTTCAGAATGTTCATACATGAACTTACGATGTTAGTTATCTCGTCTTTCTTTATCTTTCTCCTTCCTCTCAGGACTGTTACTTGTTAGACAGAAGTCTAACTATAGAAATATCACTCCTTTTCCCCTTCCTCTTTCCTTCGCTCTCTCTCTCTCTCTCTCTATATATATATATATAGAGAGAGAGAGAGAGAGAAAGAGAGAGAGAGGGGGGAGGGATTCTGAAAATTTCTTTGTGTTTCGCGAATTCAATGCTCATCAAGTGGCTTCACCATTCTAATACCAATAATCTTCAAACTTTGAATTTCATAATTGCTCAATCTCTCAGTCAAATAGTCATTTAGTCATGTTCCATCATTATTATGCGATCATGTATCTTTCGATACATGACTGACAAGGCAGATTTTTTTCCCACACTAAGTTGCCATTTCTTTCTGTGGTAGGCTAGTTTCCATCCAAGTCTATAGAACCCGGTCTGTCCTGCTACTTATCCATAGCTGGGGGAGAAGAAGAGGATTCATACCTTTCCCAAGGTATTAGCACTGAAGTGAATGTAATAGATTCGACTGGAATTCGAACTCCGCTCTCCGAGTTGGTACCCATTACTCCACCTCCCCAAGTCAACTAGTAGATTTCCCTACTGATTTTCATAGAAAATTCTTTACTTAATTTGTTCCTTACCACCTCTCCATACTCTTGTCGTGCTTTGCAATTTTGTCCTCTTGGCAACGTCGGATCAGTGCCTGTTGCTATTTCATTCCACTCGTCTATTAAGCAAGAACTCCATATTCACATGACATTATTTTGTTACCAACGCACTGATTGGGATTAATTACGCGATTTTCTTCGTGATTCCTCTTCGAGTGAAAATTTTAATCTTCCCATCGAAAATTGTGCCACCAATGTTTCTTCCTGGGTGAAAGCCAGCGTGAAAGATTTCGTGCCATCGCGGAAATAACAAGTAAAATTGCAATCTTCACCTTGCTTCACTCCTGCCTGTTTAGATGCTATAGCCGAAAGGAATCACTTCCTCTGGCTATTCCAATGTCATAGTTCGAATCATAACAGATGCCTCTTTGTATCCGTTGTTAATAACTGTAAGTGTCTCCACAAAGAGGCTAAGTCACTATTCGCTGATAGAATCAAACACTTTATCTTCTTTTATGCGCCGTGTCCCTTCAGGCCGTAGGCGATCATGGCTCTCCACTTCCTCCTATCCATTATAGTTCTTAACAAGTTTTGTCTTTTAGCTACTTCTCCCAGACCCTGTTCTGCCATCAACTAAGTATGTTACGCGTTCCTTCCTCTTGTCCCTTTTTCCTTTATCTCCCCTGCGAGTATCATATTTTCCAAGCCTTCCCTTCTCATTACGTGTCCCAGAAATTTCAGCTGCCTCTTCCTGGTGTTAAGCAAAGTTTTCTCTTTATTTGCATCCTCTACAAAACCTCATCGTTGCTCACATGTTTGGTCCATTGTATCCTCAGAATCCTTCTGTAGAACCATACCTCCGTTGCCTCGAGTATCTTCTTCATCTTAGAGGAGACCGTCCAATATTCGTTGCCGTAAAGGAGGACAGGTATCACTTAGTAGTTCGGTACTCTTTTCTTTGTTACCAACGAAATGGAAACAACTTATAAACTGCCAAAATTTTGCTTCTGATTATTACCGGTGGCTCTGTAAGAATGTGCTAAATAAGAGTAAATCCTCAACCCCCTCCTCTATTTTTGAATCACTATGAATCATTGTCATCTACCGCCAATAAAACAGATGTCTTACTCATAAAATCCCTTCAAACTCGACTCATCGTTTTGGATGAGACGTTAAACTACATCCGCGTCCTGGGTAAGACGATAAACTACATCCAGCAGCAAGGCCTCTGATCAGGAGGTTTTGAGGAGCGTGGAACGACCTCTTAATTTCTGGTGTTCCCAGTTCCACCCTACCCCAGTGTGGTAGCACCTGTTAGGGTCCCAGCTATGGGAAAATAGTTAACTATTACCAGCAATACTTTTTTGTAAAAAACTGTTAACAGCAATACAATTTTGAAGGAAAAATATTACCAGAAACAGATTTTTGACAAAACAAAATATTACCAGCAATAAAAAATGTTGTCGGTATTAAATAACCCATTGGGGTTGATATGCCGTAAAACAAAATAAACCAAACCAAACTAAACCAATCAAACTCAACTTTCGACTCATCAGGAGTATCTTTGCCTGATTTACACCTAGAACGGAAGCTGTACTGAGTGATATGTATGTAATTCTGTTCATCCTATCATCCCCAAACTAGATTCATAAAAACATGCGGACTTGAAGATGTCTCTGCAATAGTCCTCAGATAATGTGCTCCTAAACTGGATCTTGTTCTCTCCAAACCCTAAACAAATTCATTACTGCTTCTTGCTTTCCAGCTTGTTGGAAATCCTCTTCTGTACTTCCTGTCTTTAAGAACTCTGGTGGACCTTCTAATTCTAAAAAGAAGTAAAAGTAAATTATTCTTTTACTTCTTTTTTGGTAAAGTACATGGGAAAATACTTCGAATTAGTTCGGCAACTCAATTCACACCAACCCGCTTTCATAGTTTTCGCTTCTCTGGGTCAACTGCCGGTGTGTCAACGGTTATTACTGAAGTTGTCTATCATGATTTAGATAAGAACGGCGAGGCTCGAAGAAGATTGACAGCATTTGGTATATTCTTCCTAAGCTGAAGGGCTACAGTGTCTCCTGTCAGATTTTTGATTTGATTCAAACTTTCCTCACAAATTGTGTAATGAGAGCTTCATCAACGACCTTCCTGATGTCATCAATTACCAACCCATTACATAGCTATTAAAAAAAAGGGTCGACCGTAGTCGGGATCATCGAGTCAATGCGAGTAATCCTTTAGCTATTAGTATGTGCTTCGCCAGGGCTACATAGAGTATTAAATTCGAAGTGTTTCTTCTCCTAGGCCGGTTGCTACCCAAGGCTGTAGAACTACTATTTACCCATAGGGGGAGAATATTTGGATTCATACCTTTCCCAAGGGTATTAGTGCGTAAGTGAATGTAATGAACTCGACTGGAATTCGAACTTAGCCCTCCGATTCCTCAGTCCGAGCCGCAATCCATTACTCTACCATTCCTGTTTTAACAATACGCCCTATAGCTTCGCTGAAGTAAAACTGGCAGCTGCTCTCGAAAATTACTTTCATTCAGTTGTTAAGTGGTGCAAGAAATGGTTTGTAAATTTTAATGCCTCCCAAACGATACTACTATCTTTTAGTCAATCTAGAGAACAGTTTTTTTATCTTCGGCATGGCTGATGCTAACCTCCAGGCGAACAACACATTGCGCCTTTTTGGTCTCATGTTTTTCACTGACAAGTGGAATGATTATATTAAATCAATTGCTCGGCCGACTGCTAAGAAATTTGGTTCACTGTGTCGTCCTGACAATTTTTCTCGCCAGGATCTATCTTTCACGTTTATCATTCGTCTGTGCATTGAATATTGCTGCCATATTTGACCTGGTGTTCCTGTTATATATCTTGAGATTGTTGACGAAATTCAAAGAAGTCCGTAATATTATCGGTCCTGACCTGGCATCTCTGTTTGAGTTAATTGCCACCTTACTTCCATGACGTGGCTTCCCTGTTTCTTTACCATAAATATTTTCACGTTACCTATTCTAACGAGCTTTCCTCCTTGGTACCGCGATCGCATGAATTTAAACGTAGTACTAGATTGGCAACTAGGTCTCATCGTTTTATTTCTTAATTAACCAGATATGTGCGTACGTTCTGTTCTAATAGTTTGTTTCCTGCACTTCTTGCCTGTTGACCTACCTTTCGATTTCTTACTAGCTTTCCACCTACAATTCTCAAAAATTTAAATACATCAATCGTCATCTTCTATCTTTCTGAATCTTCTTTTATTTTCCTGTCTTCTCGCTTTCTTTTATTCTCAGTAAACCCTTATGTCATAGTGACTTTATCGCCTTGCTTGAGGTGAAATGATAGAAGTAAAAGTTCTTCACTCTTTCCTTTGTTTCTAACGAAATTTTCCTATCAATTTAAAAATTTTAAATGAGATTATTTTAAACCAAAACACCAGTAAATTGTTGTCTTGTAAAAAATCGATTGCCATCACTTGAAGAGTGCTGGAGAAACAACCAGTCAAAACGTCGTGTGCTACTAGGAAACTATATAAAATTGGTATAATCTAATAAAAACGTTCAATGTGACTTTTTATATTCTTCCTGGTCTATATTCACTTTTTTCATCGTTTCGTCTTTATGTCCACATAGCCAACATTTAATATTACTCGGCTTTTTCTTTCTTTTCTTTTTTTATCTATTATAGCCTTTATATAGTTGATTCCGACGGCATGTCTTTAGGCCATTCTTAAAAGAGACTTAATTTCTCACTTTAGATTTCCACTACTGTTATTGGCGGTCTTTCCAATAGTGATTGGGGTTTCCTTCCTAACTTTTTGTGTAAAGTAGCGTGGAAAGTAAATACCTCGATTATATTTTCGAGTAATATGGGCCATTCATTTTAGTTGTTGCTGCCACTAAAAGTCCCCAAATTGTGCGGTTTCTGTTACTTAGTACAGTTGTTTATGATTCTGTAGCACCAATTCACGAAGTTTGAAGAATGATGATCTACTTTAAGACTATAATGGTTCTTTTGCAGGTAGACATTTTCAATCATTTTCTTAGAAAATGTTTGTATGCAGTTGACCGTTTAGACATTTCTGAATGAGTTTGATGCCACACAGGACATCCATGTGAAACTCTCGATCTAATGAGTGTATTTAAGCGAAAGTATTTAATGTTTTGGTTTTGTAGCAATATGCGGTGTTGGGTGAAACTACCTCTAGCGCAGCCTATTTCGTGTTCAGTTTCCTTATATACGATGCTAAATTTGATAGCCTTTATATAGTTGATACTGATAGTATTTCTTTAGATCATTCTTTAAAAAGAGTTAATTTCTCTCTTTAGATTTCCCCTACGTAATGTGGATTTAACTGCCATTATCTCGATTTATCGATTATTATTATTATTATTATTATTATTATTATTATTATTATTATTATTATTATTATTATCTCCTCTTCTTCTTCGCGGTTTTTCGTTTACAACTGGAGTTCTTGCATTATGGGTATTCTCCATCAAGTAGTTTCGCACAATATTTGCAGAACCAAGCAACTCAGACTTCTGAAGCGGTGGGATACTAGATTTATTCCGATTTTCTTTAGGTTCAGTTATATAGACCCCAAAGCCCCAATGAAAATTGGGGAGACAATAGTGGCCTGAACGTCCCACATTCTGGCAACCTCAATCTGGATGCCAGTGTACTTTTTAAGATTTCCAATTTCTTTGGCCTTCATATTATGGTCAACAGGGACAGTCATATCGATGAGGAAGCATTATTTTCAATAATGATGATGTCTAGTTTGGTGGTCTTAAAGTTCCGATCTGCTTGGATACTGAAATCGATTATTTTTTATTGTTTGTTTAGTGGCATATCAACATCTTCATAGGTCATTTAATGCCGAAATTTAATTTTCTTGGAAGCATTAGTAATTTCTTTTACAAAAATGTATTGCTGGTATTTTATTACCGTGAAAATTTATTACTGGTATTTTTTTACTATAAAAATGTATTACTGATAATTTTTTACTATGAAAACGTATTGCTGGTATTTTTTTTAGTGTGAAAATGTATTACTGATATTTTTACTATGAAAATTTATACTTTCATAGTGTTTTGATCCCAGGTTGGGGGTTAACTATTTGCCCATACCTGGGACCCTAAACGTTGCTACCACCTCGAGTCAGGGTGGACCTGGGAACACAGCAATTGATGTTGTTTCATGCTCCTCAAACCTTCTGAGCAGAAGCCTTGTTGCCGGATGTAGTTTATCGTCATACCCAGGACAGGATGTTGAAATCCATAACATCTTGATTTGGTTATTTCGGTTACCTTCTCTGGTTTGTGGCGGTACCATTACTGTTCCTAATTCCTACATCAGCACCAATGAAGATGGGAGGTCACTTTATTATGGCATATCTTGTATTCTATCTGTGCAAGCATTCCACAAGCGCTCTGTGGGAGACCTTTTCCACCTCTATGCAACACTGTCAGCAATTGTACGAATCCCACTTGTTAACATTCTTCCGGACAGAATTAGTTCTTGGGGCCAGGTCTCGGACGGTTAACAGTAGGCTTTTGGTCTTCATTTCAGTTCGCCTTTCGATAAACAATCCCATGAATAAATCAAAACATAACTTAAATAGACTCGTCAGATCGAGACTTTCATACGGATGTCACGCATGGTGTCAAACTCGTTCAAAAATATCTAAACTGTCAGCTATATACAACCACTTTCTCAGAACAATAGTTAAAAATGGCTTCCATCGAATTAAGCCTGTAGGTTTTAGCGAGGATAATCTTTCTTCGGACCTCGTGTACTGGCGCTACAAAATCGCAAAGAACTGTGCTAAATAACAAAAACCACGTCACTTGAGGACTTTCAACAGCAGCAACAACTAAAATGGATATCACATGAAGATAAAATGACATACTCAAGATGTTGCCATGCCATACTATTAAAAAAAAGTTTAGTTAGGAAACTTCCATCAATAATTGAAAGAGCGATAACAGTTACAGGACAGACTTGATAAACGCATTTTCTTGAAAAACTATTTTAATACTGGCTGTATAGTCAATAAATACTTAATGTTTCCTTATAAGGAAATGGATAATAATACCATCATTATTATTATTATTATTATTATTATTGTTGTTGCGTTTGTAATTATTTGAAAAGAGTATTTGTAATTTTATCGCCATTTCTATCAGGTTACAAATATCCCTGTTCATTGTTATCGAAGCGATTTACCGCGGGGGCCACCCGAACCTCTGTGGTTGCTTGTACCACGCTCGAGCAAACAATGGCAATGAGTCGCAATTGGTTTTTGTGGTTGGTCAGCGAAGCCGTAGCAAATTTCTCCTCCCTAGTTTCGTGGGGTTTTTTTTTATCTTTTATTTTCTTTTGCATTTATATTTCAACTTCCCCTGACGGCAAAATAAGTAACAATGCCGAGTACAAATAAAGAAAAGCAAATAAAAGAATGTGGCGGTGAAGAAGAAGATGGAAGAGAAAAGGTAGAAGCATTTATTGAGATGTATCAGAAAAAAGAGAGAGGAAGTCTAAAAAAAAAGAAGAGTAAAGAAGTAAGGACTGGTTAAAGGAAAGGATAATATAGAGGAATAAAGATTAGAGAATCCTAAAACCTGAAAGAAAGAAAGAAAGAAAGAAAGAAAGAAAGAAAGAAAGAAAGAAAGAAAGAAAGAAAGAAAGAAAGTGTTAGCTTTCGGGAAAAGAGGAAATGAGAAAAAAATATAAGAATTACTGTGAAAAAAAGAAACTGAATAATAGTCAGAATAGAAGATAGCGATGAAATTGACAGAAGATAGAAAAGAGGAGAAGATGGATGAGTAAAGGTAGAAGCATATATTGAGATGTCTCAGAAAAAGAGAGAGGAAGTCTAAATAAGGAAAACATAAAGCTGACAGAAAGAAAGAAAGAAAGAAAGAAAGAAAGAAAGAAAGAAAGAAAGAAAGAAAATGTTAGCTCTCGGGGAAAAAAAGAACTGAGAGTATTACTGTGAAAATAAGGGCTTGATTAATAGTCAAAGTAGAAGAAAAAGAAAACTGAAAGCAAGAAGGAAAGAAAGATAGATAGATAGATAGATAGATAGATAGATAGATAGATAGATAGATAGATAGATTAAAGAGAGTATGATTAATTTTAAAAAGAAAAAGAAATACAAGTGCGTACTGTGCCATTTCAGCCACTTCACCACTGTAACCATTCCGACATTAACAAATATGCAATCAAAAATATTCCTCCACAAAAATGTATTCAAGTGTTCTAAGGCATTTTATTATATTTTCTTTTAACTGTTCATTTTTATCGTTTTTATTTCTTTTCTTTCTTCCTTTTCTTTTACATCTTCTTAATAGGAAGTTCTGACTGTTCACAATTTCTGTTTGCTGGAGCCAGGGTGAGCTAATGTGAGACAGATGCAATGAGGCGTCTATTTTGGTTGCTATTAGTTCATGAAATTTCCGATAGGGGAAGGCGTAGACTGAGCAAAGCAGACACTTCTTTTATGAATCGGAATACATTTAGCTTTAGCCAATTTGGACAATTGAAAAAAGTCTCTTCGTCGAATGTACAGAACAACAAACACCCCAAATACGCACATTTCTTCATTCAGTAGGGCACATGTCACGGCTCATCCTGTTAGGACGTGTCATGTTTTCAACCACTCGACGGTGAATTGAGTTTCGATCCCCAAAATAAGAAGCTAACGTTATATCTTCATCTTTGTTACTATTAACATATTCTGGACAATACATTTTTTTTGGTTGTTGTTTTTTCTCGGATCTGTATTACACGCTGTAATCGTCAGAAGTCATTTCGTTTTCTTTGTGTGTAGAAAATGAGAATCTAAAGAGATTGACACGACTGAATGGTAAGACATTGTGCTAAGATTATTAGCGGAGAACAAACGAAATTGGAAAAGAATCATGTATTATTATTATTATTATTATTAAAGATATGCCAGTTGTGTGTCTCTCGTATTTGAAATGATAAAGGTTTCAAGGATTAATTTTGGTTGAACATTTGTTTTAAAAGCAACAAATATGTAGACAATCACTTTAGTCAGTCAAGTGAAATATGTAATATACGCCTGAACGATCATGTCTTTATCGACCTAGGCAGAAGATTTCCCGCAATAGGCCGCCGTTTCTTTCTGCAGTAGACTAGCTGCCAACCAAGACTCTAGAACTCAGTCCGTCCTGTACTCCTGCTATTTAGCTGGGGCGGCGAGAAACGATGGATCCATAGCTTTACTAAGGGTATTGGCGCGAAAGGGATTGTAATGAAGGAAATGACTATTATTCGAACTCGGCTCTCTGATTTATTATTCCGAGCTGTTATCCTTTACACCACCCCGCACATCCATGAGGACAATAGTCGGATAAAAATGTCGGAATAATAGAATACTGAAAATGCTTAATCTTCTTCTTCTTCTTCTTCTTCTTCTTCTTCTTCTTCTTCTTCTTCTTCTTCTTCTTCTTCTTCTTCTTCTTCTTCTAAGAACGCTGTAGCTTCAGAACGTAGGGAAGCATGGAAACCTATCCTTTGTAGCTCTTAGCCATGTTTGTTTTTTTCACCATAGCTCCCAAGTCCTGTTTTGTCAGCCATTTAAACAATCTCGTTAGGTAGGTTACTCGCTGTCCCTCTTGCCTTTAATATGTCCTGTAAGTGTCAATTTTTTAAACCTTCCTTCCTTATTATTAGGAAAGAGTATTTGGAGAATTTGACACTCAGATGACATATTGTCATGGTAATTTACCCACTCACGCATGGACTCTTCCAGCTAAAAATAGGAGCAGGTACTGCCTTTTAGAGAGGGAAGTTTCCAGCAGTCAGCTCTGACAGTCGGACAGAACATTCTTGCTGTAACCCTCTCGTTTGTATATGATTGTATTACTGTTTCTGTTAATATATTTGTTTAACTCAATTCTTCTCTTTGTCTCTTTATTTCTGGCCCTAACAAGGCCACAACACATACTGAAGACAGGAACGAAACAGTGAGTAGCCTACGTATTGATTGTTACTATTTTAGAAGTGGGGATTCTGTTCATATTATAAATATATTGTCAAATCGATCCCTCACTTCTGGCTTATCTGTACTTTGTTTTCATTTACAAATGTCATGTTTGAAATCTTGCTAAGCTCAGTGATAACTGCGTACTACTGATGCTGCCATTTTCCCAATTCATAATAATGCTATTTCTCTCACAGCCCCTGTTCTGCTATTCATTTACACAAGTTCGTTAGGTAGGGTTATCGTTGTTTACCTACCTTCAATATGGCCCGTGAGTGTCAAATCATTCAAGCCTCCTGTCCTTATCATTTGGCCCAGAAAATTCAACTGTCTCTTTCTGAAAGTGTCCTTTACTTTTCTGCTTACGGCCACATCACGTTGAAACATCGATTCTCGTACGATCAGCGAAGTGAAGCAACGTCGAGCCTGGTCAATACCTAGATGGGCGACCACTTGGGAATACCAGGGGCTGTAATGGCTCCGAATTGGGACTCAAAGAGTCGAGTTCCAATTATGGTCGGGTTCGTTATATACACTTGTGCACAAATAACCTTAGAAAAGGTATGAACCCACCTCTTCTCCCCAGCTATGGGTTAATTAGTAGAACTTGTGAAATCATTATTATCTCCAAAAAATTTACATAATATATCTTTAAGAAAGAGTTAACATTTACGTTTTTAAACTGAATATATATATATGTGTGTGTGTGTGTATGTGTGTGTGTGTGTGTGTGTGTGTGTGTGTGTGTGTTTAGGCAGCAATCCTTCTTTCATGCATGCTTCATTAAATATGACAGACAAGGTGTTTGATTAAGTGTTTTATATATTTTCTCATATGATATTTTTTTGTTTTTCGTAGATAAATTATACAAAAACTTCCCAAATGTATTTACAAGCGCTTTGATATGTTGACTGTATTTTGAAAATAAAACATTCTATAATGCTAAATGCATACGTACATACAACAATCCATTTCCAGTTAACAGTAAATATAATTCATCCTCGATAACGGCTAAAGGTATAGCCGAAAGCGCTTGAAAAAATCATTAGGTTTGGTCCGGTCTTTTATAAGACAGTATGTATATATGGGGAGGGAATATACATATACATGTGCAATCTAACAGGGACACGCACGCACACACGATACATAAAAATGGAAATATATTTGACAGTCTCAAAGGTAATGTAGGGATAAGAAAACATCTCTCATCAACACAACTATCATCACCACCACTCAGACCAAACCTAATGATTGTATTACCACTTAGACAGAAATTTGCTTTTGCCAATAGCCCCAAAAGTAAATCAAGGCCCACTACAAATATAGAAAACGAAAAATGAAACATTAAAAGAACCTAAGGGAAATTCCTTTTATTTGCCTGAAGGCCACGAAAGCGGAAACACGTGTAGCAGAAATATGAAGAATAAAGTATAATACATACATTAAAACAAATTCACATTATAAACAAAAACGTTTGCTGATTCTTTACTTTTTTAAATATATATATATGTGTGTGTGTGTGTGTGTGTGTGTGTGTGTGTGTGTGTGTGTGTGTGTGTGTGTGTGTGTGTGTGTGTGTGTGTGTTGAATAAGACTGGTTAGGTACTTATCTTTAGGTTTTATAATCATCAGAGAGACCTCTTTCTGCCTTTCATTAGCATGGCTGATGCTAACCTCCACGAGAGTGACTCGTTGCTCCTTCTCAGGCTAACATTCTCGGCTGACATAAAGTGGAAAGATTATATTGAATCAATTGCTAGGGCTTCTGCTAGGAAACTTTGTTCCCTGTTTCGTACTAGACAGTTTTTCACTCTAGAATCTATCTTATACGTTTACCATTCATCCATACTTAGAATATTGATGCCACATGGGGTCTGGTGCTCCTGCTATATATGTAGAGATCTTGATAAAATCCAAATGATCTCGGATGAGATTGAAAGTACTTGTGAAAATAAAATGAATAAAACAAAAAAAATAACTACGGTGCCTTCCTTAATGAATTTAATATCAACATTAAGAAATCGATGAGAGAATTGGAGAAGATCACAATAAAAATAAATAGACATAATATGTCCAGATTATTCAACCAAACATTTGAATTAAGATACGTTGCTTAAATATATATATGTGTGTGTGTGTGTGTGTGTGTGTGTGTGTGTGTGTGTGTGTGTGTGTGTGTGTGTGTGACAGGTGTAATTTTGCAAACGGTCAACTGGAAAAGTGAAAAGAGTAGGGAGATTGTATAGCACCAATATTGCAAGTAATAAGAGCTTGATTGCATTAAAAATCAGCATTCAGAATATACACTTTTAATTGGACTCGAACAATGAATATCGGTGACAATAGAAAATGCACAACTACCTCAGCCGCTAACCAGATACGTCACATATATCCCCCTCCATACACAAATGAAGATAAATGTATACAATATGTATTTTTTAAGTGTTGTATTATTTCTCTTCCTCTATACTTATACGACTGTTGTTTTGTTTTTTTTTTGTTTTTTTACGCATCCAGTTTCAACAGAGAGAGATATGGAGGCAGCAGAAATGCTTAATCAAACCTCCATATTTAATGTAAATGCATGTGTGTGCATATATGTGTGTTGAATCTTAACGTAATCTTTAATCTGCTCTCTGCGTGTCTCAGTCATGGCTAGTCCCAAACGTCCATGATGCAAACAGCACAATGAAGGTTAACCGAGTCGTTTAGAAAGCTAGTCGGCACGCCATTGCAACATGCCAGATTGACATGGCTGATAACCTGGCAAAATAATTCACCGCCGTTGAAGTGATTTCCTTTCGTTGTTCATGGCCGAACCTGGTTTTTTTAAATGTCGGCCAGGATTTTAATGAATAGCCATGGACAGGAAAAAGGAGACATTAAAAGAAAACTCGAAGAAAAACAAAACAAGTAAACAAGACAGTAAGCAAATAAATATGAAAACAAAGAGAACATTTCGTTTCGCACAATGAAAATGATCTTTAAATAAAGACTCAGAAAATATTTGCTTAAGAAGACATGGACATAAAATCCTACGACTGTTGCCCGACGAGACAGACTGATAAGCACTTCGAGGGTTTACCCGATAGACATACATAGCACCTGACGGAGTTTTAGATATAGACAAATCATGATTGATAGATGTAGAAATATTGCATCGGCACAGAAGATTTAATGAACGTACCGACTGCTAACGGTGTATAATAAGTCTGTATAGCGCTACTGAACTGAGATTTAAGGCCTCCTATCTTACAAATAAAAATGCGAGCCATTTCTGCGGACTGAACTCGGAATGTCATAAACAAACTTAACTCTGCTTTCATCTTCTAACAAAGTGGGCATTTGAAACACGTGCATAAATTGACTAGTTAATTATGGAAAGATTGTCTAGACTCAATCGGTCAAACTGCCTATCTACTTTGAAAGTTAGTATTTAAAATACTGGATTTTACTTTGCCTCAAACACTTAACAACAGAACCGGAGCGAGGGAATGGTAATATTAGCCGTTTCTTTATAAGGAAACATTCGGCATTCATTGACCGAACAGACAGTGCCGCTGTCGGTTGAAATCTATAAAATCTTTCTGTTAAAACAAATTTTCAGAAAAATATTTTTCTCAAGTCCAGTCGTTGTTATCGCTCTTTCCATTACTGAATGGGGGGGTTTCCTTCCTAACCTTTTATTTGAAGTCGTGAGGAATGTCAGCATCTTGACTATGCCATTATTTTCTTTTCGAGTTACGTGTAATATGCCTTTTAGCTGTTGCAGCTGTTTAAAGTCCTCGGGTGATGTGGTCTCTTTTATCTGGTAAATTCTTTGTTTGTGATTCTGTAGCGCTAGTGACACAAGGTTCAAAGAAATGTAGACGTAAAGGCTTCATTAAAAGCCATTTTTAACCGTTGACCTAAAAGATAGTATACGGCTTACAGATATTTCTGAACGAGTTTGGCGCCATGCATGGCATCTATATGAAAGTCCCGAGCTGACGAAGCTATTTAAGAATATGTCTTGACTTTTGGGATTTTTTTTTTTTTTTGTAGCAGTTTGCAATGTTGGGGGAAACAATTTCGAGGGCAGCATATTCTATGTTTAATTTCCGGGTGAACAAACTCAGTATTTTCTTATTTACGTAATGTGATAGCAATAAAATAATATTACTTTTTTCCACTCTAGGTTTTATTGTTGTTTATTTAAGAATTTCAGTCATGCGCGTTTTTCTGGCCGATACATCCATGTCAGGGACCAGGCTGTTGACGGCTGCTTTTTTTTAAATCATTTCACTCTAAGCAAGCTACAAATGCTACAAAGACGCCGATGGTGACTGAGAGAAAAAGTGAATGAGAAGACGCTAGTGAGGAGAAAGGTGATTAAAAGAACAGGATTCAGGAAGACAGATGGCGATTGACGTTACATTTAAATTTTTTGAAGAGCGTCGATGGCAGGGAAGTAAGAAGAAAGTTGCACGGGTAAGAAGTGTGGGGAAAAAACAATTAGAATAGAAATTACGGTTACATCTATTTCAATAATAAAACCGAGTTGCTTAAATTCACGAGGTCGAAGTAGCAAGGAGGAGAGCGATATTTATTTCTGCTATGTACAGAAAATGTGGCACAAGGCCAAAATAGGAAATGGGGGGAAAAAGGACGGTCTTCTTCTGTCTTAACTTTAAACTTAGCTAGCCACAAACACTGACCCAATCATACCAACAATAATCCTAACACCAAAACAATGCATTCTTACTTACCTTTCTTACAACATCCACCGTAATACCTCATGGTCTCTATGAAAATCCTAACTAGTCCCCATATGTACAATTCATTGTCTGTCGGGTGGGAGAAATAAAGCAACAATTTTAAAATTAGCCCCAATGAGTATGAAACAAAACTACTTACAAGAAAATGAACAAAATAATGTTAGTAATAACCACCCCAAAACCAACACCACCACCACCACAATCCTTAAATATGGCAGAAACATCGGTTAACAGGACGAAATCCACGCGGGACTATAATAATATAAAACATTAATTCACACAGACACGCACTCATTCAGACACAACAACAAATACGAAAACACACACGTGAAACGAAAGGCGCCCCGCATCTACCAGAGAACTGACATCACTGACCACCCAACGAGGGAGGGGATGGGGAATTAAACTAAAGCAAAATAGGGACAGAAATAAAAGGGGCCAATGAGTATACATACCCTAGCTAAGTTAACTGGGGAAAAAAATAAGGATTCAAAACAACCGTAAACTAGCCTAATTTCCAAGAAGATCTCATCAGAACAATTGCCATTGAAATATTTATAGAAAAGACAGAGGGTAGCCACGTCTCAGCGGTTGGAAAATGATTAAAGTCGAGATGCGAACTCCAGACAAATACCGTAATTTCTTGAAAATAACACGCCTTTTTTTTTACTGTAAATTACAGGCGATAGTAGGGGTGCGTATTATAAATAGGCTCAAAAAAAAATTTTTTTTTCGTTATTGATTTATAATAATAAATACGTAATTGTTGTTCTAAAATAAGAAAGATGTTATCCTAACTTTCATTTTAAATCCAACTAATTGTAACACTTCTCTCAATAAATGTATATTTATCAGTAAGCGCATTTTTTATTTGGTGAAAAAATAAAAAATTCCAGGATACATGGCTTTCATAAATTCTTTTGCCTTCATCCTTATTTCCACAGTACTTATGGAACATCCACTTGATCGTCTTTCTTTCACAAATTCAACTAAACTTTGTTTCATATCTGGATATTGAGCTTTTCTTCCTCTACCCATAGATTTGGAACTTGATTTACACTTTTTTAGTTCATTTTTATTCTTTCTCCATAAACGTAAGTTAGCCTCATTCAACTCATATTCTCTAACTGCAACTCTGTTTCCAATTCTTTATGCTAATTCTATTACTTTTTGTTTAAAATTTGCACTATAACTCGCACGTTTTGACGACATTTTTGCAGTAAAATAAAATGTTATATTTATCGGGAAAACTGCATGGTAATTTTCAACATTATTTTAGCCGCTTAGTTTCGATTTAATTCTTAAGGTCAAGGTCGACAAAATGTTTCGTAATTATTGGGGTTTTTGGGGGACAAAATTTATAGATGCGTATTATAGATATATTTCTTAATTTTGGGATCATTTGTTGGGGTATCTATTATTTATGGGTGCGTATTATTTTTGAGAAATTACGGTAATATTACAGACCCTTCTTTGGATTTTGTCGAGAATCTCTATTTTCTTCCATATGTTTCAACTATTTTTTCTGAAAGTTCGTATTTTCTTGATTCCAGATGAAAACTTGAAAATACCCCATCATATTTCAGTGGAATTTTCATTTCCCAAATATTATAGAAAAAGAAGGGATGGGAAATTGTTGCATCATCTTCAGATTTATTTCAGCAAATACTACCCATGATATCACAGCTTACCTAAACAGCAAGTTCAAGCGTAAAACATATAACGTTTGTATACAATATTCAATATTACACTGCCACCTAATTTTAAAGTGACATAGATAAAAAAATTTAATTCACACATACACACGCCACGCATACACGCACAC
>OZ038481.1:31839144-31859144 GCA_964036315.1 Acanthosepion esculentum | reverse complement strand
CTTATTTTTCCATGGAGAGGGGATTCAAATTTTTGCTATGACTCTAGCTAGTTTTTAGTGGGTGGATGCCTATTCATGAAATGATGGGGCGCATAGAGACACTAGTTTTGTATGTCTTAGGGAGACAGTAAAGTTTGGGTGTTCTAGGGCGATATACTAGGAGTCTATGCCACGAATTGTTTTCATTTTTAATTAGTTGATTTCTTTGTTGATTTTTGTGTTTCAGTAGTCATTTTTTTTTCGTTTATTTGTTTTCGTATATGTCGTTAGCGTTGAGTAGTGAGTTAATTTTCTCTATCTATGTATTCTTGTTTATGATCCGAATCCCGCCTCCCTTGTCAGAGGGAGTGATGTGTATTTTCTTATTTCTCCCTAGTCTCTTTAGTGCATTTAGGTGTCTCAGTGGTAATGTATTTTCGTTGTTAGTTTCTATAGTAGCAGTGATTATGCCTTGAATGAAACCTTTGATGAACTCGAAATCGTTATGCTTATCACTTTTACCATAGTGTCGACTATATCTCCTATGCAGATTCCGGTGGTAAATTTTAAAGTGAAGCTAAGGCCGTCTCGTTCTGTATTGGAAAGTTTTATATCCGATAGATTTTCTATTAGATTAGGTTTTCCAACATATTTCTACTTGCTGTTGCTCTAGAAGTTGTTAAGTTTGTTGTTTGGATTGTCACTCATTTCTTTGATAGTTTGGTATAATTGAGTCATTTCCGGCTTTGTTACAACGTACTTTTAGTGGAGTAGCATTCCAGCAGTTCTGGCTTTTTTAGTGTTTAGTTTCTTCAGCATTTCTAGTTCTTCTGCAGATGCGTTTAAGAAATCACATGCGTATGTTAGAAAAAGGTGATATGACGCTCTAAGTATAATGTGTGTGTGCATTGTAAGATCTCTTTTTCATCAATGCACTTCAGTAAGAAAACTTTTCGGTTTCTAAATGGCCGATGGGAAGAGTTTTAAAGTTGTATATCTTTAATAACACTGGTCAACACGATTTTGGGTGCCAAGAAACAAAACACATTTTTAGCTAATTTGATGGTGCTGATTCCGAAAATGACCTTAGTTTTTCATGGTTAGCTATAGCTTTTGCTGTACTGAAATTGCTTATTTTGGGGGGAAAAAAGAACAATTTACGAACTTGGCTGATGGCAAAATTTAGTTAATTAAGGTCAAGAGACGAAGCAATTTTAAGGAAGGCCAAGCAATTTATGTCAGCCACCTGGAATAAACTATTTTTATAAGAAAAACGTGTTTTTGAGTCAAAAATTTTTAAATAGATGTACTGAAGTTTTCCAATTTATCGCCAAAATTCAACTTAACCGATAAACTTTATTGATAATACACTTTAGTAAACCCGATAATTATGGTAACATCAACAAAAAATGGAACCCTAAAATATTGATGTTTGATATTCATAAATTTATCCCATCACTTTTTCCCTTCACTACGGAACGAAACCAAGCATATTGAGAGCATTTTGTTTTCACAGTTGGAAAGAAACTCCAACTAAGACATCCCAAGTGAATGCACCTATTCCATTGCACATGATACTGCTAGAGTAACAAAAGGGACTTGAATAACATTGAACATGACAATCAAGAAAGAAATTTTACCATAGTTCTTATGTTCTCGAAGGTTTTATTTCTGCTGTTAGTTTATTAAATGATTTGATGAAAATACTTGTTGGCCTTGGTATATTCAATCGTGTTATTTTTAAAGACTTAGGGTCTGATTGTTATTGCAAAAATAGTATTTCTCAATAAGCAAAATAATATTTGTTATTTTAAATACAAATTAAGAGGTTTCTACGATTTTATTTTGAGAAATATTGCAATCTGTCAATCATATATACAGAAAACAAATGAAAAAATGTCTTTTTCCAAAAATGAGGCATTTCTATACGCTAAAAACGGCAGCTAATCAAGAAAAAGCAAGGTCATTTTCAGATTCAGCGCTAAAAATGATGTTTGGTATTTCGACACCATTTCAATTTTTTTTTTTTTTACTGACCAGTGTAATTTGTTGTTTTTCCATGTCGACGGTATGATATATGATGCGTTTCATCCCTTGGGACTTCATCGGACTGGGTTTGTTAACGTTGTTATGACTATACAAGCGCAAGTTTGGCATAAAAAATGCTACTCTAATTGAAAGAGAAAATGATTCACTAAGATGAAAATATCTAGAAAGGGCTTTAATCACTAGTTCAGCCAGAGTAAATTTCAAATCCGGTTCTTACAACGTTCCACCATTCTTGGCAGATGTTCTGTTATCACAATGTGGGATATTTAAAAACAAGGATGATGGAAAGAAAATAATATATAGATGAATTTGGCTAGATTTCAAAACAAAATTCTTTAAAAAAATTTGAAACTACCAACGTTTGTCGTTCATGTGCATGTGTACTCATACCAACATCAACAAACCCAGTCCGATGAAGTCCGAACGGATGAAACGCATCATGAGTAAACATTTTCCATTTTGACTTACAACATATATATATATATATATATATATATATATATATATATTAAGACATTTTTTATGTTTATACGTTCTTTTTATAGATACAAATATTTACGTAAATGCTCTGTTCATAATAAACAATATTAACGACATTTACCGGCCTGAATACTGTTTATTATAAACAGAGCATTTACTTAAATATTTGTATCTATAAAAAAGAACGTATAAACATAAAAAAATGTCTTAAAATAGTTGTCGGACTTTGTCCATTTCATAATATATATATGTGTGTGTGTGTGTGTGTGTGTAATCTTTCAAGTGAAGTAGTAATTCAGTACATATGTGGATATGTATGCGTATATATATATATATATATATATATATATATATATATATATATATATATAATTTAAAGAAAAACAGACCACTTTAAGGCTCCATTGTAATAGAGAGACCTTTTAAAGTACTCTGGATCATCAGACATCACTTTCAAAAGGTGAAACGAAAAATGAAATGAAAATTTACACTTTCGACGGGTAGCATTAAGTTTATGTAATTTATCAGAGACGGTAGCGAGGAGTGGTGTGAGAGACATGGTCGAGTTTAGAGAGGGTTTATTTTTATATTTCTTTCTATCATACTTAATATTGATGAAGGAGGGGGTAAGGATCAGACATTGACCAATTAAATCGGTCAACTCAACGGAAATGATATGTTGAAAGGGAAGGAGAGAAGAGAGAAAAAGAAAAAAGAAAAAAAGGGGGAAGTAAAGAAAAAGGAGATGTATTTAGGGTTTACGGAGGAAGGAGAAGGGTGGTATAGTTTTAGCGATTTAGGTAAAAAAAAGATTTTAACGTTTGATAGCAATTTAAATGTTTAAAAAATCCACGAAGAATTTAATTTAATGCTTGTTAGCAATCTAAATATTTAGCTCCTTTACAAATAAATTAGGGATTTAATATGAGTTAAATACTATATTTAAAAACACTTTAATAAAAAAACTAAGAATTAAAATATAAAATTTTCTAATAGTAATCTTTTAATATTGTAAATGACTGTTAAGGTAACATCTTTATCAGTTTGAGTCTAATTCATGAATGTAATTTGTAACTATTTTTAGATGGGTAATATTTCTTATTTAAAGTTTACGTTTCAAATTAAGATGAAATAATATTTGAAGGTAATATTAAAGAAATATTTTTATATATATATACCACATATACACTAAAGTAAATCTCCCATATACATACGTTCATTTACATGTGCAATTAAACACATAGGCACACATGTATCGAAATGCACAGGTACCTATGCATATTCATATATAAATACTTACACATACATTTACAAATATTTACACATATTGATATTTATATTTATTTTAATTTTTCCTTAAATTTTTTATTTGACGTTAGGTGGTGAATTAAGTGTTTAAATTTTTCTTTTAAAGTTATTTCTAATTTTAATACTTTTACTATCAAGACTAATAGTTAAAGAGTAATATCTTTAAATTTAAATTAAATTATCAATTTAAAATGAAATTATCTCCAGATAATTAGAAATTTCAATTCTACAGTTCTAATTAGAAAATATTTAAAGAGAAAGTAAGATTAAACATTAATAATATAATAATTTTATGTTCTTTCATTAGAATTCTCATTATATATATATATATATATATATATATATATATATATATATATATATATATATATATATATATATATAAAGACAAATCTATACCCATATATACCTAAATATACATATATATTCATATTACTATATGCCACATATATATTCACACATATTACATATACATATTTACATATATCTACATACACATACAGACCACAAGCAATCCTATATACATGACTCGATATATATATATATATATATATATATATATATATATATATATATACACACATATACCTACCTAAAATTACGAATACACATTTACACATATATATTTTTTTACATATGCGCCTACAATATATGTACACTTATATATGTATATATATACTTATACAAATGCATATACATATACACATAAATCCACATATCTATTTCCAAGTCGATCTACACATCTGTATATATACAATTATGTATCCATGTGTGCATACAATCATTTCCAAATCCAAAAATAATACAATATTTGCCTTCGTATATAGCTTCTTTTTTTTAAAAATATATTGAGTTAGGTTGAGATGGTTTTTACGTCTACATTTAAAAATTAACTCGTTATGTTGGTTCAATAATATATCAGGATCTTTATGCTTTATCATTAGGATCTTCTCTTTTATGCACAGGTCGCATCGGTCTCTGAAATTTATTGGAGTTCGAGCACTAGAGACGATTTTCCAATTTACGTGTGGGGTTAAGCCGGTCTCCAACAAATTCTAATAATGTTTTGATAGTGCTGTTTGTTGTTCTTTAGATCCATTGTGAAGGACTGACGATGGTTATCTTATACCCAAATTTATATATATATATATATACATATATATATATTGTCATCCACAGACAGATTGTTTCGTTGTATCACAGCTCATCAGTGTGGCTAGACGTCCGGTTGCCTCTGGCTAGAATCGAAAACCGGCTGAATTCGCGTCAGTCGGAAATTTTATCCTGAAGCCGTTGGCTCACGGCAGAGAAGAAGGTGAATTTAAGCGTATTTATTTTTAGATAAACACACAGTGACTGAGAGAACTCGATTCGATTTACCGAAGAGTCTTGCATTATTAGCCGTAATAGTCACTGTTTACAAACCCACACATCCTCCCCAGAGAGCTCAACCGAAATAAATTTTTCAGGAGCATATATATATATATATATATATATATATATATATATATATATAAATTTGGGTATAAGATCCCGACAGAGTTATAAATTGTTGACAATAGGAAAAACGTTCATGAAAGTATGTTTCGAAATATAATGTTTTATATTTAAAGCACGTAAATAACTTTATTCTTTCCGTCAAGATATTTTTCCAACATTAATTTTTCTTAATGTAGCGTCTTTTACGTAACATAATAATTTCAATTGTTAACAGACACGCAAAGAAAACTACAAACTCTCCTTCATAAGGCAGTGAAGGAAAGCAAGAAGAAAGGACTAAAAATAAACTGCAAGAAGATACAATGTATGGTTTTTAGCAAAAGGATGACCACCAAAATAAAAAGTACAAATCGGATGTACCAAAATCAACCAAGCACAAAAATTTAAATATCTAGCAACTGTTTTAACAAAGCACGGAAAATGTGACACTGAATTCTGAAGTTGCCTTGAGATAGCGAAAGATGCATTCCAAAAGCTAAGCAGAGTATTAAGAGACAGAAAACATCGTTAGAAACAAAGAAAAGGGTACTGAACTCTTACGTGTTTTCTCTTCTACTGTATGCCAGCGAATGCTGGACAGTCTCCTCAAAGATGAAGAAGAGACTTGAACCAAAAGAAATGTGGTTCTACAGAAGGATGCTGAGGATTCCATGGATTGGACATGTGAGCAACCATGAGGTTTTAGAGAAAATGGAAATCAAAAGGAAACTAATACTTAAGATCAGGAAGAAACAGTTGAAATTTCTGGTGCACGTAATGAAGAAGAGAAGCTTGGAAAATTTGTTACTCACAAGGACAAATTGAGGGCAAAAGGGACAGAGGAAAACAATGCATGATCCACTTGAGGAGCTTGGGGAAATGGATGGCGGACCAAGATTTAAAAATAACGAAAAGACAGAATTTATTTAGAGCTGCAATAAACAGGACATCAATCCATGAGCGCCAACGACCTGGATGGAACACACGGCGCATAAAGAAAGATAGAGAATAAATTCAATTGAATTTTCTAAACCACTGATGATACGTCCTGGGTATGACGATAAACTACGCCCAACAGCTAGGCCTCTGGTCAGGAGGTTGTGAGGAGCGTGGAATCACCTCTTAATTGCTGATGTTCCCAGATCCACCCTGACACGGGGTGGTAGCACCTATTAGTGTCCCAGTTATGGGAAAATAATTAAACCCCAAACAGGGGTCAAAATACTATGAAATTGTAAAAAATAGATTTTAATACCAGAGAAATATTTTGTAAAAACAAAAAAATTATTACCATCAATAAATTTTTGAAAAAAAGATATTACCAGCTATACATTTTCGAAAAAAAAAATATTACCTGCAAGAAAAATCTTGTTGACATTAAATAACCCATTGAGGTTGATATACCCTAAAACAAAACAAAAAACCCCTTATAATGAGCGGAATAATTATAATGAGTTTTAGAACAGTTTAATTTGTTTATTACAAATGCCGTATTTTCTAATATTAAATATTTTATCTAGAAAAACTGAATCTTTATCCTCCAGCAATAAACTAGTCGACTTTTTTTTCTTTTTTTCTTTTTTAAAAAAAAAACAAAATTTTGATTATATACACCCCTGGTTAAAATCTTAAGACTAGATACAAAAGGGTTAAAAAAATATATAAAATACTGTAGCTTTAATAAAAATATATTTGCGAAACATTTACATTTAGTTAGAAAATGTAGTTTATCAACAAACAAGTGAAAAATTTAAGTTTTTAATTGATTAATTAACACACATGTAGCACACATTACACCAATACATGTTATGGTGCTTCAATGGTGAGAGTGTGCATTGCAGGGCAGAGTCAATTGACCACTTTGAACAATTCATTTGTGCAGGTTGTTCAGTAAAAACTTAGAAGTTACTGAACACTCAACTGTCGTGAACGACGAGAGAATCCATCCATATACACCCCTGGTCAAAATCTTAAGAACAGCTACAAAAGGGATAAAAAATATAAAATACTGTTACTTTAATCAAAATATATTTGCGAAACATTTACATTTAATTAGAAAATGTAGTTTATCAACAAACAAGTGAAAATTTTAAGCTTTTTATTAATTAATTTAAACAAACATTGAAAAAAGGATTTTTTGGTTGGTCATAAAGATAAGACCATGTAAATATAAATATCGAATACAGAACAAATAAGTCACAACGGCAATTTAATTCTTAGTATATCCTCCATTTTTGCGACTTATTTCGAAAATTCGCTTTGACATACTCATTATTAACTTCAGCATGAAGGTGCTTGGGATGCTCGCCCAGGACGCAAGACCTGCTGCACGAAGAGCATCCACAGTTTAAAATTGCGATTCATGTTTATAAACATCCTTTGCCATCCATCCCCAAACATTCTCGATTGGGTTTCGACCTGGAGAGCGTTATGGATTGCAGCATTGTCTCTGCTGGAAAATCCAGTTTTCTCCACATAAATGAGGGCCTTCAGTAATTAGCGATGCCTTTCTTAACATGTCAATGTAACTAGCGGTTATTTGACGACCTTTTACCTCCTGTAACTCAAGAGTTCCATTGTACGGAAATGAATCCCAAACCGTAATTGATCTGTAGAACCCAAATTCTACATTATTCCAGTACCCAAAAATAGTTTGGTCAAATCTGTGCAAAAGATGGATCACTGAACACTTTCAGCTTCATACACTTTCAAAAAAATCTCGAGCCTTCATTAATTAATAAATATACAAGTATGCGTGACTATCCACCCATGCTTAACTAATTTTTACAGCTCGTGACTGAAATCCAAGTTCGGGCCAAGTCTCTGTCAGCCACCCGAAGCAAATAAAAACAGAAACTCATTCACAATCGCCAGTGAGCATTGTGACATCAAACGAATTGCAACTAAACTTCACGTCACACAATCTTAAGTTTTTCGTTCATACGAACATTATACAACTTAACGATATTCACACTCACTCACCAAAACTAGCCAGTGAAGTCTATTCCCATTCACTCACCAAATTACGCAGAAGTTAAACAAATTCCTGCTAACAAATCAACTTTATTTCTCAACATTCGAGAACATTGTATTACACAAAACAATCAAAGGTAGATAAGTTCTTGGATCACAAAATTGCATTCAACTTTACAAACATTTACTACTTAACACGAACAGTAAATTCTTAAATTTTTCTCCTGCAATTAATTTACAGAATCTTCAATAACAGATTCTAACAGACATCCTTTCAACTCAGAACTCATTAACAAAATTTAATCTTTAACCCAACTTGATTTCAACATAAATTAAACGAACAAGTTTTCACCTAAAAAAAAAAAATCCACTACATTTTTGTAAAATATTTTCATTACAGAAATATATTGAAAATTACTTGTTATTTAAATATTTGCCTTTGTCTTTTATTACAAATGTTTCTTGTTTTCCCTTGTTGTTTTATGCATTTTGTTTAACATATTCGTAGACTAAAAGATTGTATGGATTGATTTGGGCCGTCAACACCATTAAATAAATGTTAACCACAAAACTTTCCACTACGGATCCACCTCTACTGTGTCGTGTTGAGAAAATTTCCGTTGGGACAACTTTTGCGTGCCAGTAACGCTGAACACCGTCTGGGCCATCAAGATTGATTTTTTTTTCTCGTCTGAAAACAACACTTTCTTCCATTTATCCACATCCCAAGTTTGATAATCGGAAGCTAATTGTAAACGGGAGGTTTTATGGCGACGAAGAAGGCGAGGCCTCTGCAGCCGTTTCAAGTTCTTAAACCCTTTCTTATTTAAATGCCGTCGAATTGTTCGAGAGCTGCTTTCAGCATCTGTATTCGCTTTTATCTGATTTGATGTTAGGCTTGAATCTCTCTTAACTCCTCGCCTAATGCGTCTGTCTAGAGATAGTGAGATTTTATTGGGGCGACCCCTTGATTTTTTAGAAGCATACACATCCGGATTTTTAATGAAGTTAGCAATGACAGTTCTGCTACGGCCAATTCCATTCGCAATGGCTCGTTGCGAAAGACCACGTCTTTGAAGTTCAACAATCCTGCCCTGCTCGAACTTTGTTAAAATTTTACCCGTAGCCATTTTAAAATCTGAAATGTAATATACTGGAAATGAGCTACAAAGATGTCTACAGGCCTGGAGCTATGGGCACATTGACTAGTTCTAAAATGTTTGTCCAGTAATTTGCATTTTTCACACATGGTCTTATCTTTATGACCAACCAAAAAATCCTTTTTTCAATGTTTGTTTAAATTAATTAAAAGTTTAAAATTTTCACTTGTTTGTTGATAAACTACATTTTCTAATTAAATGGAAATGTTTCGCAAATATATTTTGATTATATATTATTATACTTTTAACCCTTTTGTAGCAGTTCTTAAGATTTTGACCAGGGGTATATTTGGATGGATTTTTACTGAACAACCTGCACAAGGAAATTGTTCAAAGTGGCCAATTGACTCTGCTCTGCTCTGCAATGCACACTCACACCATCGAAGCACCATACCATGTAGTGGTGTAATGCGTGCTACATGTCAGATGATGCTACAATCACAGGCTTTTTGAATAGGAGTTTCCCATCTCCGAGCTGCATGTTGGCCATTGCCTCCTATAAAGAAGCTCGTCCACGCTTAGCCAACAACTCCAGGTTGGTTTGAATTCATAGTTTTGCTTCTCCTATACTGGTTACTAACCATGGCTATAAGAATCAGTCTTTCCTGCTATTTAATCCATAGCTAGCGGGGAGAAGAGGTGAATCCATACCTTTCCCAGCTCGGCACTAATTCCGAGCCGTTATCAATTATACCACTCACACATCCAAGTTTACAGCACCCAGGCGGTCACCCATCTAGGAACTGACGAGGCTCGTCGTTGCTTAACTTCCGTGATCGGACGAGAACTGGTATATATATATACATTATTGTGGTTTCGTATATCTGTTGTTTGATTTATTAAAATTGTCATCTTTGATAATGGCTTATGTAAGCCGAAAGTTCAGATTGGATCCAAACATGTGTCAATATGGTGTTTTCCTTTCGTCTTTCAACGATAATGTGATTAAGCTTATCCGACAATACGAAAGGAACTTGCTTAAAATAAATAGACAAAACTTGTCTATATTATTTAATGAAACATGCATTAATGAAAAATTGCTGCCGAAATATACACAATATATATATATATATATATATATAGATGATGGACTCTCCCGTCGAACTCGACGTATGAGGGTCAGAAACTGAAAGCCCGACACCCACACAGGATTTGATTATAGTGGTGAAGGCTTTGTGCAGGGCCATCCACACTTTTTGGATGGACGAATACAGGGACCTGGTGCAACAAATGCCACAAGGTCCCCAAACGACGCTCCGCAGGTTTTGAATTCAGAGTTGTCCTTCTCCTAGACCAGTTGCCAACCCAGTCTGTCCTGCTATTTACCCATATTTGGAGGGAGAAGAAGAGGATTCACACCTTTCCCAAGGGTATTAGCACATAAGTGAATGTAATGGATTCGACTGGAATTCGAACTCGGCTCTCCAATTCCTCAATCCAAGCCGTTATCCATTACTCCACCATGCCTATATATATATAGTATGTGTGTTTGGACAACAAACCCTCTTTTATACAACTTTCATTAAAGATGACTAACAAGGTACTGCGATTAAGCTTTTTTATCTACTTTTTTGTGTCTGTCTAAGTGCTTTCTTTTGTGGACATAAAGTGCGTAAAGATTGTCCAAATGTTCTATATATCCGAGCGCTTACTTCTATTATTTTAGCCATTATGGTTTTATTTTTCACTGAATGTATGGATTTTTTATGTATATATCAAGAGTTATAAGAGTGTTTTCTTTTTTCACACAATGTCAGTATATTGTGGCCGTGTTCACAGTTGATGTTATTGAGTGTTGTCTTTTTTTACTATTAACCCTTCCATTATTTTTAATCTTTTCTTACATGTAGATGAGACTATGCTACAAGTTTATTGTGAATGGAGTTTCCTTGTTTTCTTTGTCCGGTGGAGTGGGTAGCGGTTCGGACTGAGTGCTCGGTGAGCCGATTTCGAATTCCATTCACTTACATGCTGATACCCTTGAGAAAGTTATGAATCCTCTTCTTCTCCCTCCAGCTATGGGTAATTAGCAGGACAGATTGGATTCTATAGCCTTGGATGGCAACTGGTCTAGGAGAAGGACAACTCTGAATTCAAAACCTGCGGAAGGTTGTTTGGAGACCTTGTGGCATGAGGTGCACCAGGTTTCTGTATTCGCCTCCACAAAAACTGTGGTTTGTTCTGCACAAAGCCTTCACCACTATAATCAAATCATATGTGCTGGTGTCTGGCTGTCGGTTCCTAAGAACTGAGTTGCTGAACCCTCATACGTCGAATACGACGGGAGAACCCGCCATATATATATATATATATATATATATATATATATATATATATATATATATATATATATATGAGCGTGTGTTGTAATGGGTGTGTGCTCCTTTTCGGCATGGACATACGCCTCTGTATTAATATTATCATTTTCCCTTTCTTTTCTTTTCTTTTTCCTTTTTCTTATAATGGTTGCTTTGAAAATAGTGCAAAGAATAAGTGTCCGTCGGACGTGACGGTTTTTTCATTGGCCGCTCAACTAAGTGACAAGTGATATCATTCCGCACATACGTCTGTTGACAGCATCAGAATAAATTTATAAGTTCTGAACGAGTGATTTATATAAAAGGAAAAATCTCAGTGTAAAACATGACTGTTTTATTGCTGAATCTTGATTTTATTTAATTTGCAAATCGTAAACAAATAAATCAGGTTTAACTATCAGCTGACTTCCTGTGTTCTAAATCAGTAGCGATAAAAAAAAATCCCAACTTTAGTAGTTCAATTGATGACAAACATATTTTTATTTGAAAGTTACTCCGAAAATCATTCTCGAATACAAGGTTATCTTTTCGATATATCTTCATAAACTGCATCACTTACCGTTCATACAACATCCTTTAGTAACCGTCTACATTATATGGCTCTTGGGCTTTGTATAGGGTGAACATTAGTACAAGAATATCGATTATGAAACAAAATTCGTTTATTCTATAAATGTCACGGCCTTCCTTTACCTTTACCTTTACCTAATGTTGCTATAATGGGAATTAATATCAAGTATAATTTTTAGTTATGTTGTTGAAAAGAAAGTCCTGTCGCATGTGTGTGTGCGTATGTGTGCGTGCGTGTTCGCGTTTGTGTGTCCTTTGCAGATTACTTAAGATCAGGGTGGATAAATTTTGTATCGGTTCTAACCTTTTAAACTGGGTTTAAATCCCAACTATATCAGACTCTGTATATTGTATGATTTCAAAAAAGGCCCTTCAGCAACGGATGCAGCAAGAAATATACGGCAAAATTTAACAAACGTCCCCGCAAAAAACACTGTGTCAAAAGGACTTTTTATCTTGATACCGTTATTATTGTATACTCCTTCGCTAACGTTTAATTTTTTTTTAAATGCCATTTTTTAGTATTTTAGTAAAAACCAAACATGAGAAACTGGATTTACACAATTTTTCTCGAGAACTGACAACAAAAATGTTAAACACTATTTATTTATTTATTTATTAGGCTGTTTAGTTACAATGATAATTTTATAAAATAATATAAATAATATAATAATATAAAATTACCAAATATGTGAACAAACTGCAATACAATATTTGTTATTTACTATATTATAGTATTATATTATAACTATGAAAACTTTTTTATTCATAGATTTATAAAAGTCTAGAAACTATAGAACTAGAAAATTTAAATAAACGCATAACGAGAAAGAGTGAGTATACAATAATAGCGAAGCCAAGAGAAAAATCCTCTTTTTTACAGTTTATGAAAATGAATTTTTTAATTATCGAGGTAGCCAAAGATGATTTGGCCAGCTTTGATTGGAAAAGATTTCCCTCTATACCACACCTTGTCAAAGGCCTTCTAATGCGATCGTCCTTGAGATGTATGCATTGTCTAGTGCCTCAGTGGTTCTGTGAGTAATGATAGGATATAAGCATGGGATCGAACCGACCGAAACCCGTACTGCCTGTCGCTCAAGAGGTTGTCCATACTGAGGTGATCAACAACAACCTTCTTGATTATAGACTCAAAAAATTACTGAGACGAGTATGATCGCTCATCCGCATTCTTAAAAACGGAGCATACACTTAACACCTTCCATATGCTTGAGAAGGATTTCTCTTTCAAGCAACGGTTGAATAGTTTTGCTAAGATCGGGGATAAGTCAGGGTTAATATTCTTAAGGACAACAACATTGATTTTATCTGGACTGGTAGTTTTCTTTGGGCCAAGGCTTTTCATGAGTCTTGAGACTTCCTTGGCCGTGTTAAAAATTTTACTAACTTTGTGCTCCGTGAGAAGTGGGGAGTTAAAGGCAAAGATCATCGTAACAAAGAGTTTTGCCTTATCTAACGACGCTGAAATTGTCTGGGGCTATTTATGATCGTAAGTACAGACGCTTTGCCGCTATTGAGAATTTGGTTGGAGATTTTTCAGTACTTTGGGCATCCAAGTTGTTTGTTTTCAACCTTGGCCTGGATTGATTGTATATAGCTGCATTTTGCATTTTTTTAGAGCTCTCTTGCAATGAGTGTGGGCCGTTATGAATAAAGCAAGTATCACACTATACCATTCCCTGTTATGGGTATTGTAGTAATGATCATGGTAATCTATGACTGCAGCACATTCAGAGATGAACCGGGGCTGGCTGTTTGGGTTTTACTGGAATTCTTTCTCAGGTATAAATATTTCCATTCCAGAAAAAAATCCATTCGGAGATAAGGGCGACAGCTTTGAAGGCAGTATGTTGGAATAGGAGCTTCCGCATTGTATGATCTGAAGCTGTCGGCTTTCGTGTACCAAAATATCGTTCTATGGAACGGTATATCAAGGGATGCCTTTGGCTTGGTATCGACTTTAACAATGACTAGTGAATGGTCTGAAGTGTTCGGGAGAGTATTTTTCAAGGCAGGATGTACGGAAGATATCTAGGAGGTATGTTTGATGTGCTGTTACATCGGAAGCACGATTGGGCTTTTCAAGGATAAGTTCGTAGTCGATGGAGAAGTCTTGGCAGCTTTGTTTGAGAGTATATTAAAGTCACCACAAATATAAATGCTAGCTGAGGGATACTCAAAAAGAATATTATCAATCGTCTCAGCTATTTTGTCGAACGTTACAGTTCCGTCATCTTGTTGACGATAGTGTGTGATGATGAAAGAGGTACTGTGACCAGGTGGTACGTGTAAGCACATATACGGGACTTCGTTTTTTATCAGTAGGAAACATGCTGCCTAAATATATATATATATATATATATATATATATATATATATATATATATATATATATATATATATATATATATATATAAAGAATTAATGAATTTATTTTAACTCGGAATTTTTGTTACTTCAGACGTTATGTTTTAGTGGATACCTGTTTTTGAAATAGTTATTTTTAACAGTGTTTTTTATCTCATATTAAATTTGTAATTGAAAATAACTGATCCATAAATTGAGATATTTGAAGTTATTAGTATTTATTCATTCCACTCATCATTCATTTTTAATCATTTCAATCCAAGGCGATAAAGTCACCAAAACTCAAGGGGTTTACATACAGTGAAAGAAACTAGGAAAACTTTATCAAGGTCAGGGAACAATAAAAGAACAGGATTCAAGAGGCAAAAGATGACGATTAACATTGCATTTAAACTTTTGATGATCATAGTTGACAGGGAAGCAAGAAGTTGATAGAGAGTTCCACAGGCGAGAAGTGCGAGGGGGGAAACTTTTAGAATAGAACTTAGCTTTATATATAACAATTTCAAAAGTAAAATAACGAGACCTTGTTACCAATTTAGCACTCTACTTATATTCGCGGAGACGAGGTACCAACGAGGAAAGATTATCAGAACAAGTGCCATGAAAATATTTATAGAAGAGGCAAAAGGAAGCTATGTTACAGTGGTGAGAAAGTGAGTGAAGCCGAGCTGTCGCATCAAGACCGATAGCATTGCAGTTTCATCTTTGAATTTTGTCAAGAATCTCTAGATACATAGCTACAGCACCAGACCAAATGTGACAGTGATATTCAATGCCGGGACTTAGAAATATGTAAGATATATTTTGGTGAAAAAGCTTTTCTAGCATGACACGATAAACCAAATTTCCTAGCGACAGACCTAGAAGTTGATTTCCAATTCAAGAATTCTGAATTGTTATGATGAATTCAGGGTATGTGCCATCACTGCTTTCATTCCAATTCCAGGACAAAGTTTCTGTTTTGGAAGTTCTACTTCTGGAATACTTGGTAAAGAATGTGGATCTTATTAAAAATCATTATTATCCAAAGCACGAATACTTTTCCAAAGTAACGAATTAGCAAAAATAAAAATAGATAATTTATTAATGATGAAGACAAACGCCTTATATATTACCGGATTATGAGCTGATAGAATGCAGAAACTTTTTAAAGAGACATGCCACCTATATCCGAAAGTCAGACGTAATTAGTACGTTTCTAAACAAACGTAGGATTTTTGTAAAAACAGCCAACAAGCATCAACCAAGGCAAAATGAAATGGATAAAAAAACATGCAACCACTTGTCAATTTAATTTTATTTTTGTTATGCTACTTTATTCTGTTTCTTGTCTTCATACACACTGTAAAAAAAACAGGTATCCACTAAAACATAACGTCTGAAGTAACAAAAATTTCGAGTTAAAATAAATTCATTAATTCTTCATATATATATATATATATATATATATATATATATATATATATATATATATATATCAGTTAAGCTCTCTTTTTTTTTACTTTTTGTTTTGTTTTCTTACTAGCGAAATTTTCTCATCACTTAATACTTTACTCAGTTTCTGGAAATTTCTTTCGCTATCCAAATGCATCTTCGAATTTCTGTGTCACATTATCTGTAGTATATGACTACACTACCAGATAGATCAATTTCTGCACCTGCTAGATTATGACGTCCCCAATACGTAACTCACACCGTTGGTGGTCTCTTTTGCTGACAACACTCCCTTCTGTCTTAATAGTTCGTTCTTTTTTCTTGCTTTCCATCACTACTTTGTCGATGGTTTGATCACGCCATATTATGTGTTTTCTCCGCTCAGCATAGTTGCCCTATAAGCCACACATTGGGTCTGTGTCTCTTGAGCATACACGCGCGTATATATTTAGGCAGCATGTTTCCTACTGATATCGCCCACTGATCCAAGTAAAAAAATAAAATTAATCATATACTATACTAAATTTAATACAACCAACCTGGTTGTCCAAAGCAACTCTTCTCCGCCAACTAGCATCTTGCAAAAGGCTAACATTGTATATCAACTTAAATGCCCTTTAGGAGATTTTTATCTCTTGTAAAAATGTCAATGTGTACTTTGGCTTTACTACGACGATGCTAACAAAAAGTCTCACATTTCATTTAACTGAACATAGCTCAATACATCAGCACTTAAAGGAACACTCATGCCCATACTCACAGATTAGGCGGATATTAGTTGAATAGATCTATGTTACATAAAAACAATAACAAGCAAAAATTAAAATCCTTGACAGCCTTAAAATAAGAGAGTTAAAACCCCAAATAAATGAAGTCAAATATGAGTATAGCAACAAAGTCCTTAAATGCTTATGAAAAAAAACTTATATGCGTATGAACAAAAACAAAAAAGTTACTCTACTTAAACTGAAAAAAAAAACAAAAAAACATTTGAACTTTGAAATCCAGAACGTTGCATAAGCAGTAAAAAAAACAAAAAACGAACAGTTGAAATGTTTTAAATTCACAGAAACATATATACATACTCACAGACAACCTTACCCGCTGAAGATGGTCTCAGATGAGATTGAAAGTACTAGGGAAAATAAAAACTATTCGAAAGAAAATTTTGGTATTTTCTTACTCAATTTTCTAATTCTACCAAAACATTAATCTGCAAACCTGAAAGGATCACAGCGAAAACTAATCGACATCATATGTCTAAATTATTTAACCAAACCTGTTTGAATATATATATATATATATATATATATATATATATATATATATATATATATATATATATAATAGCTGGCCACTCGTATTCAAGGATACCGGTCTATTCGGGCGGCTAGACAATCCCTATTGCGGACGCTCGCTCAGGCGTATTTGTGTTTGCTCAACACCCACAGAGCCCAACTGTGGTTTATACACCAACTATGCTGAGCAAACCTTAGTTACAGTTTCTGGAAGAGAGCGTGTTATCTAGCGTGATCAACAATTTGAACAAGCCCAACACACTCAAGCCCTCGGCCACGATGACTTGTGACTTCGTGCTAGCACAGCTATCGACGGCCCCCAAGGGTTCCACTACCCAATTTCACCCACAAGGCTTGAGTCAACTCGTGGTATGGTTTTCAGGCACTTTTCAAAGGTGCCGCACACTGGGATCGACTTTGATCAAGTCCGATAACTTCAGGAAGACTCCTTCCTGACAAATCGACCATGGTCTCGACCCGGGTCTCATGGTCAGAAAGCGAACGTTCTAACCACTCGGCCACGCGCCCATATATATCTATTATTGGGATTTTACCAATTATATCTGGTAACGAAAATATTGTGACGCCGGCAAGAAGAAAGGAACACAAACACAGATGGAATTGTTTGAAAATACTTGTATTGGTAGGTAAAGAGAGAAAAGTTTCTTGCAAACAGTCGGGTTTGCGGAACTTATCTGAAAGATGCGTCCTTTTAACAGTTTTACATTTCCTGTGCCGTTTTGGCTGGGTTGAAGAAATAGAGCCTTGACTTCTGTGCTTCAGTTGCTGTCCAAATCCTCACACGTGTCATGGTATTTAGATGACGGAGATTGCAGACGGGGGACGTGTTGTCTCTGAAGGGTCCCACAAGCAAAAGACAAAGAGAGTTCGTAAAAACCGTTCTCGTGTGAGTTTGTTGAAAATCTAAAAAGGTAGCCTGTGATTGGTTGGTTTTCATCCAATCACAGGACACCCAGTTAGCGACTCCGTAATAATTTCAATATATATATATATATATATATATATATATATATATATATATATATATATATATATATATATATATATATATATATATATATATATATGGGAGGAAGAGGGATGTACATAGGATTCAAATCTGTCTCTCAACCACGGAACGAATACCTTGGCCTTTTGTCTTCTCAAATATTTTCGCCAATAAATATATCTTAAGATATTTTTTTCAAAAATTCACTAAGAAAATTGGACTTGGCTGATTTCTCGCTGAAGCTCTTCGAAACAATATCGCAAAATCAGCATGGCCACCATAAAATCCCTGCCACCTTTCACAGCCTCCAATCTCTGTCAATTTGGCTTTTAATTTATTAAATAATAAAAAAAAATACGGATGTGGAATTTCGAATAGAAATTTCGGTTTAACTTGAAACTCAGCCTATCTTCTTTTCAGTCAATGATGAAAAAGCACAAATTTTGTCAAATTTCGCATTATTTTGCCTCTTTACTTAATAAAATTTGATTTTAAAAAAGCAAAAAAAGGGGTTGTCTCTCGTCGAATATATTAATAACAAAAGAGCGGACACCGACGATAAAAGTTTGAAGAACACTGACAGAGAATAAGTGAGGGGTGTAAGTCAGGCGAAAGATATCAATAATTGTACGCTTAAAACAAAGACAGACGACCGGAAAAGGGGGAAGTAGCCTCGCATGATAGAACCAGCAAATAAAATGTGTCAAAAGACAATCTGTTCTTCTAGTAGACATTTTTTTTAGCTTCCTTTTCGTCTGGCGTCTCCACCCTTTCCTGATCAACAATCATCACACACGTGCGATTCCTGCCGCAGTAAACAGACGCATGCGAGTTTTGATGAAAGCTGATATATTTTCATATGCTTATAAATTGTCTCATTTTCTTGGAATCATTCGTGAATGCCGGTAGGATTTTGTTGATGAAAAAGGGATAAAAAAAGAAAGAAAGACAGATTTGCAAGTAAATATAGAGCATTGCGCACGGGACGCATGTAAGCGTAAAAAGGGGGAGAAAAAAATGGAGTAAAGATTAAAAGGTAAGAGAAAACAAAGAGAATATATATATAGAGAGAGAGAGAGGGGCGCGAGAAGGAGTGTATGGCGCGGTTTAAGAGCCAGGTTTGAGAGGAAAAGATGCCGAAGGGTAAACGTTGTAAGAAGGAAAAGCAAAAGAAAAGGAGAATTAGAGAGAGAGGGGGGGGGGTGAAGGAAAAAGAAGTCAGAATACAAGAAATGGAGAGGAATAAGTGATAATAATAGAAAAAAGAAAGAAAGAAAGAAAGAAAGAAAGAAAGAAAGAAAGAAAGAAAGAAAGAAAGAAAGAAAGAAAGAATGTGTTAGCTTTCGGATAAAGAGGAAATGAGAAAAATATCAGAATTGCTGTGAAAAAAGAAACTTAATAATATTAGTAGTAGAAGAAAAAGATAAATGTGACAGGAGAAAGAGAATTCAAAAGAAAGAAAGAAAGAAAGAAAGAAAGAAAGAAAGAAAGAAAGAAAATTCGAACAAAAAGAGAAAGAAAAAGAATTCAAAAAAGAAAGAAAGAAAGAAAG
>OZ038481.1:31804144-31834144 GCA_964036315.1 Acanthosepion esculentum | reverse complement strand
TTTATTGATAAGAGTAGGAAGGAAAGAAAAACTGACAAAAGAAAGAAAGATAAAAAGAACGATGAACTTGATAGTAAATAAATACAAGACAAGAGTGAATTGTTTAAATGTCATAGCGCAGAATCATTGTTAGCAGAAATGTTACCAAGAAAAATGGCAACAAAAACACAAGAAAATAAAAGTACTGTGCAGAAAAATAGCAAAGCTACAGCAAAAGAAATAAAACGGTAAGAAGGAACCCAGAAGAAACGAAACGAAAGAGAAGCTTCTTCATTTAGGAAAAGAGATCAAGAAGCAATAAGTGAAATGGAATAGGAAAACAAATCTCCTTTTCTTTCGCCTCCGCTCGGCAACCAATCTCCAAAGTCTCACTCTATTGCTTTACAATGGGAGGGCCAAATAGTAGATGGCAGGGATGCGCTGTATTCGATAATGGAAGAAGACACGCTAACTAGGCTGACGCCCACCGTTCGATGAACAGTCCTAATGGGTGAAGTAATGAACGAGCTCTCTGGCAAACGCCTGTCACATTGCACCGATTCAGTGCCGTGTGCTCAGGCATTTAGCTCGCTCGCGCGACTGTCCGTCCATTCGTAATAGATTGCTCGGCCCGTCTGCCGCTCTAGAATTACGACAGAAATATCAAATGGGCTTATCGTGATTTCTATTTAAGTGAATGGAGCCCTCACGCAAACCAGCCGAAAATGGTCGGTGTTGGTTTGATCCCAGGGTCCCGAGTCTTTAAGGTAGCGACCGCTACACGTGAAGTTAGGGAAAGGCGGAGTAGAAGAAAAGATTGTTTTGATGACGACGACCGTTTAGAAAAAAAAAAAAAAAAAAAAAAAAGGAGAAAGAATTAAAAATGATAATAATGGTGATGGCTGTGATAGATAGTGGTGGTGGCAAAGAACAAGAAGAAGAACAAGAAATGGTAATGATATAGATGATGATGATGATGATGTCAATAAAGCTATTAATTTTCATCGTAACAGCCATGGCGGTTACGTTTTTAGTATTGTGGATGCTAATACCTTTATAGAGAAAAGAATAAAGTAATGGTGATAGTAATGATTGTGAAAACAGTAATGACAAACGTGTTAATTTTTATTATTATTTTGTAAACCTTTCACCCCATGCAAGGGAGTAAAGTCACTAAGACACAAGAGGTTACTGAGTATGAACAAATATGAAAAAGCAAAAAAGATTATTAAGGACGGCGAGAACAATAAAAGTGTAATCAAGAAGACAGTAGCTAACGATTCACATTGGATTTAAATTTTTGAAGATCAAAGTTGGCTGGAAAGCATGGAGCCGGAAGAGAGTTCCACAAGCGAGAACTGCGAGAAAAGAAACTGTTAACATAGAACTTACGGTTACATCTAACCAATTCAACAGCATATTAAGACCTTGTTACCAATCTAATATGGCGCTTAAATTCATAGTCTAGGTGTTGAAACTTGACTAATGCATGGAATAATAATGCAAACACAAAATGTAGTTAGAATAAAATGTATTGAAACAAGAAAGTGTACACAATATTTACATATAGTCTTTTGTATATTCCTGGGAAGACCGTTCCTGGAGAATGTGTTGACTAAGTCGCAGTCGGGCAGAGTCTCTAGTTGGATCTCTTGCTTTGCCTCCCTGTCTTCCGGTACCAACCATATTTATATCGTCGGTACTCCGCTATGCAAATTAGGTGGATCCTACCACAACACTAGGTACCATAACGGAGAGTAATAGTTATTTTGTATAATACAAAAATATGGCACAAGGCCAAAAAGGGGGGATAGGGGAAGACTGGTCTTCAGTCTGTCTTATCTTAAAACTTAGCTAGCCACGATTACTAACCCAAATATACCACAGTATTCCTTACACCAAGATAACACATTCTTACTTACCATACTTATTATAAACTCCGTAATATCTCGAAGTCTCTATTTGTGTGGGTGGGGGGGAGGATAAAATTAGCAACATTTAAAATTGAAAACCCAGTAATATTTGCAATGAATAGCGGAGAGCTCAGCAGAATAATTACCATAAAAGTATTTCTAGAAAAGACACAGGGAAGTTACATTACAGCGGTGGAAAAGTGACTGAAGCCGAGATGTCAGGTCAGGACCAATAATATTGCTGATTCTTTTTTTTTTTTGGTGGTGGGGGATTTTTATCAAGAATCTCTAAATATATAGCAGGAGCTTCTTCTTCAAGGTTTGATTACAATTAAAGTGAAACAGGAAAAAGTAAAAACAAAATTAACGTGCTTACTCGATAATACCGGGACGTTAAAAGAAGGATTAAAAAGAGAGCAAGTAAAACTAGTAGGCAGTAAGAGTGAGAGACTCCATCAATGGCCGACATGAAAGATCCGAGTATGAAGAATAAAATATACCCAAAGATAACCGGCCAGTATAATTAGGCGGTGGCCAGCACGCATCTCTGGGCAGTTTACATGCTGCAAACTGACTTCTTTTTTTTTAACGGAACAAAGTAATTATGACTTATTTTTGCTGGTTTTATATTTCAGTCTATATTTTTTTGCTCGTGATCTGGTTATGTTATACCTTATTCGCTCTTTTCCTATGGTCGAAAATCACGTCAGTCAATCAGGTAATCATCGATGTACTTTGATATCGACCGTGAATGAATAGCGCTTGCTTTTAACAATGTAGTAAATCACCTCACACGATTCACATCCGGGAGAAATTTAAAACGTTTAAAATGGACGAATCACCTACTGACGAAATGTACTTGCAAATAATTAGGCATAGAATAGGCTAATTCTGTCAGCGATTCATTCATCACCAAGTATTAAGATTTCTTCTACAATGTTCAATGCACCGAGTGCTAAAACTAATTTTACATCGAAATCTGTAAAAATTAATGTTTACTCATCGCCAGTTTAATTCGTCTAAAATTATGTTTTATTCATTATCTTTTTCATTTCACCCCAAGCAAGGCTATAAAAAAGCCACTATGACGCAAGAGTCTACTGAGAGTGAACCAAACTGAGAAAACGTTATTGAATAATGAGTATATATATATATATATATATATATATATATATATATATATATATATATATATATATAAGAAACAGACAACTTTAAGGGTTCATGGTGACTATAATTTATTCCCTTAGAATCGAAATTCGATTCTAATTTCTCAGTTCAACATTCGACTTTCGATTCTAAGGAAATAATAACCATGAACATTTAAAGTTGTCTGTTTGTTAATATATTTAATATTTGATCTGCTTTTATATTAAGCTCTCTGGTTTATTTCCACCCTGGAATTATTCATATGGATTACCAAACACATCTTTACCGAAATATATATATATATATATATATATATATATATATATATATATATATATATATATATATATATAAGTAAACATTGAAGTCAACACTTAGAGGCGACAGTCTGTTTCATGTTAGACAAAATTGTCAGGCCACGATATATATATATATATATATATATATATATATATATATAACTGTTTTTAAACTACAGACTTCCCATGATTTCTCTCGAACGTTAATATCTGCTCCAATATATGTATATATATATATATATATATATATATATATATATATATATATATACATACAGAGGGTGCGATGGGTAAATTGTTGTCTAAATTACGCAAAAATGAAAATAACACCGACATCTCATTTTAACAGATATATTTACCAAAATTACACAAAAATATCTTGAAATAGTAAAGAATAAATTTATTCAATAAAATCCTTAATGCCTTCAACCACGGTCTCCAGACGAATTCGGAATCTTTTGCAACTCTTCTGGGTCGTCTCCTTGATTAAGTTGGTAAATGCTACCACAATCTTTGCCTTCAGTTCATCTTTGGTGTTAAAAGGAATATTGTTGATCTCAACCAACTGCGCTCCGCACATAATAATCAAGAGGGTTGCAGTCTGGTGTGTTAGGTGACCAGATGTAAGGGTTGATGTGGTCGCAAAAATTGTCTGACACCTATGAATGGGTTCTCCTGCTTGTGTGGCATGGTGCAGAGTTCCTGTTGCAAGACATCGGGTCTTCCAGCAGCCACTTTCTTTCTTGACCAAGGGCAGCTCTACCTCCTCAAGGCACAAGATGTAGGCCTCCGTGTTGAGTCTGAGGACCTCACCAACAAATTCGGGAGTTGTTTTCTTATCAGAACGATCAGAGTGAGTTTTCCGATCTGCTGTACCTTCGTACATATATGTGATAAAATATCGTTTTAAGGTATGCTATATTAATGGGTTAAATTGCTCAATATTAGAAATAGAGTGTATGTAAATATAAAAGTGGTCATTTAAGTCAACACCCAGAAGCAATCATAATTGCGTTTAGCATGAAACAACAGGCGATGAGTTAAGGAGGTCGAAAGCATGAACAATATTACTGTTGCTTCTTGGTGTTGATTTCAATGTTCACTTATATATATATATGAAATTATTAGGAGGATTTGATAATTATATTTAAGTAATTCATCGAGTCTGAAACCTCCACAGAATGCAGAAAGCACTGGACGGCCGTTTCGTCCTATATTTGGGACTCATCAGCAGTGCGCATCCACTATCGAGAATTGAAACCCTGACAGTTAGGTTGTCAAGCAAACACCATACCAACTGTTCCAAATCAGACTCAATATAGCGCCGCTCACTCACATATTCCGTGGTGGAACTCTACTGAGATTCACTTTAACCATAGGACTGTGTCCCCTGGAGCCACGACTACTATCACCAAGCCGCTCACTCCAGAGCATTAGAAGCCGGTTCAAGCAATGATATATATATTTGAAATTATTAGGAGGATTTGATAATTATATTTAATATATATATATATATATATATATATATATATATATATATATATATATATATATATATATGAAGAAATATAGTTTTAATGTGTACTATATTTATTGGATAACGTGCTCAATATCAGAGATAGAGTGTATGTGAATATAAATATAAAAGTGAACATTGAAGTCAACACTCAGAGGCGACAGACTGTTTCATGCTGGACGCAATTTGTCAGGACGTCAGATTCGCGGCCTGACGATTGTGTTAATGTTCACTTTTATATATATATATATATATATATATATATATATATATATATATATATATATATATATATATATATGCACGTAGCTGGACACGCAACATAAACAAACAGGAAAGTAACAAATTTGTATGTACTGGACGTCTTGTTTGTAAGATCATTTTTACTATTTTAACCAATCATTACTAGTTTGTATGATTTCGATCTCTATTGGATAGTTTACATTTGTGGTAGTCAAGAATACAATTACTACTGCCATCTAGTAATTTCGATCTTCAATGTGTACTGCACATTTGTGGCCTTGTGTCAAACTAGACTAAGCTTAGTATTTATATACGCGCATATAGCATCAAATTAAACACTTTTCTGCGAATGATTTAAATGTTGCAGCGTCATTGTTTTAATTTTTCGTAGCGTAATAATAAAAAAAAGCTCACCGCCATCAAAAAATGCTGATATAATTCATTCATCTATTTACTTCTTCAAATAATTGAGAATATATAAGTATATAAAGCACTTTGTTGGCTTGAATATGACTATTTCGCAACTGTTAACTAAAAAAAAAAACTGTAAATATCACCCTCCAAAAGTATGTTGCTGTGGTTGTAATATTGTAAGGGAAGGACTGTTTGTTAATACTCCTAATGATCTTCACCAAGATCAACAATTTTATAATAGAATTCATAATGTACCAGAACCTCAACATCCAACAATATCCACATTAGACCTCAACTGGCCAACGAAGACGTTATTATTAGTGATGACCAACCTGAGATATACCGTAATAGAGAGCGATCGAGATCTGAATCGCCTCGATCTAGATATTGCAGAAAGGAAAATATAGGGGGTGGGGAGAGAAAAAAGAAAGAGGAAAATGTCCGAACAACAATACAGCAGAAATATCCGATACACCGGAGGAATCAAATCCCGACGTTTCCGGGAAATGTAGACGTAGTTTAATTGAAACATGTGAAGAGTGGAAACTATAAATTGTCTCCCCTGGAGAAGAATAATGGCTGTCCATATTCAGTATGTCAGGGGCACCTCGACGCGGTGTAATGATTAGCAAGCTTGTCGCACCAGAACAATTACACATCTGAGTAGTGAGTTCGAGTCTCACTGGTTATCTCATAGTTTCGGACTTGTGCCAAATCTAAGATACACTTAGAAAATCACCATATTCCGTGTGGGTTTCAAATTTACATTAAAATAAATATAAAGAAAAATATTAAAATATAATGAAAAATATTAAACATATAAAAATTAGAAAAATACAAATAAAAATTAAAGTACATATAAAATAATCTTTACCAATCTAGCATATGCTATTAAAGATAATATAAAGCGATGGTTAACAAGCTCTTCTACTCAGTTGTTGCTAATGAATTCCATTCTCACTGTGTGTTATTTAGTTGTTGACTGGATATACTGAGATAACCATCTTCTTCTCTGTGTCGCCCCACACCATAGCAGGAGCGATCATGACGCTCCACAACATTATGTTCTTTGTAGATCAAAGTAAACTTTGTTTTTTCGTTATCTCTCTAAATCCCTATTCTGCCATCTATTCACACAAGCTTTTTAGATAGATTATGCGTTATTTTTCTCTGCCCCTTTGCCTTCATCGTGTCCTGTGAGTGTCATATTCTCCAGGAACTTCTTTTTTTACCATGTGCCCTATAAATTTCAACCGTCTCGTTCTAATTCTAAATATAAGCGTCTTTTTTCTATTTTCTTTACAACTTCCCCATTACCCCAATGTTCTTTACATGGTATTCTTATCAATCCTTCTGTAGAACCACATTCCTGTTGCTACATCTGTGCGAAAAACATTTAACGATTCTGTTTCAAATCTCTGCTATAGAGGAGGACATTTAACTCTTTTTCCTGTTCCATAATACTTTGCTTAGCTTTTGGAAATTACTTTTCGCTATTCCAATACGTCTTCGGGTGCCAGTTTCACATTTACTGTCCTCTGTTAGAACACTTTACCACATGTTTAAACTTCCGTACTTGTGTAATGCTTGATTTGGATGTACGGTGGAGTAATGGATAGCGTCACGGATTGAGGAATCGGAGAGCCAGTCAGGTTCATTACATTCACTTACGTGCAAATACCCTTGAGAAAGGTGTGAATCAATCTGTTCTCTCATCTCAACTAATAGCAAGACAGATTTGGTTCTATAGCCTTGAATAGCAACTGGTCTAGGAGAAGGAAAACTCTAAATTCAAAACCAGCCTGGAGTGTTTTAAACTCCATCAGGCTATCTTTCCCAGAAAAGACCACTGCTACTGCTGCGACAGTATATGTGATACATATAAGACCCGAGAGGTTCACGGGTTCAAAAAATAATTACTTGATTTCGACATCTCCATTTCGTAGCTCACATCTTGAGCTGACAACCAGACATTCTGCTTTCTTACAATTGATGGTTTAACCATTGTTTTTTTGTTTTGTTTTGTTTTTTTGTTGTTTTTTTTTGCTCTCTTTTACTACATTCTAAACGTCTTACTGCAGTTTCCTTTCTGTATATGCTATTGATATTGGCGGTCGGGGAAGGTTAGAGAAGAGGTGGATTCATACCTTTTCTTAAGGGTATTTGCGCCTAAGAGAATATAATGAACCCGACTGGAATTGGAACTGCGCCTCCAAGTATTCCCAACCGGTCACCCATTTATGTGCTGAGCAGCTTCGAGGTTGCTTAACTTCGGTGATCGTATCATAATAATATCCACTTCACTCTCAGAAATTTTGGAGTATTCCCGAGCGAAATCCAAGGCCAAAGTGAATAGAGTTTTCGATATAGAGGGATAATAATCGGTAATATCGAACTGTATGAAAGTACAGTTGTCCTTATATCAGATGTTGGTAAACCAGTTGATAACATCAGCTGTATTAATCCACTGTAGTAGTCCAAGGGTGTTTTTTATGGAGTGGTTGGTTCTTTCCAAGATATTCTTACTGATCCTGCCGATTTCCGGTCTAGTAGGGTTTATAAGCCTAGTAGATGGCTTAGATCTGAATTCGGGTTTATGATCTTTTAACAAGACATATGCTTCCTTAGTTTGTAGTTTACTGACCCGATCACTAATCTGTAGTTTATCAGTAATTGATTTACTGACACAGTTAATCTTATCTATTTGGTTAAAATTATTAGTATCAATTTTTTTGTAACTACAAGTTAGACTATTAAAAAAAAAGAGAATTTAACTGATATATATATATATATATATATATATATATATATATATATATATATATATATATATATATATATATATATATCAGTTAAATTCTCTTTTTTTTACTTTTTGTTTTGTTTTCTTACAAGCGAAAGTTCCTCATCACTTAATACTTTACTCAGTTTCTGGAAATTTCTTTCGCTATCCAAATGCATCTTCGAATTTATGTGTCACATTATCTGTAGTATATGACTACACTACCAGATAGATAAATTTCTGCACCTGCTGGATTATGACGTCCCCAATACGTAGCTCACACCGTTGGTGGTCTCTTTTGTCAACACTCCCTTCTGTCTTAATAGTTCGTTCTTTTTTCTTGCTTTCCATCACTACTTTGTCGATGGTTTGATCACGCCATATTATGTGTTTTCTCCGCTCAGCATAGTTGCCCTATAAGCCACACATTGGGTCTGTGTCTCTGGAGCATACACGCGCGTGCCTGATTAGGCGTCTGCAACAAGGATTGGTCAGTAGACGAGTGTACTCGGCCATTATTATGTATGCATGCCCCGTAGATTCCCTTGTGGAGTATAGGGCCACAGACTCACTACACTAGGTGTTGCTGCTGTGGCGTCTCTAGCAAGTTGATTTTTACGAAGTGGTGTTGCTAGTCCCACGTTCAACCAGTTTTGAATTTAGAGTTATCTTTCTCCTATACTGGCTGTCGGCCAAGGCTAGAGAACGCAGTCCGTCTTGCTATTAAACCCTAGCTGAGGGATGAAGAAGAGTTAGGTTCATACTTTTCAAGGCGTATTTGTGCGAAAGGGAACCTCGGTTAGAATTTGAACACGGCATACCAGTTTCCACGCCGCCAACGCTACGCCACAGGTACATTCTTGTCCGCATTGATTTGCAATAGAATGGTTAAATGTTTAAATACATTTTGCTGTCAAGCAATTTTAAATCGAATTATTTCCAGTTCGTTAATAACAAACCTACAATTCAACGATTCATTCTGTCAGACACGGAGGTAGACAAATAAAAAAACTAAACCAAAGACAAGTACATGCAGTAAATCGCCTGTATGACCCACCATTGTTATCGCCAATAATTTATTGACATTTAAAAAGGATTGGATATAAAAATTAGACAGTATTGTTAGAAACCGCAGAAACTCCCTAATGTTTCGCTCTGTTTGTGACAACAAACAGATTATTGCCTTTCTGTTATCTATTTACAGTTGATAGGTAACTTATTCGTTGTTCCTTCTTACTTCTTCTTTTTTTGATTTTTTTTTTTTTTCGGTGTTAGTTATTTGAGACAAGGGAGGTAATTTTTATTGCTGTTTTAGGAAGTCTATGTTTTGCTTTTAGTTTTGTATTCAAATTTTCGTATTTATTTGAAAGAGAGAAGAAATGTACACAAACAGGTAACAAAAAATGCGATATATACCTTTTTCAAGGTGAAACATAAAATAACGACAATAAAATCCCTCGGTGAGAATTTTATTAGAATTAGAATCATTTTACCATTACAGTGAGTAAAAAATGATTCTCATCTTTTCTTTTGGGGCCTACTAGTCTAGTTTAGTTCAGTCGTTAGACGATGGGCTGATTGTCGAGAGGTTTTAATTCCGATTCCCAGTGAGACTAAAGGCAGATTCGTTAGCATACAAAACAAAATAAAACTAATGGACAACTAGATGAAAAGCCCGTCTTTGTATATACTAAGGTAAATTATTTTCTATATTTTTTTAAATATAACTTTTCTCTAGTTTGAAGTTAAGCCATATTCTTTCCGGGCATTACTTAAAATGATAAATTTGGTATGGTTTAGTGCAGTCAACAGTTACAAATTTATATCGGGTTTGAGTTCTGAGAAAAGTCGAAATTCGGATACCTAGTTTATTTTTCAGTAATCTCTATTCTAAATGATACAATCTTCTAAAAATCGACACATGGTCTTCCCAAACGGCCACCTGTCTTGGTACTGATCAGTCGTGACGTTGCTTAATTTCGTGTATTTTCCAGGTAATATTTAACCCATAGATGGGGAGAGGATGAATTCATACCTTTCCCAAGTGTATTTGCGCGTAAGTCAATGTAACCAACCCGACTAGAATTCGAACTCGGCTCTCATTCTCATTCCAACCCCTATCCATTACCCATCCCGCACACCTTTAGGCTGGTGTAAAACCGTGTAAAAAAATCCTATTTTGTTGGGTAGCTTTTTTTGCCAGGGTCTTAAACCGTGATCTATTTTAGATTTTTAAAAGGACAATGTTCTTGTTCACTTTATAGACTTCTCTATAGAGTATAGAGCCACAGCTTCACCACTGCTAAGTGTTGATATTCCGGTTTCCATAGGATGTTATTACGGAGTAAAGTTGCTAGTATCAGATTCAGATTTGTCCTCGTAGACTGGTTGCCAAACATAGCTAGAGAACTCAGTGTATCCTGCTATTAACCTTTAACTGGGAGGTAATTGAATATAACGAACCCAACTCGAATTGGATCTCGGCTCTCCGATTTTCAATTTCGTGCCATTATGCATTATACTACCCGCACGTCCAAGCTTATAGCACCTTGTATTCCCAAGCGGTCAACCATCTAGTGACTGAGTAGGGTCGACGTTGCTTAACTTCAGTGATTTTTTTCCAGATAATATTTAACTCATAGCTGGGGAGAATATAACAATAGGAGATTATTTTTTCCAGGTATAACTCCTACTATTTAATTCATAGCCGGGGTTGGGGAGAAGGGATGAATTCATACCTTTCCCAAGGCCATTTGCGCGTAAGTTAATGTAAGAAACGTGACTGCAATTCGAACTCGACTCTCCGATTTCTCATTCTCAATCCCAACCCACACACCTGATGTATAACCGCTTAAAACATTAATTTTTTGGTTACCTTTTTTGCCAGGATCTTAAATAAAGCCGTGTTCTTTTTTAGATTTTTAAAGGGACAGTGTTATTGTCAATTCTATAGACTCCCGTGTGGAGTATAGGACCACAGTCTCACCAAGCTAGGTGTTGCTATTATGGTTTCCATAGCAAATAGGTTCTTGCGAAATAAAGTTGACAGTCCTACGACCGACGGGTTTTGAATTCAGATTCGCCCTTCTAGACTGTTAACCAACCACAGCCAGAGAGCTCAGTGCTTCCTGCTATTAACCTTTAGCTTGCAGGTGAATAACGGGTATTGTTGTGTTGTCCTCTCTCTAAAGAGTCTATGTTGGACTCTTCCGCCTACTATAAAATTAGTAGGAGAGAAGGCCTTGGGGGAACAGTCGCATAGATTTGTTCGCATTGTGCTGTCAAACTCTCTGCCTTGAGCAGAGAGGAACCCGGACGAGGCTTTGCCGAAGGGCAAAGTTTCGTCCGGAGAGGTAGACAGATCCTGAACCCGTTTATGCGGGTTCTAAGGGAAATTTGGGGGGGCCCAGCCTACGGGCTCGGAGAACTTACGGTAAACTCGGCCTTGTGCCACATGCACCCCTCGTGGGGGGACTGTTAAATATTAACAGTCGAATAGATCCGTTCCAGCTGTGCAGGTCAAACTCTCTGACTGTTATCTTACGGTTATATCGAGCCATATCAACTGTAAATTGTTGACACCTTTTTGCAATCTATTACTGCGCTTAAATTCATAAAGTCTATGTAACATAGCAAAGAGTTTATCTGAACAATTACCACGAAAGTATTTACAGAAAATGCACAAGAAAGCAACTGTATGACGTTGGGAAAGGGACCGAAACCGAGATGCTAGGTCAAGACCAATAATATTGCTGATTCTTCTTTGGATTTTTATCAAGAATCTCTAAGTATATAGAACACCGGACCATATGTGGCAACAATATTGGAAGCATGAATGAATGGTATGATACGGATCGTATAAAGTAATAAATTTCCATAATGGAGTAAATAAAAATGAATTTAATTAATAAAAATTAATTAAACTCATTTGTATTAGGTTGGTGCAAAAATAATGTCGTTTTCTCACATGAAGTTGAACGTCAAAAAACGACATTATTTTTGCACCAACCTAATATTTACACCATTAAAACAGGTATAAGTTTTAACCATATAAATATACCGTGTTACTAAATTTAAAGCAATAACTCTAGACCTAGGTCTTATCAATTTAAAGCCGAGGCGAGATGACCGTTGTTGGGCGGTGCCAGTAGCATTAATTTGACTAAATACGACGCTGTGTATTAGCGTGTGTGATTTATTAAAACTGTAATCACGTGTATGATAAATGCGTATATGTGTCACATACACAAATTAATGATACACATGCATCCACATACATGTGTCTTTATTAAAGGAGTTAAAATAAACATTGTACAGGTAATCTGTGTGCACGTGCAACGATTATTTTAACGTGTTCTCGTATGTTTATCGTGTCGCAGGCGTTTGTCTGGATGCGTGTTTGATTGGGCAAATTCGTTTGTTCGAATTGATGTATGAATCATGTGCGACTCATTATGTACGCATGCGTAGTTTCGCCAATTTTCTTTCGGGGTGAGGGAGTGTGTCCAAGACACAGAGAAGTAATGCCTTCGAGGTCCACAGCGTTAGTGATATTGAAGTCACAACTTAATCATGAATACATACTAATTATATATATAATTATAATTATATAATTATAATTATATTACACGTTAAATAATATACTCGAAGTAGAATATATATATATATATATATATATATATATATATATATATATATATATATATATATATATTTATATATATATATATATATATATATATATATATATATATATATATATATATTATTATTATTATTATTATTATTATTATTCGGATTGTTGTCCTCATTTTTGTTACCATATCCAAGACGTTTCGACCCTTGTACGCTTCTGCTTTCTTCAGATGATATACATTTGAATTTCGAACTAAATACTTTATTTAATCCACAAGGATAGAATTGTTTTAATACCACGTGCCATGCCTTTTTCTTTTATTTTTTTATATCTCAGTTTCAGTTAATTCCCTTTATTAACTCTCCAAATTTTTTTGTCGTTGTTTCGTCTGCTGTAGCCAGATATTGAACTCACAATGACTTTGGGTCAAGTCCCTTTTTATATTACTTCAACCAACACTTTTAACGTATATCATCTGAAGAAGGCCGGAGCGTACAATGGTCGAAATGTCGTGAATATGGCAACAAAGATCATGACAACAGTCCGAAGGATGTAAATAGTGTAAATAGTTACAATACCACATCTCATATATATATATATATATATATATATATATATATATATATATATATATATATATATATATATATATATATATTTAACATACAACGTGTGTTAGCACGTGCGATACCCTGTCTTCATCAGCCGTCGACCAGGGCTGATCTCACGGTTTCGGTGGCTATGGCGGGACCGCCACCCCAGGCGCCACCAGCAGCGTTTGCCACTAGGAAGGGTATGAAGAAAAGCTAATTGATCGTTCCTCTTTGTAAATTTTCGTAATGAAATAAATAAAACGATTGTTCCTCTTTGCCGCTTCTGTCCGAAATGAAAGTTCCTAAACGCGTTTGCCGTTATTGACGCGCTTGTAAAAATCGTTATAGACGACTACGCAAATATTTCACTTATATATATATATATATATATATATATATATATATATTGATGCATGTTTCATTAAATAATATAAACAAGTTTTGTCTATTTATTTTATGTAAATTCCTTTCATATCGTCTGATAAGCTTAATAACATTATCATTGAAAGACAAAAGAAAATCACCATATTGATACATGTTTTTAATCCTATCTAAGCTTTCGGCATACATAAGTCATCATCAAAGATGACAATTACATTACAATATATTAACCAATACACCGACATAACAATAATGATAGTCTGTTTTTGTTTGCATGGAAGATTTCCAAGCAACAACAAAATCATGCATACGAAACGCTGGAAGCGAAAATCGCACTGCGGCTCATGATATCACACATGACCACGCGAGAGTGAAAACTAGAAATGTTAAGTATGGGAAGCCGTTGTCAAACAAACACATTATTGCTATGTCCGTGTATTGTTTAATATATTGTAATGAAATTGTCATCTTTGATGATGGCTTATGTAAGCCGAAAGGTTTGATTAAGTTTTTCATGTAATTTCTCACATGATCTTATAATTTTTTTATAGCCGAAAGCGCTTGGAAAAATAAAACATTTGGACAGTCTTTGCATAATTTATCTACGCAAAAGAAAAATTTATAATATCATATGAGAAATTATATAAAAGAATGACTGTTTCGCTGTATCACAGCCCATCATTGTGGCTAAACATCTGATCGCTTCGGAAATATTTATATATAAAGAGAGAGAAAGAGTGTTGGGATCAAATATTGATTGGAATCTGACAGAATGTTAGGATAAAGAACAAATAGGAAAAGTTTCTAAATCTAACATGTTTCACTTTTATTAGAGCTTAATCAGAGAATGAGATATGGAGAATAAAAAAGAAAGAAAATCCGGTATTTTTTACTTTTGTGTTGTTTGATTTTGATTGGTTAATCATGTTTCACGTGCATTCGACTTGCTAAACAAACGTTAATATAGTTTGTGCTGTTCAGAATTCAAGGAGACACAGTCTTTCGAAGTTTCAATAAATCAAGGAATTCGAAGCCTAACTAAAAAGCCGCAAATATTACTTTATGTAAGTGTGTAATAATTCTAGTCTATCTATGGGATTCAGATGATAACGTATATTCGTAAGTGTGTGTGTGCGTGTGTGTATGTATGTGCGTAGTTGCCATTATGTTTGTTGGTTTTTCATATGCTGATTTGGGAACATTTTTACGTACACAGAGTTTGTTTTAAATAAACCTATGTTAGATTCTTTAAGAATTTAATAAAATTTAATGACGTAATATAATGTATTTGACGCGTCCTTATAGTTGATAATATTGTTATTAGCAAGCTCGAAGTACTTTCGACGTAAAGAATTATGTTCTTTTTTTATTAGAGTGGCATTTGCAAAATCAAAGTTATGCCCAGTTTTGTTCCTATGTATTACGAGAGAGTTTGAATGGTTGTCTAAATGTAAATCTCTTTTGTGTTCGTAGATACGAGCTTTTAGGTCTCGTGATATCTCTCCGACATAAACGCTTTTACATTGTAAGCAATTTGTTTGATAAGTACCGACATCTGAATTGGTGTTGGATTTGTTTTTCTTCTTAATTATATCTCCGATAGTCTTGGATGTTTTGTTAAAGATCGTACTATATGTGATAATTAATTTATTTACAAGTTTACAATATATACATATATATATATACATATATATATACACACATATATATATATATATATATATATATATATATATATATCGGCAAAACTAAATTTCTCATACATAAGAGCAAAAATACGGCAACATGAGGAACAATATGCTTAACCCACCGCTCAGTGAAATGTAAAACAACCAGTTACAATTTTCATCAAACACATTGAGAAATACTTTCAAAAAATCAACCATGCTGCATAAATAGAATATTCCAAAATATAGCTATACCTCCACTGAATACATGCTACCAATTTAAAAAAAAAGAAGCATGACATAAAAACCTCCCGTATACCATAAACACTCATACCCCCATATGTAATTGCAAACCAACTACACGTTAACCGCCAATACACTAATGTAATATACCAAGCTACGGTAAAATTCAAAGGAAACGTAGAATAATATTTCAGAACAATAAAATGTCGTTGAAAACAGGGCATATACTCACACAAAATATCTTTTAACAACAGACATTAGGCAAATAAGGCAGTATTCTCAAAACATGTATGAGGCTTAAAAACAACTCCAACCAAAAAATAAAATAAAATAACATAGAAAATAAAAGCAAAAACAAACCAGATTAAAACAACACCTCAAACGTTGATGAATATTTATCTCGCATATTGAGCATTATACAGCGTAAATTTCAGATTCAGACTCAGCCAATAACTACGGTTATTGCCTAGAAGAAAAAATAGCGATGTCATCCTTCCATGGAAACATAAGCTCTTGAAAAAAAGATCTGGGGTCATTTCAAACACGAAAACAAATGCCTGCTACGCTACCGACAACCGCATCACAACTCAAAAGACCAAAAAACTAATAACACGAAACCTAAATTTAATAAACTTTATTTCAAATATCAAACCTTACAACGAAAGAATTGATACAATAAATAAATAAAATAATAAATAAATGCCAACAAATAAATGAGTAAATGATATCCGCGTGTTCTGGCGAACCAAATGCCTTTTCATATTAAAGGAAAATTAAACAAAGTGGTTTGTTGTATTCTGTTTGTTTTTTTTTATTTGTTGATCTCGGGGATTTTATCTCTTGATCTATATATATATATATATATATATATATATATATATATATATATATATATATATATATATATATATATATATATATATATGGTCTATTGTTGAGTATCCACTTCTAAAACGAGCCTGTTCGCATCACTGGTTTTCATCTAGAGTATTTGTAAGTTTGTAAGTACTTTTGAAATGAAAGTGGGCCAATAAGTACACAGCCTGAATCGTAGTTATTAGATGAGTCAGAATCTGAAATTTATGCTGTATAATGCTCAATATGCGAGATAAATATTCATCAAGGAATTAAGTGCATTGACAAGAAAGCAGTTGAAAAATAAATATTTTTGTATGAAATAAATTTTTCATATTTTTCACCTCTTGATAATGAACTTATTGATAAACACAGACACACAGACACACACACACACACACACACACACACACACACACACACACACATATATATATATATATAATTTCTAGAATATTCAGGCCGGTAGACGAAAATACATATACTGTTTAATAAATAAACAGGGCGTCTACTCAAATATGAATATCCACTAAAAATAACGTTTAAAGTGATAAAAATCTATCAGATTGATAAATAAAAACACATTACACCATTTACATTATTCGGACTATTGTCCTCGTCTTTGTTGCCATATTTATCACAACATTTTGGCCGATGTACGCTCCGGCCTTCTTCAGGTGGTTGGAATGTCGAACTGAACCCTTTATTTCATTTGATGGGGTCCTCAAGGACACATGGAACAGTGGATAAAGGCGTTAGTTAGATCCAGTGACAGGACCCAAAGAGTGTGAGTTCAATACCTGGTTAAGGCGGTTGAGAACTCGGAGAAGGGAATTAACAGGAGATAACTGATAACTGACATCCATTAGACATGGCAGGTGGAACTAGAACAGTCTACCCCACCGAGCGAAATGAAAGGATTCAGTTCGACATTCCAACCAGCTGAAGAAGGTCGCAGCGTACAACGGCCGAAAAGTTGTGATAAATATGGCAACAAAGATGAGGACAATAGTCCGAATAATGTAAATAGTATGCATAATACCACATCTCAGAAATATAGACATATCTTTGAATATTGTATGTTTCATTTTAAGAGAAATAAATTTTTTATTAGTACATGCAATATATATCTTTGTATTAATTATATTTATATGCATTTTTAAAAGGCCATAAATGGATGTCAGTTATCAGTTATCTCCTGTTAATTCACCTCTCCAAGTTCTCCACTGCCTTAATCAGGTATTGATCTCACAACCAAAGAGCTGTGAGTTCAGTCTACTCCAGCGAGCGAAATAAAGAGTTCGGCTCGACATTCCAACCACCTGAAGAAGGTCGAAACGTTGTGATAAATATGGCAACAAGGATGAGGACAATAGTCCGAATAATGTAAATTTTGTACATAATACCTCATCTCAGAAATATAGACAGATACTGAAAAACACATTACATTAAAAAGTATATACATAGGTGTCTCCAAAGAAACATGATAGCTAAGTCTTAAAATGAATTCCTTAAAAATGAAAAAATCTTTCTTGATGATTTTCTTTTTAATTTTAATTTTAGACTAATAAACTAAATTTAATATTTCCAACAAGCAAAATAATATATTTTAAGACTAATATATATATATGTGTGTGTGTGTGTGTGTGTGTGTGTGTGTGTGTGTGTGTGTGTGTGTGTGTGTGTGTGTGTGTGTGTGCTGACCGCCCAATCGCTGCAAGAGGACGAACATCAAACAGGAAGCGGTTGATGAAGTGGTTTCCTCTCCCCAATGTAGAGAAACCTGATGGTATCCGTATGATTTCTTAGAGTTATTTATATTTTAGGCAAAACTATCTGTAAACTCAGCATCAGATTTCCTTAATCCAAGGGCATGAACCAGTTAAATGAAAACTGCCAGTGTCGCACACAATTTGAGTTATATTCCTCACGTAATTTTGATAGATTTGTCCTCCATAGAAAAAATTAGACAAACTTCCGACTGTCAGTCAAGCTGTCAACCTGTCAGCACCTTAAATAAAAATTTACCCCGTGTTAAAAAAAATTAATCTTAAAATATATATTTGATAATGGCTAAAAGTATAACCGAAAGCGCCCGGAAATATAGAACATTTGGACAGTTTTTACGCACTCTGTGTCCCCAAAAGGAAGGTCTTGTTCGAACAAATTAAATAAAAAGCTTAACCGTAGCACCCTGTCTGTCGTTTTTAATGAAACATGCGTAAACGAAGGATTACTGCCTAAATACACTATATATATATATATATATATATATATATATATATATATATATATATATATATATATATATATATATATATATATATATATATACATATATATATATATATATATATATTGCTCAAAGTGAACAAATCACAGACTTCATCTCAAAAGCTTTATGTCAGATGTTATGCCATATTCATGTAAAATCAATTGTCATGTTAATAACGGCGTTGAATAAACTGTCTCGATGTACAGATTTCGCATAGAGTGCAAAATACTGTTATCTCTATTCCTGCAAAGATTAGACTACCCTTTCAAAAAGGAAACTCTCATCAAAACATCGATGACCTGCCTGGTTGAAACCAATAACTGGTTTATCTGCATATCGAATTTCAACAATAGATTCATGATTGGAGGGAAAATTGATAACTGATAAGCACTCAGGACTGCCTGAATGGCATAAATTTGTCAGCCTAGAAATCGGAAACCTTTTACAGAAAATAGATACTTTTCCCCGGTTGATAAATACGTTTTATTTTATCTGATAAAACTGGACCTGATATCATTGGTTATTATTATATTAGTACGTACTTTACTTCATCTTTTTAGTGTTGCTTTTTTATCACGACAATCTGGGATAAATATTTTGACCTCTAGAAGAAACACCTTCTATGTGCTGTGTCTGTTCGGGACTTTGGTGATCAAAGCTCTCCACAATTTCCGGTCCTTTGTAGCTATTAATAAATTTTGTATTTTTTGTCATTTCTCCTATACCTTGTTCGGCTATCCATTTACTCAAGCTCACTGAGTAAGTTATGCGTTATTTTCCTCTGGCCTTCTTGCATTCAATCTCTCCTGTGAGTATCAGATTTTCCAAACCCTCTTTCCTCATTATGTTCTCTAGAAATTTCAACTGTTTCTTCTTGATGTTAAATATAAGTGGCCTTTTTGTTTCCATTTTCTCTAAAACCTCGTCGTTGCTCACATATTCGGTCCATGGTATCCTCAGCATCTTCCTGTAGAACTACATTTCTGTTGCTTCAAGTCTCATCTTCATCTGTGAGGAGATTTTCCAGCATCCATTGCCATACAGAAGGACTGATATTACGTAACAGTTCAGTACTCTTTTCTTTGTTTCTAAAGAAATATGTCTGTCTCTTAATACTTTGCTTGTTTTTTTGGAAGACATCCCAGGCAATTCTAATGCGCCTTCGGAACTCAGTGTCGCACTTCCCAAATATTTAAATTTTTGTACTTATTTGATTATGGTATATTTCATGATTTCCATGCTGGACTGTTCCTTTTACTAACAACCATGCATTCTATCTTCTTGCAGTTGATGCTTAGTCCTTTCTTCACACTTTCTTTCACTACCTTCTGTAGGAGTTTTTTGTAGTTTTCTTTCCGTGTCTGTTATCAAAACTGTTTCATCTTCATATCTCATGTTGTTAAGATTGTGGCTGCCAATAATTAATCCTGGTAGGACTTCTAATTCTCTCAAAATCGCCTCACTATATAGGATAAGTTCGGTGAGAAGACCCAACCTTGTCTTATGTCCCTTTCTATTTTTGTATATCTACTGAATTCATTTTCTATCCGCATGCAGGCGGTTTGCTGTCAGTATAGGTTCTGGATTATTCTCATATCCTTCCCAAATATGTTACGGTTACCAAGCAGTTCTTTGTAAAGTACTTTTTCAAACGCTTTTACAGAATCTATAAAACATAGATACACATCCTTCTGCAATTGTATTGCTCTTTCTGGTTTCATTCTGAGCATAAATATCACATCCTTGTTCCAGTGTCTTTAACAAACACTGTTCTTGTACTATTTCCGGTCTGAATCTGATACGTGCTCAGAATTCGAATGATAAGCTTAGTTATATGGTTCATTAGGCTGACTGTCCGATGAAGTTTACATTCGTATGTACCTGGCTTCTGATGCTGTACTATGAAAATATATCAGCGCTGCTGCAGTTTTCATTTATTATTTCGGTAATCTTGTCTATGTCGAAATTATCTAAGGCTGCCAGCATCTCCAATACAATTCCGTCTAGCCCTGCTGCTTTGTTTCTGCTCTATTTAACCAGCTATGAATCCACTTCAGATTTGAATATTTTCGGTCCTTCGATATTTCTGTATATTGCCGGTTGTTCTCTTTCGTCGTGGGAGAATTCTCCGATACAATTGTTCTATCTCTGAAGTATTTTTCTTTCTCTAATATCAACGTTCCTTCTTTGGGTTTTATGCATCCTGTTGGCGAACATGTCTTTTGTCCTGTTCGCTTATTTTTTTATGTGCGTAAGAAAAAAAACAATGAAGCAGCTGCCAATGAGACTTGAACTCGCATCCCCCTACCTTGGCAGTCTTCTTTAAGGAAACATTCATGAATGACATACTTAAATTCTGCATAATTTACTACTTTGTTTCCGATTTCACGCTGTTTGAATTTGGAAAGTTTATCTAAGCAGTGTTGTGGCAACAAATCACAATAATACGAAGTAAAACTAGTTCTATATTGCGAGTAGCCTAATGGTTAGCAGCATGGAAAATGGACACGTTTGAAAATCAATAAAAAAAAAGCAAATCAATCAACAATTATTTCTTACTTGAATATAAATGGGAATTTGTGTGTGAGCGTGTATTCCTGTGTGCGTGAGTGAGTGTATGTGTTGGTGTGCGTGTATACATTATATAAATTATAAATACTAAAATAATAGATATATACTGAATAAAATACAAATAATGAAAATATATAAATATATACGTAATGTTTAAAATTGGATATAATTATGGGAAAAGATTGCTTGATATTGGGGATAGATCGTTTGTTTTTGTTTGTATTTGTTAAGGGGTCTCCCCTTTTCACACAAATGGACTCACCCAAGGTATACATATACTATTAACAATGAATACCCGGACAGTGAAGGAGTCGAGACGGAACGACAGAAGAGTAGTAGAGTTCAGTAGTAGTAGAGTAAGTCACACACAGAGACGGCGGCAAGCGTCACAGTAACGAGCCCGTAGACTCAATAAGAAGTCATACATATCAAAGACTATATATATATTTGTCTACTAACCCCGCATTCCTGGATCTACTAACCCGTATTACCAGTTTGTATTATTATGTTAATACATTTATTTTCCTTATACATTCCTGGCGTTTGTTATTCATTGAAATCGGATTCATCTCGGAATCCACAACAGTATTTTAATCAATTCTCCCCAAGCAAGGTTACTAAAACGCAAGGGTGGCGAAAACCAAATCCAAACAAGAAGCAAGGGATAAACCTCTGCTCCTGTTCAAAAGACCCCGTGAACCGGACGATACGCGGACCTATCTACTGCTTTTATAGATGTAGACATTGTATAGAGTGGCAATTTCACTCGTTAAATTTATTAATTTCAGGATGAATCTGAAGAGTTAACAGAAATGTCAAAATGATCCATCTTTGCCTCAAGTCCGTCTCACATGAAACATTTAGACAATTCATCTTTAAGGTTGGCTTGTATAACAAGTTAGGTATGTGAATGAATAAAGATACCGTGGGTGGAGACAGGAGTGTCTTTTTGGGGGGAAAAAGGATATCAGCAATACGAGCGTGATTAATTTGACGTGTGAATGTATGGAAATTAAAGCTAATTACAGGTGAAATAGAGGCAAGTAACGTCAATATATTAGATGACCGGATTGTTGTATGATGGGCGTAATTGTCTAAATAAGGATAATTGAGCCGTGTCGATGTCATTCGATCTTGCGTATGCGACCATTAATGTGATGGTTCAGGGTGAGAAGGGAGGTAAAGAATACCGTTATCACAAGACTATCGCGCAGCCGCCACGGTGACTGCCGCCATCTTTGCTGTAGAAACCGCTCTTTTGAACGACGCCTGCTGCTACACTGTTGTGGATACAATTACTACTGTCTCCGTCCACCTCCGGTCAGCTAATCATCTCGTCCGTTGTCTATAATTGACCAGCAATCACAACAACGCCGATCCTATTACTGCTCCACTCAATAATTTCTATCAGTTGAGCATTGTTGGATACAAAATATTTATCCGGAGGGGTGGGTGGAACCAAAACGAGACTCACTAAAATGGCCGATGCGGGTGAAATGGATATGCAACACTTGCTAATTAAAAATACGTTGAGCTGCAATCGGTTCTTTAATGGCAACTGCTGCTACCGCCTGTGGCGATAATTTCGTTAATGTTTTATATTAACGATTTTAATTATACATAAAAAAAAATGCATTTTATTCTGATCGTTTGCAATTATATCGGAGGTTTTAAATTTTATATATATATATATATATATATATATATATATATATATATATATATATATATATATATATATATATATGCATATATATATATATATATTGTTTATTAATCGTTATTATTAATTACCATTTTACATAAATACACAATTCAAATATAATTTACAACAATTTTTATTTATCGTATATAGATTAATATAATTACTGCATTTGACAATTATATTGGGTATTATAATGCAGATAAATATCGTCTGCCTTCTCTCCTCACGCCGTCAGTTTTTTCTATATGTACTGATTTAATTCTTACGCCGCTCGAATGCACAAGCTATTAGTCGTAATTCACACGGGTTAAAAAAACGGGGCATCTACTCAAACATGTGTAACCACTAAAATGATATCTAGATTGGTAGGGTATGTTTGTGTGTGTGTGTGTGTGTGTGTGTGTGTGTGTGTGTGTGTGTGTGTGCGTGCGTGCGTGTGGCTGTGCGTGAGTGTACATTAAAGAAGTAATAGATGCTAAACCTATACAAAAATAATAAAGATATGTAAATATATCGACATTGTTAAAAATTAGCTATAATTATGGAGGAAGTGTACTTGATATGGAGGATAATGCGATTGCAGATATAGACAATGTGACTGTCAATTTCACACTTTAAACGATCCCAGACCATATATATATATATATATATATATATATATATATATATATATATATATATATATATATATATATATAGGATAGGATAGGATTAACACAATTATAAAATTTGTCACTTAGTTGATTGATGTTATATTATTCAGCATCTCGATGCCAGAGTTTCGTAGACGAACCTTTTTGTAATCGTTCGGTCCACTCGTCAGGAGTTTTCAGTAATTGTCTTCCGATTTTATCATTTTCGTTATATATATATATATATATATATATATATATATATATATATATATATATATATATATAATATTAGTGGTAAATATCCACATACATATGCAATCATATATGTAAAATATATAAATATATATACATACATAGATACATACATACACATACATACCCATACATATATATATATATATATATGTATGTATAAAAAAATAATTCCAACAGGATAGAATCCAGGTAGAACACAATGTCCAGGACAGAGTAAGGATATAATAAAAAGACCTAAACTCTAATATTCCATGCTCATAATTTATTTCATTGGAATCGTAAATACGATCCAATTCATCAGACCTACAAATTCAAAAAGAAAACAGAAAAAACATCTCCGGGAAAAAAATAAAATTTAGTGAGAGTGTATGTATGAGAGTGTGGGACGAATGCTATAGTAAATGAAAGCTATAGGGAGGAGTAACAGACGAGAGAAGGACAGGAAGGTCTAAAGATGAAGGGGGATTAAAATTAAACAGAGAGAAATTTTAAAGAGGGGAGTCAAAGACGGTTTAAATGAGAGAAATATGAATAAATTCAAATGTCTAATACATTAAAGATACACAGGAAAAGAGTATACATTTTGTGATGACATACACACTACACACAATAGACGATATAATCTTAAAACTCAGAAGATGAGAGAGGGGAGGAAAAGAAAAAGGGGTGGGGGAGATGGGCTGGGGGAACTAAAACCGAAGGGCATTTATAAAAGGGCCGCTGTGTAATTTGACCTATGGGAGCTTTCGATTCTGCCCAAATTACAGATGTAGTGGGCTTATACATTCTAGACACTTTGACTAGAGTAGTTAACCTTAAACAAGTCGGAATTTATAGAGATGACGGTCTAATCCTTGTCCTTAATAGCAATGGCCCCTTGACTTCCAGCTTACATAAGAAGATAGTTAGGGCCTTCAAATACCTAGGCCTTAAGATTGAAATATCTTCCAACCTGAAAATAGTCAACTTTTTGTATATTAACCTATCTAATGATACCTTTGGTTTTCCATAAAGTTGATCAGACACCCCTATACATCACCGTCCACTCTAACCACCCTAAATCTGTGATAGATCACATCCCCAAACCTGTGAATACAAGAATAAATAAGCTATCTTCTAGCCAAAAAATCTTTGAAGATAATAAATTTATATACAACCAAGCCCTCAATAATAGTATTTTTTAGACAAGAATTAAACTTTAACGGAGAACTAGTAAATCAGAATAATAATAGAATTAAAAACAGAAAGAGGAAGGTAATATGGTTTAACCCACCGAATTGCAGGCTCTCTAACATTGATATAGGAAGATTCTTCCTAAGATTAATAGATAAACACTTCCATAGTAAACATCCACTACATAAAATTTTCAATAGGAAGACACTGAAAATTAGTTATTCATGCGTTAGAAATATGGAGAAAATAATATCTTCCCATAATTGTAGAATACTTAGAAACTACCATAATAATGAAACTCAATCAAGTAACCCTACCTGCAATTGTAGGAATAAAGACCTTTGTCCAATCGGGGGTAAATGTATGTATGAAAATGTAGTGTACGAGGCAACAATCTTCCCCGAGGAAAATATAAACTAGAAAAAAATATATATAGGTATATTCGCGGGTGATTGGAAGCAGCGTCTATACAACCATAGACGCTCTTTTAGATATAGATACCTCAAAAATCAAACTTCCTTATTCAAACACTACTGGGATCTGGTGGATAAGGGACTAACCCCACTTTTCGAATGGAGATGCTTTTATTCTTAAGGATAAGATTCAAGATGAGTTGCTAAATCTTCGTAGTGAGATCTTCTCTAAATGTAGACATAAAAACGTTTCAAAACATAAACACGGTTTTATAAGGTGTTGTCGCTTGTGACAGTTCCATCTTGGTTCAATAACATCGGGCATGACATTTTAATGGAATGACTATTTTGATTATCTATATGTATCATTGTGTATGTTTATGTGATGCGCGATGTATTTAAATATTTTTTATTTTTTTTTTTTTTTTTATTCATGTGGTGATATATGTGTAAGTGTGTATGTAGGTAGACGTTTTCCCTAATAACTGATATGCAAAATCAGATAGTCATATAATATTTATATACCTAGGTATATATGTAAACGTAAAAGATAGAAACGCGTTAATCACTCAGCCGGTTTTTAATATTCTTAACGTTGTCTTCCTCAATGTTCTTGAAGTATAAATTAATTTAATTCCACCCGTATATTTTTATATGTTAAATGTATATATGAATGGATATGGTCCCACTAAATGTTTTTTTTTAATATTTTTTTTAATTAATTTTTTGATTTTGAGATAAAATTTTTGGCTTTTACATTTTGATTTTTATATATAGTTATATATATATATGTGCGTTCATGTGTGTGTATGTGTGTGTGTATGTGTATATATGAATATATATATATATATATATGTATGTATATATATATATATATCTGTGTGTATATATATGTATATATATATGCGTATATGATGTATGTATATGTAGGTAGATGTGTATGTAGATGTGTTTATATGTGTGTGTGTGTGTGCATGTTTAGGTATGTATGTATATATAGATCCGTATATGGGTCTATATGTACGTATGTATGTATAGTTAGACGGATAGATAGAGGGATACATTGTTTATTTGCTTAGATGGGTGTGTGTATGTATTTGTATGGAGATGTGTAAGGTTTTATGTATATATTGTTTATGTGCACGTATGTGTATGTCCGTATGTATATATGTGTGTAGATGTATATATGTATAGGAGTGGGTGTGTATGTCACCAGAAAATATATACTCTTTTCCTGTGTATCTTTAATGTATTAAACATTTGAAAATATTCATATTTCTCTCACTTAAACCGTCTTTGACTCTCTCTGTTGAATTTTAACCCCCTTTATCTTTAGACCTTCCTGTCCTTCTCTCGTCTGTTACCCTCTCTATTGCTTTCATTTACTCTAGCATTCGTCCCACACTCTCATACATACACCCTCACTAAATTTTATTTTTTATTCCCGGAGTTGTTTTTTCTGTTTTCTTTTTGAATTTGTAGGTCTGATGAATTGGATCGTATTTACGATTCCAATCAAATAAATTATGACCATGGAATATTAGTGGTTAAGCCTTTTTATTTTTATATATATATATATATATATATATATATATATATATATATATATATATATATATATATCACTTGTAATATATACATATGCATATCTATATCTCTATCTTCCACTTTCTCGCTCTCTCTCCATATATATATATATATATATATATATATATATATATATATATATATATATATATATATATATATATATATATATATCTTGAAATACTAAAGAGTAAATTTATTCAATAAAATCGCAATTGACTTTAACTACGACCTCCAGAGGACTTGGGTATATCCTGAAACACTTCAGGGCGGTCTCCTTCTTTAAGTTAGTGAATGCTGCCATAATACTTGCCTTCAGTTCATCTTTGGTGTTACAAGGAGTTTTGTTGGTCTAGCGCTCAACTGCGCCCCACACATAATAATCAAGGGGTTTGCAGTCTGGGTAGTTAGTTGGCCAGGTGTAATTCGTGAAGTGGTCTCAGAAATTGTCTGACATGACTGGGTTCTCCTGCTTGTGTAGCATGGTGCATAGTCCTGTTGCTAGACATAGAATCTTCCAACGGCCACCCTCTTGACCCAGGGTAGCACTACTCCCTCAAATATTTTTTACTCTTGAAATATAAACATTCACACTGTCATCAGTGATATTATATCAGGACTTGAATTTTTCATTATAAAAAATATTTTTTTCAAAAGAAAATTAGCTTTTCTCCCATTTCTAAGGTATATATACGCATATGTTCTTCTGTAGCGACAATAGCTTAGGTACCTACTACGTAAAATTATTTTTTATCATTTAGTAGTGCGACCTGTCTTGTGATGAGTCATGGCCAACTTGTTAAAGCACGGCAAGTGACATGGAAATCCGTAGTACCGAAAGTGATACTTAGTGCTGTCGATCTTAGTTTGGTTTGGTATGTTTAACGGCATATCAATTCTTTATGGATCATTTAATGTCGAAATTTTGTTGTGAATTTTGGTAAATTCTTTTTTCCCAAAAATATATCTCTGGTGAATTTTATTACTATGAAAATGTATTACTGTTAATTTTTTCTAGTCTATTTCTATATTACCATGTTTTGACCCCAGTTCGGGTGTTCACCATTTGCCCATAGCTGGGACCTTAACAGGTGCTATCACCCTGGGTCATGATGCACCTGGGAACAAAAGCAGTTAAGAGATTGTTCCACGCTCCTCAAAACCTTCTGATCAGAAACCTTGCTGCCGGATGTAGTTTATTGTCATACTGAGGACGACCCATCATGGTCACCAAGACAAATTATGTGCATCTTAACACCTCCAATCAGTTAATATCAGATGGCATAAGAGCCATGTTTAGTATAGTATAGTATCAAGTTGTTTATTACTGATATTATTATTATTATTATTATAACATTAAAAATATTTTTAATCTTAAAAAAACGGTCATTCGTCGAGGCCTGGAGAATGGCGCTATATAATCACAAATGAAGATCTTGGCCAAATAACAAAAACCGCATCACTTGAAGACTTCCAACAGCAGCAGCAACTAAAATGGATAGCACATGTAACTAAAAGAGAAAATAATAATACGTCAAGACTTTCCAGTTAGTTATGTACCATGCGTGATACACGCTTAGGCGATCATGTATCTTTCGAAACATGACTGACGAGGCATATTTTTCCCGCAGTAGTTTGCCTACTTTTTTGCGTTGGCCAGTTGCCATCCAAGGCTATAGAACCCGATCTGTCCTGCTATTTACCCATAGCTGGGGGGGAATAACAGGATTTATACCTTTCCCAAGGGTATTCGCACGTAAGTGAATGTAATGAACTGAACTGAAATTCGAACTCGGCTCCGTGATTCCGCAATCCGAGCCGCTAGCCATTACTCCACTTAAACAAAAGTTTGAAAGGGATCTCTCATCAGTGCTAGAAAATGCAAAAACAATAGATTTGCAACGGCAGATTTCCTGAAAAACTGATTTAAGAAAAAGATTTTATAAATTTCAAGCTACCGTAACATTGTTCGATCAATGAATGTCGAATTTTTTTCTGCATCAAAAATGCAAATTTCATTATTACCATTATCAGTATCTGATAGATATATTGCAGCCTAGGTGTGACACAAGGCCAAAAGTATGGGGCACCTATGATGATTGAACTCAATATTCAGTCGTATTTGGTCTAGCGAAACAAGGCCGAAAGTATGGGCCACTTAGTGAGGTTCGAACTTACTATTCATTCTTAATTGGTCTAGCGAGTCAAGCTTGTTAACCATTACACCACGTCGAGGTGCCATAATATACGATAAATATAGGATGAAATATCAGTGATAATTTCATTATTTCAATACACAATTTTATATAATGTTATGTTATTCTGCTCATAATTAATTTATCATATGATATTTTATTTTTTATATTTTATACATTATCGACATATTTTATATCAGGTCATTCTGTGATTTGTACTGGTACCATGTAACCCAACATTACCTGCTGCGTGGTCGGATCATCGGCAACAAAACTGGTGTGACTAGACACCCAGCCGGATTAAAAACAAGTCGAGACAAATGGCAAGTGAACCTTCTTGTAAAGTCAACGGCCAACTAGTACAATGGGGAGGGCCGACTTCAATAAATATGTATTCGGTCAGTGCGATGATGACATGTCATCGTTGGATGTAGGTCTTCCGAGACTGAAGTCAACGGCCAAGACTGAGGCCTTCCTAGACTGAAGTCAACGGTCAAGACGGAGGCCTTTTTAGACTGAAG
>OZ038481.1:31764144-31799144 GCA_964036315.1 Acanthosepion esculentum | reverse complement strand
ATAATCCACTTTGAATTCTTACCACCTAATGCAACAATTAATATACTGTCAGCAATTAGAGCGTTTGAACCAAGCTTTGAGGAAAAAAACCTGCTCTAGTGAATCGAAAACGGGTGATGCTTCATCAGGACAATGCGCGACCACACACAGCAAAAATCACGTCGCATAAGATCGAAGAACTTGGTTGAGAAAAAATTCCTCATCCACTTTATTCTCCCGACCTGGCTCCTTCAGACTACCATTTGTTTCGTAGCTTACAGAATCATTTGGAAGAAACAGCTTTTGTAACACAGGAAGAGGTTAAAACTGACATTTGTGAGTTCTTCGAATCAAAGCCAAAAGAATTTTACAGTAATGAAATTATTAAGCTTGATGGAAGGAATCATAGATAATCAGGGAAAATACATTGTTGATTGAATCAGTAATTAAATGTAACATTTGGTCACTTGTTTTCTTTATTCAAAATTCGGACAGAACTTATGGGATGACCTGATATATATATGATTGATTTTTATTCGGGCATCAACTTTTCTTTCATGCATCTTTCATTGAAAACGGCCGACAAGGAAGATTTAATTAATTTTTTGTTGAGTATTTCTAGCAATATAACATTTTTCCGTGTTTCAGGAGTTAAAGAATATAAAAATTCTCCATAATTATAATTGTTCCGAGCGCTTTCGGGTACTTCTCTAACCATTATCAAGGATGTGTTTTTGGTAGGTGAAATCCCTGTGTGCCTGCTACATAGTAATTTTACAGTGTGGAGATCCTGCTCACTATGTAGCAGCCACAGAATTTCACTATCCAAAAACACATCCTTGATAATGGCTAGAGAACTAGCCGAAAGCTCTCGAAAAAAACTGGTAAAAACTCAATAACAGATTAATTAAATCTTCCTTGTCGGCCGTCTTTAATGAAAGATGCATATATATATATATATATATATATATATATATATATATATATGTGTGTGTGTGTGTGTGTGTGTGTGTGTGTGTGTGTGTGTGTGTGTGTGTGTGTGTCTCATGCGTGCATCGAATGTGCATAATTGCTTCTTGAAGCTATTTTTTAGTTCTAATTGGAAGCTAATATATTAAATTTAATACTTCAAATAAGCAGAATACTTTGCTGTATTTCAAACTGAATTCAATTTAATTGGAATCTTTTTTCTGGTTATCTGTAAAATCTATAAAATCGACCATATTGAAAAATCTGTCAACCCGACATAATTCTTTTATTCAAAAATATTTCAAAAATAAAATATACTTTTCTGAAACGTTATTTTAGAAAGATTAGCTTATTTAAATTTTAGCTAATATGTATTGAACTACTCACTTTTAGTTTAAAATATCGCAAAAAATGCATTTTTTTTTACATTGAGCGGATGTTTTTATGAGGTATTAACAGATCTAATAACAGCCACATGTTTGAAAATTTACGTAAGGTGTACATAACTGTAAAATTACTTGACAATTACAGAGTGAACGCCTTTTTTATATAATTTTTTAAGTACTCATTAATCGTAAAAATTTAAGCAATCTAATGTTTTATTGAATTTTAGGTACTTTGGCTTTATAGCCCTACTTACGAAGGCGCCTTTTGAGAAAATGTTAAAAAATTACCAATAAATTTCATATTGACTATAGTTACTGCTCTTATTTTCTGATAATTTCGTGTATATACGTTCGTATTCATAAAAAATCTGCACGTTTATACACACATAAAATAAATTCAAAAATTATTTTTTTAAATACTGGAGTTCGTTGAATTGTTGGGAGCTTTTCCATTTTTGATAATAAACTGTTATAATTTAATAACTATATCACTTGACCGTTACAAATTAATACAGAACTTTAAAAGATTTAAAAGTTTATAAATTATTTTAATTAGCATTTTTAAAAATGAAAACAATTCTTGTCAAAATTCATTATTCATGAAAAAACATTTTTCCTTATGACAATAGTGTCAATAATCTATTTTATTCATAAAAGCATTTAAAATATTTTCTAATTAAATAATGTTTAGTTTTAATGCATTTTTTTATTTTATGATTCAGGGTAGATTTTCTTTTGTAGCTTTTGGTCTTGATTAACCAAAAGAAATTAATGATTTAACTTTTTCAAGGAATAATAAGCGAAAAAAAAAAGAATTTATCGAAACTTCATAAAATTAGATAATTGGGGAGTAATAGGTGTAAAAAAAAAAGATTTTACAAAGATTTTCTAAAGAAAGAAACATTTCACAAATAATTTCATTTATTTCTGAATAAGTCCTGAAATTTTCATTAAAATCCGGCAAATGTCTTATATTTACAAGATTTTCCAAATCAATTAGTTTTTCACCGCAAAATGAGACTCAAATTTCCGATACAAATTTATAGTCCACGGTTGACTCAAAAGAAAAAGATTTTAACTACAAAATATCTTTTCAGGGTTATAAAATGGATTTTAAAATAATTTTTACATAAAAAATCCTTTGATCTTCCATTTTAATAACACACAAATTTAACCAGCAATCCTTCTTTTATGCATGTTTCGTTAAATATCAGGGACACGATATATTTTTAAGTTTCAATCTATTTTTCTTTAGTCGTTATAATTTTTTTTTAAATTTTTTGTCCTTATAGTTTTTCTTTCTTTGTTGTTTTAAAGACTGAGTGTGTGGAGTTCAAAGAGGATAACACAAACAACAGACGGAATTGTATGCATAATCCCTCAGTAGAGACTCCGTTTAAGATGAAAAATCAGGCGGATATATTCCTGATGAGTCGAGAGTGGAGTTGGAAGAGAATTTCCGAGCAAAGCATTCTACTTTAACAGTATTAGATGACAATACTTCAAACAGATTGACGAGTGAACGGATTTATTCTCGTTCAACACACTCTTACAGAGCTGCCAGTAATCACGAGAAGCAAACTTTTGAAAGGCTATATGGTGTCTCATTCTATGAGTGAACAGCGATTTAGCCGCATTGAGTACACCTTTACATTTACTACGAACGGGGATACAAAGGGATCATCTGCTATGGTAGTATTCTAAGCGTAACACGAAACCGAAAGTATCAGGCATCCAGTGAGGATCGAACTCACTACTCAGTTGTAATTGATCTAGAGAAAAAAAAAGCTTATTAACCATTGCACCACGTCCAGGTGCCCTAAAGAGGCATCTGTTATGATCCGAACTATCACGTTGGTATCGCCGGAAGAAGTGATTCCTTTGGGCTGAACAGGCAGGAGTGAACCAAGGACAATATTGCAGTTTTGCTTGGTATTTTCGCAGTGGCACGATGCCCGCTTTCGCCCAGGAAGAAAACTCGGTGGCACAATTTCCAATGGGAAAATTAAAAGTTTCACTCCAATGGGCGTCTGGAAGAAATTTCATTCTTAGTGTGTTTTTACTTAGCGAGTGTGCATGCCTTCCAGAACTTCATTATGTGTTTAATTACTGCCAGCAACCAAATAGAGAAAATCTAAATAGCGATACGACAAAATTTGAAAAGGTGTCCTCCTTTGTTTGAGAGAATTAATAGCAAATGACTTAAACCTTTTGGACAGATTAAATGGATATAAACGGGACTCACAAAATGATGTTTTGAAGTATGTATTTCCGACTAAAGAAAAAAATAAAACGAAATAAGAGAGAAAAAACAAAGTCCGGTAGATGGTCAGATATAAATAAAGTCGAATTGGAGAGAAAATTTTGGAACGAAACAAGTCACGTCAGCTTGTAATTTATCATTAGCGTAAAGAGCATAAAATGATGTATGTGCATGTATGTACGTATGTATGCGTGTGTGTCTGTGTGTTTTGTACTGAATTGTATTATATTTTCATTTAGGCTGAGTCATAAATATTTTCGTTTTTGTTTATCAAATTCATTCATCAAAAAATCAAGTAGAGAATTTCATTTTATTCAGTTCTACATTCACCGTTATTTGCAATGACTTCTTACCACTTAGATAAATTTTGAGCAAAATTTCGCAAGTTTTGATGTGAAAATGTTTTCGATGAACTCTTGAATCCCGTTCTTCATTCAAAAGATTTCCCAATGAAAGCGTTTTGCCGCGAATGCAGAGGGAAATAATCGGTTGGGGCAAAATCAGTTGAATACAATGGGTGGGATAGAACAGACAGACCAATTTCCATTTTTTTTCAACTGTGTTATTCTTACGCTATGCGGCTTTGCGCTCCCATGGAAAAGAACAACATTTTTCCTACTGACGTGGGCGTGACAGAGCGCTTTTAGACCAAATTTTTATGGGCATGTTGCAGCTGCTTGACATATAAATATGCATTTTGCGTTTCACTGCATTTTTAAGAACTCTTAATGAATAATATTCCGACAAAAAAGACCAGAACTTTTGCTTAAAGTTTCCATCCTGCTACGCCACTCAACACTGAGTAAAGAGTGGGCTTTAGCGAAATGGTTCAACTGTTTTGTGCATCCAGAGCCTAGTTCTCCTTGAAACTATCATCTGTTTAGGCACCTTCAAAAAGTCACGTTCGTTGTGAGAGGGTACTACTCCGATAAGGTAAATGCATCAATCTCGATAACGACTACAGGAAAAGTAACAGAATTATGCAGGTAACATATACACAATGTTTTTTTGAATAACCATAAGAATGTTGTACAGGTTGAGAATCCTTTATCCGAAATTCTTGGGACCGGAAGTGCTTCGGTTTTCAGATTCTTTCGGATTTTGGAATACAGGCTATTTAATGTTCATATAGTCTCTATAAAATGGAACCCAAGCATAAACACGATATCCCTTTACATTTCATAACACAGTTTATACATATACCTTGAAGGTAATTTTATATAAATGACATATACCCTGAAAGTAGTTTTATATAAAATTTAATAAATTTTGTGTACATGCAGATACAAGAAATGACACTTTTAACTACCGCTTATCCCTTTACGATCACTCTTGTTCTTGTCCTGCCATCCATTCACTCAAAGAGCGCATCATCGTAGAGTAATGGTTAAAAAGGTTAGTCCGCTTGACCATTACTATAATGTAATGAGTTCGATCTTCACTGGGAGTCCCATACAAGATACTGACCTAAGAAAGTATAGAATACCGTAAAATCAATCAGCCCAACCTAAACTGCCTTAATCATATCGTCAAAAGCAGTTTATTCGCTGCCTCCTTCTGCATAACTTCAGTCTGTCCTGTGCGTATTACATTCGTCAAGTCATCTTTCCTCACTATGTTTCCCAGACATTTCAGCTGTTTCTTACTGATTGTTAGCATCAGCCTCTTTGTGGAGGCTTTCCGGAGACTTCCTCCTTGCTCACATTTTCTGTTCATGGTATTCTTTGCATTTGTCGGTAGAGCTACATCTCTGTCGCCTCAAGTTTCTTCTGAATCTGTGAGAAGATTGGCCAGCATTCACTGCCATATAGAACTGATATTACGTAATAGTTCAGTACTCTTTTCTTTGTTTCTAACGATATCTTTCTGCTTCTTAATACTTTGCTTAGCTTTAAGAAGGCACCTTTCGCTATCCCAATGCTCAACGTGCCGCACGTTTGGTCATTTGTTAGGACCTTCTCCGATATCTAAATTATTGCACCTGTCACTTCCACATCGCAGATTAAATATTACGTCGGTTTACGGCCATATCACTTTGAAACACCGGTTCTAGTACGATCAAGCAACGTTGAGCCAGATCAGTACCGAGATGGGTGACTTCTTGGGAACACTAGTTGCCGTAAGCTTGAATGTGCGGCTGGTGTAACGGATAATGGCTCGAAATTGGAAACCGGAGAGCCAAGTTCCAAATCCAGTCTGGTTCGTTATATTTATTTAGGCGCAAATAACCTTGGGAAAATAGGGATCTATCATATATCTCATCCTAAACTATGGGTTAATCAGTAGAACTTGTATCAATAAATAATTATTATCCCCCCCCCACTAAATTCTTACGATCTAAAATATTTTCCGGCTTTAAATAACCTGTAAAAGTCTGATAAGCCTTACAAATCAAATCAATCAATGACACATTCATTAGTCTACTATACTCTACAGATAATTGAATTTCTCTGCCTGCTTGATTTTTTTGACATCCCTGTACATAGCTCACACCTTGAGCTGTCTCTTTTGCTGACAACCATGCGTTTTTATTTACAGTTTGATTAATATCTTCGTCTTCTTAACTTTGCACTGAACAAATATCCATTGAAAGAGTAAACCGTTTATAGCGTTAGTGGTAAGGGCTGACTATTAATTGAAAGATGATGGAATGCTTGGTGGTGAACAAAAGGGGCAGCCCAAGATTTGTGTTACCGATTGGGGACATCAAAATTTTAAAATATCAGAAATTCAACTTTCTGGGCAGTGCAAAAGAAGTCGACGGAAAATCAGATACAGACTTATAAAGTTGCATAAGAATAGCTAAAAAATGGGAAAATAGCATCAGAGAGAGAGAGAGAGAGAAAAGTGAGAGGTTATGTAATGTGTGCCCTCCTATATGGCACTAAAAGTTGCACATGTTCTTATAAATGAAAAAAAGAAAACTTAAGGCAACCGATGTATGGTTCTATCGATGAATCTTAAGAAGGTCATAGACAGAGCATACGACAAATAAGAAAATTTTTAAAAAAAGAGAGAACTTGAAAAACACTTGATAACAACGAGAATGATAAAGCTGAAACGTGAAATGTTTTGTTTTAACACCGAGAACACACACAATAAAGGCCAGAGAAATAGGGGAGAGTAGTGAGTGTCCTTCGTTTGTGCAAATGGGTAGAGAAAAATATTTGTGAAAAAAAGTTGGAAGGAGAATAAAAAATTAACAGACGATTCATAAAAGAGAAAATTTTTACTGAGATCAAGAATGAACAGGAAAATATGGAGAGCCATGTTCAACTAGGTCCTGAAGGAAAACAGCAGGGAAACGGGGAGTTAATGATAACAGCATTTGATTATCTGTTTGCATTGCACACTTAAATAAAGATTTAATATCGAAATGGCTCGCTTTATATTTAAGGAGACTTTTTTTTTTATATAGAAAAGGCAAGAGGGATTTTTATTGCTTTAATTGGTGACGCACTCTGACCGCAAACAGCAATAGTACAATAACTGAGTTTTAAAGACCTTCAAAACAACAACAACAACAACAACAACAATGAATAATAACAATAAGAATAATTAAATGGCCGCTCCGTATCGTTTCAGAACCTGACAGCTTTGTCACGTAGCTTCTGTACAGAACAGAGCAGCCAGCATTCGGCACTCTTTCGCGCCTAAAACAGAACCCAACCCGGCTACATCCTGTCCTCACTCCTACTCGTTCTTGTTGTTCTGCAACTCTTCATCCTTCACCTACTCCTCCCGCTTTCAAACAATTCGCTATCGCCCGGCTAAAGTCGAAGACGGGAATTCACCTAACAAGCGGTTTGCGCGACACAAACAGAAATATATAACTCAATTCAAAAACCCACACGACCGATTTCTGGCGATATAATGTAATTTCACGGCTTGATGGCATATAATTAATTCTAACGTCAGCCAATTGGCCCTATTAGAGCAATATGATAGCACATCGCAGAAATGGCTGCCCGAGCAGTGGCGTTGGTGATGGTGGAGGAAATGATACAAAAAGAGGTGGGAGCCTCACGGCGGTAGTATCGGCCATTAAAACGGTGTCTGTAATTGTACACAAAGTGTTTTTCAATGATAGACCCGACTGAAGTCGTTATGAGTCTGTTAACGTAACCTGCGAGGAAGAAACATTATCTTTTTATATAATCATACCCCTCTCTAACCCTTTCTCCTTTTGTTTTCTCCTCCTGCTGCTCCTCCTACTCTTATTTTCCTCCTCCTCTTCTTTTCTCCTTCTACTCCTCCCTTCACCTCTTCTCATCTTCTTTTCTCCTCCTTTTTCTTTCCCCTCCTCCAACTCTTCCTCCGTCTCATCCTCTTTTTTCTCTTTCTTCTCTTTTCATCTACTCTTTTTCCTCCTCCTTTTCTTTTCTTCTCCTCCTCTTCCCATTCTCCTCCTCCTTCCCTTCTTCTTCTTTCCCTCCTCCTCCTATTTTTCATGCGTTTATCCAATATTCTTGTCACCCCCTTCATTTTTCTCTTTTATTTATACTTTTTCCTTCTCTTCTTTTAAATGGCGACGCTCTCATTTCTTCATTCGTTCTTTCATTTTCTTCTTCCCTGTTGTTTCTTTCCAATTTTTCTTCATTTTGCCATTTTCTTTCCTTCTCCCTGTCTCTTCTTTCTTTTCTTTATTTCTTTTTCTTCGTCATTGTCTCTTTTTTCATTCTTTTTTTTTATTTTTCTCCTTCTGATTAGCTTCCTTATAAATCTATCTTGTTTCGCTTCTTCATTTTTTGTGCCTTCTCATTTTCTAAACCGTCCTCTTTTCTTCCCTGATTGTTAGTTTTTCTTTCTCTACTCGTTTTTTTTTAACAATTTTCATTGTCGCTTTTTATTTTTATTTTTACATCAATATTCCTTTACTATTTTAGGTTACACTTCTTTCCCCCACCATCATCCATCGTCTTTTTTATTCTAAATCTTTTCTCCTACAGACTCTTACATTTTTCTTTACTATGTTTTTCGTTCTTTCTCTTTCATATGTTTTCCATCTTTTTCTTTCATGTATTTTCCTTCTTTTTCTTCCAAGTGTTTTTCCTTCCTTTTCTTTCCTATGTCTTTCGTTCATATTCTTTCATATCTTCCTTCTTTTTCTTTCATGTTTTCCTTCTTTTTCTTTCATATCTTTTTCCTTCCTTTTCTTTCATATCTTCTTCCATCTTTTTCTTTCATGTTTTCTTTCTTTTTCTCTCGCTAGTTTTCGTTATTTCTGTGTATCGTCCTCTTTAATCTTTTTCTTTCTTTCTTTTTCTTCTATTTCTTTTTAGAAGATTTCCCCTTTTCTTAAATATGTCATGGAACATCTATCAAACAAAAAAAGAAGGTGCACAACAGCAGAAACAGAAAAGAGAATACAATATGCGATTAACAAAGTCGCGTTCTTCTCCTTCATCGCGTGTGTAGCAAATAATCATTTACCAAGCTGTTCGTTAAAGCCAAAAAAAACGCTTTATGCCACATAATCAGGTTTTCTTGTGAAAATATATTTTATAACTCTTGCAATCAAGGTTTCGAGATTTAACACAAGAAAGAAAACTCATCATTTGATGGGTATTTAGTTTCTGTAGTTTCCGCGTTCCAACAAAAATCTTTTCCATAAATATTTCACAAATAAGTGTTGCCTTTGCAGTTCATTGCAGCTATAATTTGTTCAAGTTGTTAAATTTCATTGTTAGAGCTGGGAGTGATTGCAAGGAAGCCCGTAGCTTTCGTTTGGGATCTTTCTTATACAAATTTCGTTTAGTTAATGGGGGCTTGACTGAAAAGAGCGGGGATATTTATGTTGAAAATGTTTAATGTTTTAAGATTGCACTGATGCAAATAGTAAATCTTAAAACCAAATTTTTACATTACCAACCAAAAAGTATCAACCATAGAGAAATGGTTCGCGTGCTACTCTTGCAGGCCATTACTAATAGCCCCATAATTTATTCAGAGATTTTGGTCATGTGTCAATTACGGTTCAAGAAATGTCAACTCTTGCGGTTTTTCAGTTCTATTTTTTTTTTTTTATTATTATTATTATTATTATTATTATTATTATTATTATTATTCCTCAGCTAAGTGATTTTTTTCAAAGTTTCTAAAAACTTGGGGAAAAAAAATTGTCCAAGCTTTTAAACCGAAACCTGACTGCGAGTTTGGACTGAATTTTTTTCTGATTCTTATTAGTAGTAGTAGTATTAGTATTCACCGTAGTCTTCTTTTGTGGGTACTATATGAGATACAAAGTCTCCGCGGTGTATTGTTATTATTATTATTAGTAGTAGTAGTAGTAGTAGTAGTAGTAGTAGTAGTAGTAGTAGTAGTATTCCCTTGGATTTCCGTTGTATCACACATTTCCTCCCGGGTCCCAACCAGAGACCTAAGGTCAGAAATGGCTTCATGACATTTTCCACTGATCATTTTTATAAAAAAAAGAAGAAAAAAAACTAAAATCACACACATTTTACATAGATAAAGCCCTTCGTAATGTGCAAGTTGTACTTGTGAGTACATTTTTTTGTATTTCTTTATGGCATGGACTACCAGGAATCCCTTCAATGAGTCTATCGGAAACTTTTTCAATCAATCCGAGAGCTCCAGTTACAAATGGAAATATTGATGTCCACATGTGCCACATTTTTGAGATTTCTACTGCAAGATCCTTGTATTTTGATAGTTTTTTTTTTCAAGATCTTCAATTTTTCAATACGTGTGCTTCATAACTTCTAGTTAACAAGCAGTGCTCTTGTGCAACAAGATTAAAACCTTCGGTTTCAGCTTTTAACCCTGCACTACGTAGCCAATGATGGGCATGGGGTTTGTTTACATCAGCTTGTTTGGTACGAGCAGAGTATTGAAGTGGTTTGTTTTGTCATCGTTTCTGCATCTGGTCAGATGCATTTGCTTTTGCTTTCTTTTTTAAATATTTTGCAGCTTCAGTCGGTGTATTGTGCTTTACTTGTATTTCTTCACCCATTTGAAACTCCATATTGAAATTGTTGGCTTCCTTTATTACTGAATAAAATCGCTTACTACTTTCATGTTCTTTGACACATATCATCATCCAGTCTTCTGTAGTTTCCTGGTATCTTTGTAGGCCAATTGTTGTAGTTTTGTAAGACAGTTCTAGTTGAACTAATCCTCTGCCTCTTTCGGATATGGGCACATACAGACTGTCAACATCAGCTTTGGAATGATGCATGCTGTGGCAGGTGAGAAACTTTCTTGTTTTGGCGTCCATTCGCTTAGTGTCAGCTATGGTCCAGTTAAGGATGTTGAAACTGTATTGCACCACAGGGACAGCCAAGATGTTTATGGTTGATATGCTTTTTTTTTATCTAGCCCGGTATTCAATACCAAACGCACACGCCTACAGTATTAAATCTTACCTTCTCCTTCATTTGGGTATGCTGTATTCCATCTCCTTCGCTAATCCCTAGGTACTTATAGGCTTCATCTTGTTCCAGTTCCCTAATCTTTGTGAGTGTGTTTCTGTAATTCCCTTTCTTGACAGCTACTTTTGCACATTTATCTAATCCGAAATCCATACCGATGTCATCACTGAAACATTTTACAGTATTGAGGATACCCTTCAACTCATTGTCGTCTTTGGCAAAGAGTTTGAAATCATCTATGTAGAGTAGGTGATTGAATACTTTCTTGTTTAGTTTGTAACCATAGCTATTGTTGTTTAGTTCATGAGTAAGGACAGACAGAACAGAAGGGGTGACAGGGAGTCTCTTTGAAAGATTCCTCGTCGGATATTCAGGCGGTTGGAGATGGTAGTGCCTCTAGTGTGATTTAGGTATAATGTGGTGTATTCACGACGTTCTTTCAGGGTTGCTCTTATGCACAAGCGTGATATCAGGGCGATTGCTCTCCAAGCGAATGTCAGTTAAAATGGTCGCATCTCACATGAACTTTTTTTGCTAGAACCACATTCACTTAATTGTAGTTAGAGAATCAACGACACGTTTCGTTTTAGTAAACGATTTAAACTCGGTACCTCCACGTGATCGATAAAAAAGCAGCATACTGTGATGAAAATATGATTCAAACGTAATGAAAACATAGTTTTATCGTCAAAATCTTTATGCTATTACTAAAAGGAAAGATTAACGTATTTTTTTGATAATTTTAATAGATTTTTTATTCCTTTTTAAAACATTACAAATTTTGATTTTTTTTCCTACGTCGATGGTTGTACTAACTATTTCGCCTCTTTTTTGCGGTGACAGACACATTAATTTGGAAATTCTTGCAAAAATCAAATAATTCTCGGAGTTAAATGAAATTTTCAGGACTTATTCACAAATGAATTCACTTATTTTTGAAATATTTATTAGAAAATCTTGGTAAAAAAAATTTTACATATGTTTCCCCCCCTTACTTAATTTTATGAAAGCTTCAGAAATTCATCCAGATAATTTGTAGTGACTATATTAGTTAAAAGCAGAATTTTTTAACAATTTAATTCACCGAATCTTTTCTGAAAAATCAGAATCGGTCTTACCGAAAATCTGTTCTGAATCGAAAAATAAAAAAACCAATAAAAATAAGACTTTATTTAATTAGAGAAGCTTTTAATTGCTTTTATGAATAATATATATTAAAAAAATATTGTCTGAAGAAAAAAAATTATGAAAAATGAATTTTTACAAAATTTGTTTTAATTTTTTTAATTTTTTATAATTTAAAATGGAATAATTTATAAAGATTTTGAATATTTTAAGGTTCAATTTCGATAAGATAATTGTTAGGGAATATTCTTATTAAGTAAGTATAATTTTATTTAATAACAATAAAGATATATTTTAAAACTTATTACAATCTGAAGACCCCGACTATTTTGAAAGGAATTTTGATTTGTTTTTATATATGTATTTCGATGCAGAATTTCTAAAATATGGATGTACAAACCGATAAATCTATTAATAAAAGACCACGTGTTTTAAAGGTTGTCGCCTCTTACGAGAAAAAAACAAATACCTAATGAAACTTGTTGTCTGCTACACCATAGTTAATTATGATCACGTTCGACAGTCAATCCGCTGTCAATAAATCGATTAACATGTCAGAAGAACAAGACCCCGTGGTTAGGAAATGATAGTATACAACATTTTATGCTATAAGTAATATTTGTTTCAAATCAGATTATCTTAACTTTAAATTTGCTAATTTTCCTCAAATAACGTTTCAGAAATATATTTTATTTTTACAAGATTTTTAAAATGGAAAATTAAGTTTTGTATACAAATGTCTAAAATGGCTGACGAGACTGATTTTACTGAAAAAAAAATAGAACTCAATTCCAATCAATATAATTTCTGTCTGAAATACACCAAAGTATTTTGCTTACCGGGTATAGTAAACTTAATCCTTTAGCTTTCATTTAAAGCTAAAATAAAAGGTTCAAGAAAGCTTTTTCATTTTTTTAAATTAATTTTAAACCTTACATATACCGAATTTATGGAGGTACCTAATTTAAACTGTAGTCAAAGGAAATCAACCGGTTATCGTACAATCGCCGAAATTAAGCCAATGGCGATTTTATACCGAAATTGAAGCCAATGGAGATTTTATTGAATAAGTTTACTCTTTAATATTTCAATATATTTTTGTGTAATTTTGGAAAATATATCTGTTAAAATAAGATATCAGTGTTATTTTCATTTCTGCGTAATTTCGACGACAATACATCCATCGCCCCCTCTTTATATATATATATATATATATATATATATATATATATATATATATATTGTATAGAATAGTACCAATTTACAGCAACAACTAAAAAATAATATCTATAATCATCTTTCCAGAGAAAGCTAAACTAATCAGCTCAGAGCTGATTTCCAAATGCAGACATAAAAACAAATTCCTACTATGCTACTTACAATCACATCATGGCTAAAACACTAAATAAAATTTATATTATTATAATTATACATTTATTTTTCGATTCAGAACAGATTTTCGGTAAAACTGATTCCGATTTTTCAAAATAGATTCGGTGAATTAAATTCTTCAAAATATCCTGCTTTTAAATAATATATTCACTACAAATTATCTGGATAAATTTCTGAAGCTTTCATAAAATTAAGTAAGGAGGAGAAACACATGTAAAAAATAAAATCACATAACCTAACTCTAAAAAACATTATTTCAAATACTAAAACTTATAATCAAATAAATACAATAAAATAAATGTAATATGGACATAAATAAAATAATAAATATATAAAAATAAGCAATTTCAAATCATGACAATGAACGGCAATTACTAGGATGAAGCGTTTTCCTCTCCCCCTACTTTCGTTAATTTCCTAGTGGCTTATATAGAGAGCCCGCTAAAAGAGTTTTAATGAGTATGAAATCACCTCTTAATTGCTGTTGTTCCAGACCCACCCTGACCCGGGGTGGTAGCACCTGTTATTGTCTCAGCTATGAGTAAATATTGAACCCTCAAACATAAACAAGACACCATGAAAGTTTTAAAATACATTTTTTTAGTAAAAATACCAGCAATAGATTTTTATATAAAAAAATTACCAATTTCAATTGTGAAAGCAGTGTAACAGATATCATATATTTATTGCTTCAAAGCCCGCAAGAAAATTAAATTCCAGCATTAAGTAACCCATAAAGAGTTGTTATGCCGTAAAACGAACAAATCAAATCAATTACATTGCTTAACAAATAATCATATATATATATATATATATATATATATATATATATATATATAAGGCTCAAACACTAATATTCCATGATTATAATTTATTACATTGGAATCGCAATTACGATCCAATTTATCAGACCAAAAAATTCAAAAAGAAATTCAAAAAGAAATTTCTTTTGAATTTGCACGTCTGATGAATTTGATCGTCATTACGATTCCAATGTAATAAATTATAACCATGGAATATTAATGTTTGAGCCTTTTATCAAGTCATCCCATAAGTTCTGTCCGAATTTTGAATTTTGAAACAAATGACCAAATGTTACATTTAATCACAGATTCAATCAACAATGTATTTTCCCTGATTATCTATGATTCCTTCCATCTATTAACAAGCTTACTAATTCCATTACTGTAAAATTCTTTTGGCTTTGATTCGAAGAACTCACAAATGTCAGTTTTAACCTCTCCCTGTGTTACAAAAGCTGTTTCTTCCAAATGATTCTGTAAGCTACGAAACAAATGGTAGTCTGAAGGAGCAAGGTCGGGAGAATAAGGTGGATGAGGAATTTTCTCCCAACCAAGTTCTTCGATCTTTTGTGACGTGATTCTTGCTGTGTGTGGTCGCGCATTGTCCTGATGAAACATCGCCCGTTTTCGATTCACTAGAGCAGGTCTTATTTTCTTCAAAGCTTGGTTCAAATGCTCTAATTGCTGACAGTATATTTGAGCATTAATTGTTGCATTAGGTGGTAAGAATTCAAAGTGGATTATTCCTTGGCAATCCCCCCAGATTGAAAGAAGAACCTTTTGCCCATGAAGTTCCCTTCTCGGCTGTGGCTGGGGTCCTTCCCCTTTACCAAGCCACTGTCTGCGACGCTTAACATTTCGATAAAAGATCCATTTTTCGTCGCCAGTCACAAGTCTATCCAAAAAAGGTGAAACAAGTTGGCGAGAATGGAGAGAAGAGCAGATGTCAACTCGTGATTTGAGGTTATTTTCAGACAATTCATGAGGCACCCATTTTCCAAGTTTAGGAACTTTTCCAAGTTGTTGAAGATGACGATGAACAGTTGTATGGTTTGAACTGAGAACCACTGCCAATTCCTCAACTGATAAAGCAGGATTTTCATCAAGGGCTGCTTCAAGAAGCGTTTCATCAAACTCAACTGGAAAGTCCGGTTCGATCTTCATCTTCAAGGGTGAAATATCCACCTCTGAATTTTGCAAACCATCTTCTGCAAGTTCTTTCATTCACAAATTCCTCTCCATAAACTGAATGAATGTTTCTAGCCGCTTCGGCTGCTGAGTTTCCTTTCTTGAACTCATAAAGCATTATGTGCCTCAAATGATTCTTGGGTACTTCCATGATAGCAGGGTTTAAACCAAACAAAATTTAATTTTATTGTTCTCTGAAATAAAATTTGATCAGTTTAAATGTATCTAAACATAAAAATAATGTTCAGATTCATTAGACATTATAAAATACTCTTTAAATTCCGTTCATTTTAACAAAAAGTTAAAATTCGGACAGAACTTATGGGATGACCTAATATATTATATTCTTACTCTGTCCTGGACATTGAGTTCTACCTGGACTCTATCCTCTTGGGAATTTATTTATATATATATATATATATATATATATATATATATATATATTGACCACTAATATTATCAATATATATAGATAGATAGATAGATAGAGAGAGAGAGAGAGAGAGAGAGAGTAGAATATTACCCGTCAAAATCTTTTATTAGCTATAGATTGTTACTTCTGCCCGATATACGTAAACCAGTGCTCTCGCTCTACCTATCATCAGTGTCGTAAATGTACTGTCAGTGAAAATTCTTACGGATAGATAGATAGATAGATAGATAGATAGATAGATAGATAGATAGATAGCCAGCCATGGCGTTTTATATATGTGGATATTTGTATAATTAATCCATCCATAAATAATCCCGTCAATTTGCTAGAGACTAAGCTACTTCTCTAGTGATCTTTTTGATTTTAAGTTATTTGGCATTTATTTTATACGAAAATCATATTTCTTCACATAGCTGTCTTGAGTTAGAATATAAGGTAATAAAAATTTAATTAAAATGCAAAATTTCGCTTCCGTTGTTTAAACGGGTTTAATGCATTGATATTTTTTCCAAAAATTAAACAAATAAGCATAGCTCATTAGAAGTAATTACAAACAGAAGCAAATTAAAGAAAGACAATTTTACTGCCGGACACTGGCGCAATGGAAATGTGCCTTGCCCTATTAATATTTCCAAATTCATCTCGCTTCGCGCTTCAAGCAGCAGGTAGCAAACGCCGTGGATATGTCGCTTACGTACTTACCTCTTCAGCTCAGGATTCATTTGTTAATTTTATTTAACCATTTGCTTTTCATGTGACAGACGAACAAAGAAAGAAACAAAGAGAAAATGTCTCGTCTGTGTTTGTGCGTGTGTCAGGCATTAGATTAACTTAACCTCTCATCATCATAATTGATTTTCTTCTCTTCTTTCTTCTTCCTTCTTCTTCTTTTTCTTCTTCTTCTCCTCCTCCTTCTCCTCCTTTTCCTGCTTCTTCTTCTGTTTCTTCTTCTTCTTCTCCTCCTCCTCCTCCATCTTTTCTTCTTCTTCTTCTTCTTCTTCTTCTTCTTCTTCTTCTTTTTCTTCTTCTTCTTCTTCTTCTTCTACACCCTCCTTCTTCTCTTCCTCCTCCCACTTCTTCTTATTCTCCTCCTCCTTTTTCTCCTTCGCTTCTTCTTATTCTCCTCCTCCTCCTCTTCCTTCTTCTTATTCTACTCCTCCTCCCCACTTCTCCTTATTCTCCTCCTCCCACTTCTTCTCCCCCCTCCTTTTTCTCCTTCTCTTCCCCTTCTTCTTCTCCTCCTCATCCTTCTTCTTTGTGCCATGCCGCTTCAGGACGTTGGCAATCATGGCTATCCACAATTTCCTGTCCTACTGATACCGTGATCCAATTTCATTTTATAAACTTGGTTTTAACAATATATTGCTAATGGATAAAGTCTTTATAATAATCCATCAAAATTACTTCATATTTCTAAAACACTGGAATGGTAATGGGTATGGTAGTGGGCGAGATTAGCTATTTCCTTATAAGGAAACATTCGTCATTCATTGACAGAACAGTTAGAATTACTGACAGCTGAAATTTATAATTTTTTTTCTCTTAAAACAGTTTTTCAGGGAAATAGTCTTCTAAAGTCCACTGTTATCGCTATTTCTAATATTAAACGCGGTTTACTTTCTAAACTTTTGTTTAAGGTACTGTGGAAATTCAACATTTTCATTATGTCATTATTTTCTCTTTGAGTTACATGTGCTATCGTTGCTGTTGTTAGAAGTCTTTAAGCGACGTGGTTTCTGTTATTTGGTAAAAATCTTTGTGATTCTGTAGCACCAGTCTACAAGATCTGTCGAACAATCGTCTTCAAGACCCACAGGGTTCATTCGCTTGAATCCATTTTTAATCATTACAAAAGCCAAAAACATTAACCTAAGAAGTCTGGTCATGTTCTTAATTAGCTTCATCAGACCGTGATTTTCATATGGATGTCATGCATGGTTCCAGACCCATTCAAAAATATCTAAACTGACAGCTGTAAACAACCACTTTTTCACACAGATTATTTTAAATAGCTTTGAGTGAATGACGCCTGTAGGTGTCAGCGAGGACCATCTTTCTTCGACCCTCGTAAACTGGCGTTAAAAAAATCACAAAGATCTGTACCAAATAACAGAAACCACATCAACTGAGGACTTTCAACAGCAGCAACAACTAAAATGGATAGCACATGTAACTCGAAGAGAAAATAATAGCATAATCAAGATATTGATGTTCCTAAACTATTTCAAGCGAAAGGTTAGGAAGGAAGCATCCATTAGCAGAGGAACAAGTAATAACACATACTAGATTTGAGAAACCTATGTTCCTGAAAAATTCTTTTAGTAGAAAGATTTGTTAATTTCAACCGAAATTAACATGATATATATTTTTCTAAATGGATAAATAACCCACAAAGTGTTGATAAGCCGTAAAAAAAATCGATCATTCAAATGAAAGTAGTACTGGCTGCACGATCAATGTATGCCAAATGTTTCCTTATAAGGAAACGGTTAATATTACCATTATTATAGATCTGAAAAATCTAAAACTTTAACTAATTCTGAAGTTATCTCTTTCACCACGTAATATATGATGAAAAAACATGTATGACAATAGAGCATTTAGTTCATTACACTTCTATGTATTTGATAATAGAGCAAGTCGATTTTGGAACCGTAGTAATACACTCAATTTGAAATTTGGGATTTGACATTAATAATATTGATACAGAATGTGTTTTTTTTTCCCAAATCGTTACTGGTTTTTGAGGAAACAAGTTTAAAGATTAAATTTATGTTCAGAATTGCCTTATCGCACCGCTTTATAAATTTTATAATTGGTATATATGCAGTTAGTTGGGTTGAAATTAAAAGGGGTAATAAATTCCATAACTAACAACTGTATATCTTGATGATCCAGAGAATAAAGCAATAGTCGACTGAAATACAAAAGGTTGCATTAAAAAAATTACAACACAATGTTTTTGTCTTGCTTCCAGAAAATATTATTTTCTCAATGTTGAAGTCAGATGAACTGGAAGTGAGGGAAGACGCTATAAATTTTTCCCCATTAGATAAGGAAACATTTATTCATACTTAATTAGCTATGTCAATTTACAAGACTAATTTAAAAATTTCATTGAAATTACATCAGAAAAATATAACCAAGTTTGGGTAAATTATCCAATATTTTTTTGTTTGTTTGTTTGTTTCAAAAGTAGAGAGCCGTCAACTATGAAGTGACATTCTGGTCACTTTTAAGTGATACACTTTTCATCTATTTTTTGTATTTATTAATTATGACCTAACAAACGTTATAAAATCTTATTTATTGGTTAGCCATTTTTGTCATCTTTTACAATTTTTAGTTTTCACTTATCGAATAGAGTAAAAAATATTGTATATTTTGCTTGATTCATAATTTATTTTCCATTCAATAAATCTAATACAAAAATATCAGCTTTATTTGGATTATTCTTGAAATAGTAACATTTTGAAGTCAAAATTCTAAACAAATATCTGCGGGAATTAGGCATTTCTGTACGTTGTTTCAGACGATATTTAAATCTAAATGCTCAAAGATTTTTAAAAGCTCTGAATCTAATTTTTAATGTCAATGCTTATGACATCAAACCCCAGCTTTAGTTTTGAGTGCAATATTGATTGTCTTAAAAAAAAGTAAAAAAATCAACTACTGGATAGCTGTCTTGCGTACCAAATAAATGTGCCGTCAAGATAAAATTATTTACCCATAACAAGGTGCTTATTTGCTATGGCATGCTCTACGGCAAGATTATTTTGTTCTACTTTATTAAAATTATACTTTTATTTCATAAGTTGAGAAATTCACGTTAGCCTCTCCATTCCGGACGGCATTTGTATTTGGTACAAAATATTAATTAGGAATTAAAGCCATTTTCCAGAGTTTGCCGGGTCTAATAAATAGAAAAATAAACGGATTTTGTAATATAAAATTTATATTATGCTAAATAAATAATCTAAATAAGATACTTACAATGTATGTATGTGTGGCCGACTGCTTGTATCCGAGTATACCTATCTACTAAGATGGTGGAGCAAGGTTTGGGTAAGAATGACAAGAAGAAAAAAAAGGTATTAAGAGCTATACAGGACACAAGAGCTAATCAGGCACATCTGTGTTTGTTCAACATTTCATGCAACTATGCTGAGTAAACCTTAGTTAGAATTTCTGGGAGAAAGCGTATAATCTGGCGTGATCAAGTTTGAACAAGGCCGGTATTCTCAAATCCTCGGGCACAATGACTAATAATGGCTTCATACTAGCACAACCATCGGCAGTTTCCGAACAGTTCCGTCGAAGTGAATTTAATTCACAAGGATTCATTCAAACCATAGTATGCTTTTCAGGCACATCCCAAAACTAAGAATGTCAAATCGATCATAGTGAGATTCGAACCCGGGTCTCATGCTAATGTTTTAACTATTCTACCAGGCGCTCACCTTACAATAAACTGCAAATATTAACCTATGATGCAGTCGCCAGAATAAAATATTTAAAATTGATCAAATAATGAAGATTAGTACAAGTGAAAGTGTAGAACACCCAGTGAGGAACGAATTTCTCTACTCAGTCGTGATTGGTCTAGCGAGACAAGCTTGTTAACCATTACCACATCGGAGTGTTCCACCTTCTTCTTCTTCTTCTTCTTCTTCTTCTTCTTCTTCTTCTTCTTCTTCTTCTTCTTCTTCTTCTTCTTCTTCTTCTTCTTCTTTGTGCCGTATCCTTTCAGGACGTTGGAGATCATGTCTTTCTACAATTTTCTGTCCTTTATAGCTTTTAATACCTTTTTTTCTTCTTGTCATTCTTATCCAAACCTTGCTCCGCCATCCATTTGCTGAAGCTCCCAAAAATTTCAACTGCCCCGGAAATTTCAACTGTCTCTTCTTGATATTAAGCAGAAGTGTTTTTTGTTGTCACTGGCTCTAGAACTTCATCGAATAAGATTAACTTTAGAAATTAAAAAAAAAAAAAGAATAATTAAGATCGATTCTCCATCTCAAGGGTTCCCAAACTTTTTTTCTGGGTCACATTTCGAAATGAAAATTTTTTCGCGCCTCACCGAATTTTTATGTGATAAAAAGTACATTTAAAAATAAGAATATAGAGAAAGGGTTAAAGGGAGATAACCGCGGGTTCGAAGTCAGAACATTATCATTGATAACTCTCTCCTCCACTTTGCTGACCCTACTTACTATATTCTTAATACGTGATATAATGCAAAAATATCACAATGATAAAATCGGTCAATAATTATTTATAACTATTTATACTGGGACTCATGCATGCAATTACAAGTAATCTATAATAATATTTTAAATTTTGTAATCATATTTATTTTTGGCATATGAATTTTTTTTAAACTGTTTCTAAATCTTTGATTGTTTTTAAATCATTCTGCTTCAGCTGCTACCCTCTTCCGCCTCACCTGCTATCCTCTTCTGCTGCACTTATGAGGAGTGACGTACGGTTTGGAAACCACTGCTAACTTTTTCAATTTTCAACTGTTTTCCGACTAAACTTGTTCAGTTGTAGACATTTAGCAAAGCGTTATATGATAGAATTGTTTTTTTTTCTGCTATACTGTAAATTTAAAATTGAAACACAAACGCTTACATTTTTTTGGAATTATAAAGATAGAAATATATGATTACGGTTACGTTTATTATAAAACAAAATCATTTTTCTTTCTCTATAATAAGAAAGGCATTTTTATAGAAATTCTGCTATAGATTTTAAGATCGTTTGAAAACTGACAAAAATTGCGTACTGATGGCTGTTTTTATTCTACTATAATTACAACATGGATGTGCAGGTGGTGTAATAGCGGTACGGATTCTGAAATAGGAGAACCAATTTCGAATTCCAGTCGAGTTCGTTACATTCATACGTACAAATACCTTTGGGAAAGATATGAATCCATCGCTTCTCTTTCCAGCTACGAGTTAAATAGCAGGTCAGACCGGGCTCTCTAGCTGTGATTGACAATCAATTTTGGAGAAGGATATCTCTGAATTGAAAACCGTACGTGGCACTGCAAGAGAGACAGATTCAGCAAGATATCTGTTAGTTTTTTTTACCAAAGTGTTCCATCAAAACCAACTCAATGAAAAAGAATTGTGCAAAGACCCAAATGATGGATTATGCAATTATTGCTTTTGTCTATCATAACGTTCTGTAAAACATTTAGAAGATTCCCTCTTTCATAAATACTTAATACTTTTTACGTAAGGTTTTATCGAGGGTATTCTAGAATAATGCAAGCAGAATAATAGTATAGCATGACCAAGTCAGTGTTCATTCGACATCTATCCACTTATCTTCATAATCATCACTATTTATCACCTTCTCTTTCGTTTATATCATACACCTTATTTATCATTAACTTTTTAACAGTAACCCTCTACCTTGAGTGGTTCTCGAGCCTTGCGTTGGATGAACTGTAATATAAAAAATTATAAGAAAACAGGTTATTTTATTTGTGTTTGAATGCAGGGCTACAGAAACATAATTTTTAATTTTGTGCTACGGGTTTTCTTGAAAGACGCGATGTGAAATTTCCTAACAAAAAACGTTGCCAATTTGTTTGTTTTTTGTTGTTTTGTTTTTCTTTTTTTTTCTATTGATTGATTGATTGATTCGTTTTTATGGCTTTTCAGATTATTTAACGCCAGAAAATATTTTTATACTGTAAGATTTTTTTTTAGATAATAATAATTTACTAACACAAGTTTTACTAATTAACCCATAGCTAAGGAGAGAAGACGGCGATTCATATTTTTCTGGTATTTGCGCGTAAGTGAATACGACGATCCCAATGCGAATTGGAACCCGGCTCCCCGATTAATAATTCCGTTACACCATACGCACATCGAAGCTTACAGCATGCTCGGTATTCTCAAGCGGTTACGCATCTAGGTACTGACCAGGTTCGATGTTGCTTAACTTCGGTGATCGTACGGAAACCGGTGTTTCAACATGATGTGGCCGTAAGACGTTTTCAAGTTTTTGTGGAGTAATAAAAATTAAGATATAAGATTATTGTTCAAATTTCGGAGATGTCAATTCAAATGCATTGTTTTATTTATTTTAATTTATTTACGGGTTTGTCCATCGAGCGACGTAAAAGAAAAATACATGTTAGATTGAGTCACGAGTAATTTCCGTTTTGAAGAACTAATTGCAACCATCGTAACTACGAACCATAAGAGTTAGGAATAAATTTGAAGGACACTAATATACCTTACTTTTTACAGAGCAGTGGAAGCGTACACAGTATAATAAAATAGAAATTTAAAGCTGCTCCATGACAACGCAAAGCCGCATATAGCCAGAATAACACAGTTGGTCTGCTCTATACAATCTGCTATATTCATATAACATTGCACCAACCGATTATTACCGAAAACCAGATCCAAGAGATTGTCGAAAACCTTTTCGCGTCAAAACTGAATTTTTACTCAAAAGATATCGAACACCTACCTGGTAAGTGACAACAAGTAACGATAAATATACTTTGGTAATTTCTTTTACTAATGTTCAATTGCCACTCACGATAACGAGCGGTTACTGTAAGAGATAAGAGGCGCGGTTTCGATTGCTGCAAGTCGTCTTGATGGGGAAAACTTCCTCTAATGAAAACCAGATCCAAGAGTTCGTCGAAAACTTTTTCGCGTCAAAACTGTGAAATTTTACTCAAAAGATTTCGAAGATCTGCCTGATAAGTGTCAACGCTTCTTTCAAATAATGGAGAATATATGATTCAATAAAATCTAATTATTAACAGTATTTGCATGCGGACATTTATCCTCATCTTTGTTATTATTATCATAAGGTTTTTCCCGTTCATCCGGTCTGCATCAGGGATTAGTCGATCCGGATAATCTACAGGGAGTTCCGAACTGAACCGTTTATTTAATCTACAGGTGTAGATTGTCCTCATTCCACTGCCCATGTCTAGGAGATATCTCGTCTAGTTCTTATTTTTAGTACTGCTCAGTTATTGCTCGCCAGGTTTCCATCGAGTCCAAGTTCCACCAGGCGAATTTGATGACGTAGTAGTCCCTGGTCCGGCCATTGTGTACCTGGACTAAGTGGAAATAAGGTGAGTAATAACTTAGCTATACTAGTACTAAAAATAGGATTCAAGAGTTCGGTGAAAAATTTTTCACGTCAAAACTTTCAAAATTTTACTCAAAAAGCTGCCTGGTAGATGGCAACAAGTCAACAAATATTCATAAATATATAATTGAACAAAATATAATTGTACTTCATTTTTTGGAAGAATGAATTTGATAAGTCAGTTATGTGCCATGCGTGATACACGCTTAGATGATCATGTATTTTTCGATACATGACTGACGAGGCAGATTTTTTTTCCCGCAGTAGGTTGCCATTTCTTTCTGCGGTAGACCAGTTGCAAATCAAGACTATAGAACCCGGTCTGTCCTCCTATTTACCCATAGCTTGGGGGAGAAGAAGAGGATTCATACCTTTCCTAAGAGTATTAGCACGTAAGTGAATGTAATGGATTCAACTGGAATTCGAACTCGGCTCTCCGATTCCTCAATCCGAGCCGCTATCCATTAACAAAACTGAAAATTATTTATGACAACCTAATATATGATGTGTGTAATACTAGTATTAATGTCTCGAAATATGTATTCTGAATATAATATGGAGTGCATTAACATGCATTTTTGTACAGCAATGGTAGCGTACACAGTGGATAAAAGAACAAATTTCTTATAAGAGAGATTGAAAGTGTATTTACGCCACATAATGTTATGGAACTTCGAACAAGAGAATAACGCAATGAAGACATTTACAAAAATATGTAACGTTTATGGTCAGGATGCTATAACCGACTGGTAGGTACGAAATTGGTTTCTTAAATTTAATTCCGGAGCAATGTCGTTGGAATCAGAATCCAGACAGTGGGATTCTTCGAACTTTGGTGACAAATCTCTAAAGTCATTAATGAAAAAGAATCCATGGGAAAGTACTTGGGAATTAGTAAAGATACCAAACGCATCACAATCTACCATATGCCAACACTTTGAAAAGAAGGTAGAGAAAGTCAGTAAGCTGGATGTTTGGGTTCAATACGCACTTAGAGAAAAGAACAAAACGGATTTATTTTCCAAAACCGGAAATTATTTATGACTCAATCGTGGTTTCTTACTTCTTTGACTTAATTGATATGCGAGATAATTCACGAAATATGAAATTAATTATTTCAACATAATTCATATAATTTACGACTTAATCAAGAGTTAGAAATCACGTTCAGAAAATAAAAATGACAAAACATCAATAAAGTTGACAACACATAAAGATTTTGACATTAATATTTTTTAAAAGATAAGTGTTCAAATGAGTTGTCAAAGAGCTCTTTGTGTTGATGTCATTAAAGCATTAAATCAGAACAATTTCCCTTTTGCTAATTACAAGAAAATGCTTCAATTAAATCTGTCTGTTCATCAACGCTCGAACACGCACACACGCACACACACACACACATACACCCTCTCTATCTTTCTCATTTTCACACACTTAAACACACGAACGCTCACACACCCCAGCGCTCACACCCACCAGCACTCAAACTTACACATATACCTATAAAAATGCAGACATTTGTGTATGAAAGCACACGTACACATTTATATAAGTATATATGTCTCACTCACGAGTACGCTTATGCTTATAAAAATGCGTACATCTGTGTATAAATGCACAAGCACTCATTTGTATAAGTATATATATATATATATATATATGCGTGTGTGTGTGTGTGTGTGTGTCAAACACAGGCATACATATAGCTACAAAAATGTCTACATCTGTGTATATATGCACAAACATTCATTTATATAAGTATATATATGTGTGTGTGTGTGTATGTGTGTGTGTCAAGCACACATAGATATATACCTATAAAAATGCGTACATCTGTGTATATATGCACAAATAATATATGTGTGGGTCTGTGTCTCAAACACACGTATACATATACCCATAAAAATACAGAGATATGTATGGACAAGCATACGTTTATATATATATATATATATATATATATATATATATATAATGTGTGTGTGTCTCAAACACGCGTACACATATTCCTATAAAAATACGGACACCTGTGTATAAATGCACGAACACGCATTTATATAACTATATCTATGTGTGCGTATGTACTTCTTTTTATGTATTGCTTGATTTTTGCGCTGTATATAACATAGTAATAGTTTCGAGTACACTTCCTGTAATCTCTCCTCTTCAGTGGGTCGACTTTGCTATTATTACTACTTTCTTCTTTCACTGACCTTCTTACACCTTTAGAAATTGACACTCCACACTCACCAAAGCGAATCGGCCAAAGATAGTAATAGATGCAAACATTTTATATTGTGTTGTTTTTACATATATTACATTGCCTTATGTATACATTTATGATAGTCTCTCTATTATATTGCCTTGTGTATGTACTTACTATATTGTCTTGTGGATGTATTAAATTATGTTGCGTATTGCATTTATCATATTATATGATGGAGACATTGATTATATTTCTTCCTATTGCGAATGTATTGTAAAGTAGTCATTCAAAGAATAAATCAATAAAGTTAATGCAATTAATGGCCAATTCACTCCGCTAACAGATTAAATAAGGCATTAACTCACTGGCCACTCGCTGAATGACACGATCCTTGTTTTTATTAATTGTAAAATGGATTAGATGTTCGGTTCATATTGCAAGTACTTTCGGTAAGTATATACCATCCTCAGGCATAGATGTTATTTTTTTCTCAATTTCAGGTATTTTCGGGTAAAATTCCAAGACGAAAATGAATGTGATACTTGTCGAAACATTTTTCTTTTTAAAGAGCGTTGTTATTAACAGTTAAGAATTTTTTTAGCGTGCAGTAATGCGACGCAAGATTTTTTAATATTGTAAATGAGAACACTTATGAAAACAGTGATGTAGTAATTCGCGAATTCTATTATTGTGTTTTTTCCGTTAACATGACATGGACTAATTGGTCCAGTCATTAGAGCAATGTCCCAGAAGATTTCCAGAAATGTCAGTGAGTTAATGCCTTATTTAATCTGTTAGCGAAGTGAATTCGCCATTAATTACATTAACTTTAAATATTCTTTTAATGACTACTTATTTACAATATTAATTAAGCTGCATTATTTAATATATATATAGGAAAAATATATGTGGTTTTAGCCTACGCGTTTCATCTACTGCGGACTTTTTCAAGGCAAAAAACGAAATGAATTTATTTGAACAAAGTATAAACAAAAAACAAAATATTATTAGTTACTAGAAGAATTTAAAAAAGATTCTACCAATTCATTGGGTCAACTGAAAAATTACGTCATTTATTTTTTATGTTTCAAGAGAATATTTTTACATGTAGAAAATATTGTTTGTTGACGGACTCAACGGTTTCTTTTGATTTCTTGATATATTTGTTGTGTAAGTTGGCTTGGGAGAGTAGTGATTCTGTTAGGAAAGGTGAGATAGGGAAAATATTTATATTTAAACATATTAAAGGTAATAAATCCGTTGGTGTATAATGCAAGTGGATCCGAGTAATATAAAATATTAAAACTTATACACAAAAAAAGATCAATGTATTTATTATTACAGAGCAAAAATTAATACACAATAAAATCCGAAATCACCTCATAAGGCGAATAGGCTTATTTCGACCGACGAAAATATAATTCGCCAATCTTATTTAATCCCGGTATGGACTGAGTTCGTGTCTGAAATAAACTCTAAATATAAGAAATTATTTCCGAAGCGAACTCAGTCTATACCGGGGTTGAATAAGACTGACGAATTATATTTTTTCATCGGTCGAAATAAGTTTATACCCCATATGAGGAGATTTTGGATTTTACTGTATATATATATATATATATATATATATATATATATATATATATATATATATATATATATATATATATATATATCTGCCGTGCGCCAACGGCTTCAGGGTAAAATTTCCGACTGACGCGAATTCAGCCAGAGGCAACCGGACGTCTAGCCACACTGATGAGCTGTGATACAGCGAAACAGTCTCTCTGTGGATGACAATATATACATATATATATATATATATATATATATATATATATACAATAAAATCCAAAATCACCTCATATAGGGAAATAAGCTTATTGCCATATACATACACACACACACACACACACACACACACACACACACACACACACACATATCGACAAGTTCTGTGTATCAGTTTTTATTAAATCTTTTGAATTCTGAATAATTTGTTTTGTGTTATCGACAAATTTGCCAAAATTTATACAAATTTTTAATTTATATTTATTTCTTTATATTATTTATATTTATTATATTTTCTAAACGTGTGAACGCCAGAATTAAAAATAACAGTGACGTAACTACACCCAGAGCAATTCTTCGAAATGAATGTGGCAACATTCGAGAAGTACACGGGAGAAAAATATAATTGTTATAAAGGAACAAAGTGTCGCTGACGACACTTGAATTTGAACATAGATCGCCAGTTAGCAAACACGGGCGATCCCATTATTGAATTAAGTTGACCACGTGACCATAGAGGAAACGCATATATGGGAGGTAGCGTGTGTCTAATCGATCGTTATTTCTAGACTATCCTCTATTACTAAACGAACCGGTATTCTCTATACTATTTCACTATATGGATTACTGTTCGAGCGGGTATTATCGAGCAAGTACAATTAGTGCGAGTGATATTCGAAGGCGTTTTGACACCAGTATTGTTCAACGGCGTACTATAGTTGTATCTGCGACTACAAAATCTTTACTACAACGAGCATTACAAAAGTGACAACGAGTATTCGTTGACATTACAAAAGTGACAACGATTATTCGTTGACATCACTAAAGGGTCAAACGAGTGTTTGTTGATGTCACAAAAATAATATAAAATCAAAGTTAATATGAATTTCGGCAAATTTACCGATAACAAAACAATTTTTTCGGAAATTTGAATGATTTAATAAAAAGAAATTGATAAGCGAAACTGTCTATATTATTTTTAACAAAACATGTTTGAGAGAATTCTTACTTCCAAAATACACTTTATATATATATATATATATATATATATATATATATATATATATATATATATATATATATATATATGTGGAGATTTTAATACAAAATACACAACAAAGAATTTCATGATGGTTAAAGTGTGAAAAGATTGTTTTTAATTACACTTTTTTATTTTATTTTCCATGCGAATGTGTCCATAAAGGTTGCGCGCGTTACGCACGTCATCCCGAAACAAAAACTATCCATGGGAGATTTCGTTCTGAATGTATTATTTATGTAGTTAAATGTTTTCACCAATTTCTACGGCGGCAAAATCACCAAGTCATTTTCTTTCAAAATGTCGAATCTTTCCCCAGCTAAACCAGTTTTGCAACCTTTAATGATCAGTAATCTTTTTCTTTTTTCTTGTATTCATTTTATTTAGTATGGAAAATGTACCGTATTACTGAAAAACCACTTCTGATTTTAAAATTGGTATATCCTTTCTTGATTACCGGAATTAAGCATTATATTAAAGAAAATTTCTGCAGTTTTTATTTATTATGCTAAAAAGTTGCATCATTTTGACTTAAGATATTCTTCTCCCAGTTCGGAGCACCTTTCAATTCATTTGGGAATGGTATTGATATTGGTGGTTGTCTTTGAATATAGATTTATCAATTCTCGCCTTACCTTAACCTTAAGTTCACCAAAAATGATACACGGCATACTGAAGATTGAAGACCTGATGCTTTAAAAAGGTGAACATCATGCGATATTTAAACAGAGATGAAACTGAGAAGTCATAAAATCTTCGGTAATGGCTTATGTAAGCCAAAGGTTCTCAGATATTGGACAATTTATATTTAAATATGTACCGGAAACCAAAGAAAAATGATCCGAAATACAGAAAAAAAGAATATTTAAGAAAGAACTCTTGTTGATTTTTACCGGAACTTTTATTATTATTATTATTATGTGCACTTCAAAATTAACTCACGTTATGTAAGAAGTGCAAGAATTTACAAGGAAATAGTTTTATTTTTAGATCCTGTTAAGAGTGAACATTACTTAATTTTAAGATATTTATTCAGTAAATATAGTTGAAAATTTCATTTTGTTTGTTCGTTTGATTGTTCGATATTCACACTGAACTACCATAGAGAAACATCCCTGCCTGCTGTCAACATGGTTGATGCTAAACTTCTCGAGAGCGCCTTCTTGGTCTCACGTTTTCCACTGAGCTGAGGTGGAACAACTACATTGAATCAATAGCTGCATCTACCGCCAGGAAAGTTGGTTCTCTGTGTCACGCCAGAAGGTTTTTCATCCTTCACATCTACAAATCAACCATTCGTCCTTGCATTGAATACTGTTGCCATGATCTGGTGCCCCCGCTGTTCATCTCGAGGTTTTCGACAAAATCCAAAGACAGATATGCAATGTGATCGGTCCTGACTTGATATCTCGACTCCAGTGACATTCTCACAGACGTGATGTGGCTTCCCTCTGTCTTTTCTACAAATATTTTCATGGCAACTGCTCTTAAGAGCTATTTTCACTGGTACCCCGACTACATGAAATTAAGCGTGCTACTAGATTGGCATCTTGATCCCACCCCTTTATTGTCGAAACCGCCTCTTCTACTCCAACAGCTTCTTCTCTCGTACATCCCGTCAGTGGAACTCCCTTCCTATTACTTGCTTCCCTGATAACTATAATCTTTAAAAATGTTTCTCAATCGACATCTCTTGATGCCGTGATCCCCGTTCTTTTTATCCTTTCCTCAATCCCCACTATACACAGTTTGTTCACTTTCTGTAACCCCTTACGTACTAATGGCACGCCAGCCTTGTTTGGGGTGAAGTACTTATATAAAAAAAAATTCTTAGTTAGAAATCTACTACTATAACTGCTACTACTTGTGGGCACTATGTCTTCATGCTCTGAAGACGTTGAGCCCACGAGAGCCACCTTGTCCCTCTAGTTCTCAGGGTCTTGGCAAAGCGTCGGAACATCCCCCAGCGCCAGATTGATATGTTGTAGTTCCTGGTGGACGACGTCTTTCCAGCGGCTGAATGGTCTGCCGCGAGGTCGAACTGGTGGATGACTCTGGTGAGTGTTTATTAGGTCTTCGCAGGATATGACCAAGCCAGCGAACACAACGCTGAACGATGGTGCGGAGGATGCTCGGCTGGTCGGTCCTCCGGCGGAGCTCCTTGTTGGGAACAAGATCGGACCAGGGCACTCCATCAATGGTCCTGAGGGCGCCGAAATCGAAACCATAGCCGCGGGAGTCGGGAGTCTTGCTGAGAGGCCACGTCTCCACGATATATAGTAGCACAGAAAAGACTGGGTTGGCTACCAAGGTGGTAGCCCCTCCACCTGGCTAACCTGTGTCAGGGCTAACAACCCTGCCGGGTAAATCTTTCTATTATTACCCACCAGAGATTTTTAACCAGACTGGGTATCCACACAATCAGAAATTAACTAAACTCTGAAAGAGGAACCATCATAGCGGAGTACACAATGAAGTATTAATTCACGATAGAAAATGAATTCACGCCACAAACATAGTCTGTGTTTTACCAATAAAGTTTATCATTTATTAAAATTTGCTTTTTCGATCCGAAATGTTTGTAAAAAATATTTTTCTTTCATTTAATTTACAATCTTTGAAGATGATATCTATATAATTCTTATACTTGCTTTTGTAGCAGTTACAATTAAATTATTTGATAAACTTTTTTTTTCTTTTTTAAATCAATTCTCCCCAAGCAAAGTGATAATGCTACAAAGACGCAAGGATCAACTGGGAGTGAAAGAGAATGAAAAGACTTCAAATGGAACAAAAGCCCAATCCTAAACAGGAAAGAAGGGATAAATCTCTACTCTTGTTTAAAAGACCGATGAAGAATGAGAACCAAACGAAAAGCAAACCTAGGTGCTACTCTTTATTACTTAATTGCTTTTTGACACTCAGATATATCTTTAAGCAAAAATTAATGGTTAATTATAAAATATTTTTAAAAAATAGTCTTAGGGAATCTACTCTTCCACAAACAAAATAGCTCTCCTATTCCATAAAAATTATTCTAAAATGCTATCCCCAATCATGGAACGGAATTTCTAACACAATTAAAGATTTAAAATTTACTGCGACCCAGTGTGAATCGAACTCACTTCCAATGGTCAACCAGACTTAGCTCGCTAACTATTACCCTTAACGAAACGGACTAAGCATTCACTAAACATATCTTAGTTTGAAACAAATATAGGACGTAATCACAAATAAAAATCAATCAGGTTAGCCCGTTAGCCATTACCCCATGACCTATTTTTTAAAATAAAGCTAGCATAAAAAATGGTTGCTGAAGACATTAGGTTTATAATACCCAGAAATTCATACACAGATGTCCTCAAGGACACATTTGACACAGTGGATAAAGGCGTTAGTTAGATCCAGTGACAGGATCCAAAGATTTTCTACTACCCTGTCTATGAGGTCTTGTAGTTTCCTACTTGACATAAAAATAAAGAAAAGCAAAACCCAGAGAATCCAGTGCTGATCAAATGTCTTGAGAACAATGTAGCTTGGGAAGAAATGGTAGCAGTGCTGTTGTTTTCTTATCCAAATTCAGTTATGAACTTCCATGTCCAACTTATTCATTCTCTCTTTTGATGAAATTTCAATCTATAAATGTCGTTTGGCCGACTGCTTTCTAAATTTTTTTTTATTAATATTTTCTATATCGACATTTTTCTTGCCCGAGATTTCCCTGTGGTGGGAAATATTATAAAAGAAGTATGTGCAGTCACAAAAGCTTACTTTTTATTCCCTACTTTCGGCTCAGAGGTCAGAAAACCAATCCATTTAATGGGAGGAAGAACAATGAGCAGAAAACGTACACTGGAGCCTGCCGTGGTTTGGCGGGTAAATTTGGTGAAAAAAAAAATGGAGAGTAACAAGCTATGAGAATGCCTTATAAACCTTTAGTTATGACTTATATTTTAATATCAACATCATATTACATGACAATAATATTAATGGCTTTCTTTATTTTTCTTACCTTATATCCCATTTATTTATATCTTTATTTTATTATTATTTGTATTTTTATTTTCATTTCTCTTTACTTTGTTATTTCGTGGAATTTATTCCTCATTTTTAATCAAGGACATGCACTAAATTTCAGAATAGCATCATAAAACTGCATGGATTAGAGAATTAATAGTTCTTTTTTTTTTCTTTCATTTTTATCTTTAATCAATCCTTCTGTGATCTGAGATTTTAAGCTACTGAGTAAAAACTCATAACAGTAAAAAATGATGGGTTTATTTGCGCTCGATGCTTCTGTGTTCCGCCAAAGATTAAAGAGTTGATCCCCGGTACTTATCCTCTTGTATCATAACAAATGTTGGATAATTCTACACAGATGAAGAGGAGACTTTATGGATGTGGTTTTTGTGAAGAATACTGTGCATACTATGGACGGATCATGTAAACAACAAGGAAGTTATTACGAAAATGTTCAACAAAAAGGACTCATGTGATTAGAATCAGAAAGAGACACCTGAACGTTGTAGGACACATGATAAAGAAAATGAATTGAACACTCACAGGATATATTGAAGGCAAGAGAGGTAGAGAAAACTGTTGTGTAGCCCACCTAAGAAGCTTGCGTAAATTGATTGCAGAACAGGCTTTTGAAGGATAGTATGGGGACAAAGATCACTTAGAACTACAAAGTATGAGAAGTTATAGATACCTATGATTGCCCACGTCATGAATGGTAGAAGAAGAAGAAGAAGAAGAAGAAGAAGAAGAAGAAGAAGAAAATAAAAAATGAAAAAGAAAAAGAAGAAACTATAGGAACGTCTTATAAGACTTCAGATGTGATTTATGTTTTAATATCAACATCATATCACATGACAGTAATATTAATGGCTTCCTTTATTTTTCTTACCTTATTTCCTATTCATTAACATCATTATTCTATGATTATTTGTATTTTATATTTTTTTAATTTCCTTTATTATTTTTATTTTAGGCATTTTTTTAACTTTTCACCAAGAACATGAAAGAGAGTTCAGAATACAACTATAAAAGCACAAAGCACAAATTAATTTTTATTTTTAATTAAACCTCTGTGATCTGAAATTTTAAAATAATGTGTGAAAACTATCACACGAATTGCATTATTCTTCTTCTATGTACCATGTCCCTTCAGGACGTGGGCGATCATGGCTCTCCACAATTTTCTGTCCTTTGTAACTCTTGCTAAATTTTGTCTTTTTACCATCTCTCCTAAAATCCCATTCTGTCATCTATCTACACAAGCTAGTTATGTATGTTACGCACAGTTTTCCCCTGTCTTCCATGTGCCTTGTGAATATCAAATTTCCCAAGCTGTCTTTCCTTATTGTGTGCTCTAGAAATGTGCTCATGTTGAGTCTAAGTGTGCTTTTGTTTCCATTTTCTTTAAAACTTAGTCGTTGCTTACATGTTCAGTCCATTGTATTCTCAGCATCTTTCTGTAGAACCACATTTCTAACGCGTCAAGTTTCTTCTCCATCTGTGTGAAGATTGCCCAGCATTCACTGGCATATAGAAGAACAGGTATTACATAACAGTGCAGTACTCTTCTCTTTTTTTAACGAAATTTTCCTGCTTCTTCATACTTGCTTAAATTTTCTTGAATAGTACCTGTAAGAATAGTTACTTTATTTATGTATAGATCGGTGATTCTGCCAATGATTAAAGTATTGAACCCAGACAGCTCTACCTAGAATCAGTATAGTACATTAAGTGGAAAGTGTTACACATATATATATATATATATATATATATATATATATATATATATATATATATATATATATATATATATATATATTGTGTTTTTAGGCAGCAATCCCTCATTTATACATGTTTCATTAAAGACAACAGA